>CM068386.1:65401743-65861472 GCA_034770075.1 Aralia elata | reverse complement strand
AAATGGTGCAAAATTCGTTTAGCAGTTTTGGGGGTTTGCTCCAATTGACACTACCCTAATGAGCATTTGTTGAGTTTTATTGAGATATGTGATACTTTCAAATTTGTTGAGGGTAACGGATGAATGCTTTGAGAACTTAGACTTTTTTCCCGTTCACTTTGAGAGACAAAGCTAAGAAGTTAGGCTTCACATCCATTGCCACCACCCCGAGGGTCCATCACTACATGGTCAGACTTAGCCACACTCAAGAAATTTTTGGCAACAGTTTCTTCCCTCCCTGCAAAGTCCTGCTAGATTGAGAAACGAAATTTGCAAACCTATTGAGCCAACAATCATGGGGAGTCATTTGTAATGAGGCATGGGAAAGGATTTAAAGATTTGCTTCGAAGATGCCCGCATCATGGGATTCCGCCCATGGAGAATGCAATTAGAAATACCTTCTAAGCCAAAGCGGATTGGGAATCTCAACAATCGGTTCCTTGTATAGATGCACAGGCAGCTGGGGGATCTCTCATGGCTAAGAATTATGAGGGAAGCAATTGAGTTTATTGGAGGTCATGAACTATCTGCAAATAACCTACCAGTAGGCCAACTTCTTCTAGAATGAGTCAACCAAAGGTAGCCGGAGTATTAGAGGTGGAATGCCATCACAGCCGTTGAGCAGCTCAAATGGCAAAGCAATGTCAAAAGAAACTTGATTCCTTGACCTGATTCAAAAGAGTGCAGTCAAGGTGGCTGTTTGTTTGTGAAGTTTGTGCAGGAACACATGCCAATGACCAATGTCCATTTGACCACGAGGCAGTTCAGTTTGTAAGTAAGCTACCAGAGACCGCCAAATCAGTACCAAAACACTTACAATGCTAGAAATAGGAACCATCCTAAACTTTCATGGAGCAACAATCAAAATTTTCAGCAAGCTCCTAAGCCACATCATCCACCAGGGTTCCAAAATCAGCCTCAACAACATCATACAGCTCAAAACCTCACAACCACAAACCAGAGAGAAAATCAGATTTTGAGGAGTTGATAATTGAAACACATGGCTAACCAAGATATCTTGATTAAAAACCAAGCAGCAGCACTTAAGGCTTTGGAAAATCAAATTGGGCAGATGGCTAGTTCCATGTCAAATAGACCTCAGGGATCTCTTCCTAGTAACACAGAGACTAATCCAAGAAGAGATGGGAAAGAGGAATGTCAGGCAGTAACTCTCAGAAGTGGTAAACAAACCTTACAGGAGCCCGAATTGCAAAAGGGGGCAGCCCACTCAAGCTCTCCTTCGGACTTGACTAATGCTGATTTTTCTAAGGAAATGGACAGTAGTGTACCACCTGAGTCAGGGCAGAAAAATACCACAGATAAACCTAGTGTTGAGCCTACTCCAAAAGTGTATCCACCAGTACCTTTCCCTCAGAGATTGCAGAAGCAAAAGTTGGATAAACAGTTTGCCAAATTCCTGGAGGTCTTCAAGAAGCTACAAATTAATATTCCTTTTGCAGAGGCCCTAGAACAGATGCCTAGCTATGCCAAATTTATGAAAGGAATCCTATCTAGGAAGAAAAGACTAAATGACTTTGAGACAGTGGCTTTGACAGAAGAATGTAGTGCCGTGCTGCAAAGAAAGCTACCTCCCAAGTTGAAAGATCCAGGCAGCTTCACTATACCGTGTACTATTGGTAGCCTTTCTTTCAACAAATGTTTGTGTGACCTGGGTGCTAGTATTAATCTCATGCCATTATCCGTGTATACTCAGTTGGGATTGCCTGCACCAAAGCCTACAAACATTTCTCTTCAGCTTGCCGATAGGTCGGTTACATACCCAAGGGGAATTGTTGAAGACATTCTTGTCAAGGTGGATAAATTCATCTTCCCGGCTGATTTTATCATCTTAGATTATGAGGAAGATAAAAACATTCATATTATTCTGGGGAGACCATTTTTAGCCACTGGAAGAACTTTAATAGATGTGCAAAAGGGAGAGCTCACTATGAGGGTTCAGGATCAAGAAGTGACCTTCAATGTATTTAAGGCCATGAAATTCCCTTCGGATGAGGAAGAATGTTTTCATGTGGATGTTATCGAGCAAGCTGTGAATGACGAGTTTTTGAATGTATTAAACAATGATCCATTAGAAACTGCACTTCTGGGAGAATTTGACATAGAAGATCCCAGATTTGGTTGAAATATCTACAAGATTTTAGATACAGTGCCACGGGGGAGCAAGTTTCAAATTCCGTTTGAATCTCTTGAACATGCTGAGAATGCTACAGATCGGTTGAAACCATCCCTTGAGACACCTCCATCACTTGAGCTAAAGCCCTTGCCTAACCATCTCAGGTATGCATATTTAGGTGATTCAGCTACTTTACCTGTTATTATTGCATCTGTGCTTAACGAGTTTCAGGAAAGCAAGCTGTTGCGGGTTCTTAGGGAGTACAAATCTGCTATTGGATGGACCATCGCCGACATCAAGGGAATAAGCCCATCTTATTGTATGCACAAAATCTTGATGGAAGATGATAGTAAGCCCACTGTGGAACATCAGAGGAGACTCAACCCAATCATGAAGGAGGTGGTAAAGAAAGAGATTTTGAAGTGGTTAGATGCTGGAATAATTTATCCTATTTCTGACAGTGCATGGGTGAGCCCAGTTCAGTGTGTACCCAAGAAAGGAGGCATGACAGTTGTAGCCAATGAGAATAATGAATTGATTCCAACAAGAACAGTAACTGGTTGGAGGGTGTGCATGGATTACAGGAGGCTTAACAAAGCAACTCGAAAGGATCACTTCCCATTACCCTTCATTGATCAAATGTTGGATAGACTAGCTGGACATGAGTACTATTGCTTGTTGGATGGATATTCGGGATATAATCAGATTGCTATTGCTCCAGAAGATCAAGAAAAGACTACCTTCACATGCCCATTTGGTACTTTTGCTTTCAGAAGGGTCTCATTCGGATTGTGTAATGCACCCGCCACTTTTCAAAGGTGCATGATGGCTATTTTCTCAGATTTGGTAGAACCAATGTGGAAAGGTTTTCATGGATGACTTCTCAGTGTTTGGTGATTCATTTGACAACTGCTTGGAAAATCTAGTTCTAATACTGAAGAGATGTGTGGAAACTAATCTAGTGCTCAACTGGGAAAAATGCCACTTCATGGTGCAAGAGGGGATAATATTGGGGCATAAAGTGTCATCAAAGGGTCTTGAGGTAGATAGAGCAAAAACTTGAAACAATTGGAAAATTTACCTCCACCAACCTCAGTGAAGGGCATTCGTAGTTTCTCTGGGACACATGCGGGATTCTACCGAAGATTCATTAAGGACTTTTCTAAGATCACTAAGCCTTTATGCAGTCTACTAGAGAAAGATGTGCCATTCAAGTTTCATGAGGAGTGCTTGATCGCTTTTGAGCTTCTAAAGAAGAAATTAACCACTGCACCAGTGATCATTGCTCCGGATTGGTCAAAACCCTTCGAATTGATATGTGATGCCAGTGATTATGCGGTTGGGGCTGTTTTGGGACAGCGCAAGGAGAAGGTTTTTCATGCTATTTACTACGCCAGCAAAACCTTAACTGATGCACAGCTCAATTACACCACTACTGAGAAGGAGTTGCTTGCAGTAGTTTATGCATTTGACAAGTTTCGATCTTACTTGATTGGAACAAGGGTGGTAGTATTCACGGATCATTCAGCTATTCGGTATCTAATTACCAAGAAAGATGCTAAACCGAGATTGATTAGATGGATCCTATTGCTACAGGAGTTTGACTTGGAGATTCGGGACAGAAAGGGAACTGAAAACCAAGTAGCCGACCATCTATCTAGATTGGAGAATCCGGGTCTTGATAAGGAAGACAAAGTTCTAATAAATGAATCTTTCCCGATGAACAGCTGTTTGTGGTTCAAGGCGAAATACCTTGGTATGCTGATTTTGCTAACTACTTGGTTAGTAACACACTCCCACCGGACTTATCGTGGCAGCAAAAGAAAAAGTTTCTTCATGACGTTAATAGGTATATGTGGGATGAGCCATATTTGTTCAAGCATTGTGTGGACCAAATGATTCGAAGGTGTGTTCCACAGAGCGAAGTCGAGAGCATTCTCCATCACTGTCATGATTCGTTATATGGAGGACACTACGGAGGTGAGAAAACAGCCACTAAGGTGTTGCAAGCAGGGTTCTTTTGTGCCAACTTTGTTCAAGGATGCTCATCAGTATTGTGCTAAAATGTGATAGATGTCCAACGGATGGGGAACATTTCCAAAAGGCACGAAATGCCTTTAAACATGGATCCTGGAGGTTGAAGTCTTTGATGTTTGGGGTATAGACTTTAATGGGGCCATTCCCACCCTCTTTCAACAATCTATACATTCTCTTGGCAGTAGATTATGTATCTAAATGGTGGAGGCAGCCGCATTTCCCACTAATGATTCCAAGGTGGTGCTGAAATTCCTTCAAAAGAATATCTTCACGAGATTCGGTACTCCGAGGGCTATGATTAGTGATGAAGGGAGTCACTTCTGCAATAAACATTTTGCTGCCCTTTTGGGAAAATATGGGTCACTCATAGAATTTGCTACTGCTTTATCACCCCCAGACCAATGGACAAGCGAGGTTTCCAATAGAGAAGTGAAGAAAAATCCTGTAAAAGATCGTCAACCCCACAAGAAAAGATTCGGCAACAAAGCTGGATGATGCACTGTGGGCGTACAGAACGGCTTTTAAAAACACCCATTGGTATGTCACCATACCAGCTTGTTTATGGCAAGGCATGCCATCTTCCGGTTGAGCTTGAGCACAAGGCGTTTTTGGGCCATTAGAAAGTTGAATTTTGACCTCACAGCTGCAGGTGAGAAAAGGCTTCTTCAGCTCAATGAACTTGATGAGTTCCGACTGCAAGCTTATGAAAATGCAAAATTGTATAAGGAAAAGGTAAAGAGGTGGCATGATAAGAAGATTGTTTGACAGAAAATTCGAGCCTGGCCAAGCGTATTGCTGTACAACTCTAGATTGAGGCTTTTTCCCCGAAAGCTCAAATCACGTGGTCGGGTCCTTTCACTGTCAAGCACGCATTCCCACACGGAAGCTGTTGAAGTCTATGGTGATAATCCGGAAGTGACGTTCAAAGTCAACGGGCAACGCCTTAAGCATTATTGGGGTGGCGGCTTCGCTCGCCAAAAGACCTCGATAACTTTAGCCGATCAACCCTTGAAAATTGATGAAAAGTCGGGCCGAGGACTCAAAACCAAGCGCTCGGTGGGAGGCAACCCACCATCTTCCGTATCCTTTTATGATTCAGTTGTGTGTCTTAATTATTGCATTTTCCATGTTAGTTAGTTTTTAAATTTTTCATATTTAGTATATTGTGTGTTAGTTTTGGATTTTTAGCACCGAGTCACTTTTGAGGGTCATTTTTGGCCCATTGTTTCTAATGTATATTTTGTAGGTTGCAGGGATACAGGGAATTGATATTAGGCATGGTCCCTGGATGAAATTTTCAAAAATCAAATTTTTGCTTCAGCAGGGGGGCTCGCCGCGGCGAGGTTTTTATACTTGAAATCTCTCGCCCCGGCGAGAAAAACATAAGGTAAACTCTCGCCCCGGCGAGAGACACGGAATTGCAGAACCTAAAAACTCCCTCCCGTTCGAACCTGCTCCATTCTCCTTCACTCCCATTCTTCTGCAACCTGATACTCCTCCCCCAAAACGACCCAAGCACTCGAAATCCAACCCTAGCCACATCCCACTCTCGATTTCAACTAACCGAAGGATTGAGCAACCCATTTTCACACGAAATCCACTTCCAATTTGGGTTTTCAACCAATTCCACCATTACAGTCACCCTAATCAACACCATTCGAATTAGGTCAATTAGTTGGAAGAATTGGGGCTAGGAATTCGGTCTCATAACATCTCTGTGAGGATTCAGGCTGCAATTTTGGGAATTCAAGCAGGCACTTGCTCCTTCCTTCACAACCACCAACGATCAGAGGCCAGGTACAAAAGGGTAAACTGATTTTCTACTGTTTTCGCGTAATTGTTTGTTAATTATTGTTGAGTTTTGCATCTGGGTAATCAGTAGTTGGAATTGGTTTCTATGAATTCTAAGTTGGGATTGTCAGTGTTCATAACCTTGAACTGTCAGTTTTCTGCATAGTTTGGAATTAGTTGATTTTGGGTACCCAGTTGTGGTTGTATTGGTTTAACTGCTGGATTGGGGATATAGTGCTGTGTATTTTGAGAATTCTTGCAGGAAATTGTGGGTTTGTGAAAAATTCAAGTTTGGGGGAAATTCTGTATTGCAGTGATTGTGATATCAGTAAGGTTTGGGACTGTTTTGAATAAGAATTTCTGCTTTGTTGCTACCCATGCCTCCTAAGAGATCTCGTACAGAGGGATCCTCCTCCGCACCACCCAGGCAATATGAACCACAGTAAATTTATTAGTGCCGAGGCGGCAGACAGATTTGATGACTTCATCACGGGTAAAGCTCTAACTCCCGAGCGAGGACTCAGGCCGGAGAGAGGGGTTGATGGAGAGATTTGGGAGCAGATTGATGAGAGGGTGTGGGACACTTTCACCCACCACCCCGACCCAGTAGTGGTTCCTGTGGTACAGGAGTTCTATGCCAACGCTCAGGACAGGCAGCCTTTTGAGGCCATAGTCAGGGGGATGAGGGTACCGTTCAGCGCACAGGCAATTAATCACTACTACAACTTGGTGCCTCCTGCATTATGCCAGTACACAGAGTTCATTCGCTCGCAGCCTGATTTTGACAAGATTGTAACTGAGTTGTGCAAACCAGCTACCACATGGATCACTAGGCGAGATAGAGGTGCTTCTCTCTTCCCCAGCAAGGACCTCAGCCTGTATGGAAAGATTTGGTACGCCTTCCTGAGTGCCAAGCTCATGCCTTCCCAGCACGTGAGCGATGTTTCGAAGGAGAAGGCAAGCGTTACTATACGCGATTGTTATGGATTTCTCGATTGATGTAGGGAACATCATCGAGGGTAGTATCCGCCGGCTTCTGAGGGGTAATGTTCAGGGCGGACTACCTCACCCCTCCCTCATTTGTGGACTGTGCAGACAGGCGGGGGTGCAGTGGCGAGATGATGAGGTAACACAGCAGCCATCACAGCTTCTCGACCCACAGGCTGATTGCGAGGTATAAGGTTTGGGATGGAGCCGAGTCGCATCCACGTGGGCCGATGGCTTTCTTATTGAGGCTACTTCCGAGGAGGAGGAGAGGAGGAGGATACTCAGCTGCCTGCCGGTTCATCACGGCCTAAGGCAAAATTCAGCACTCAAATCCGCAGCCTCCAGTTACTTATTGACATCGAGCTAAGAAGCTAGAGAGGAGGCTAATGAGGCAGAATCAAGCGCATTGCAGAGAGGCAGGAGCACATGTGGGAACTTCACCACTAGTTTTCAGCGCGGTTCTAGCAGCACAGTACCCGAGTGCAACCTCCACTTCCTTTCCCCGTGCCTACAACCGCTGCCGCCAGAGCCTTTCCCACCATCAGATTCTGACGTCGAGGAGACAGACGATCACCCTGCCGAGTGGATATCATAGGGAAGTCCTCAGTTTTTCATGTCTTTATCTTTTCTGCAATGAGGACATTGTTATTTCCAAGTTTGGGGGTGTTTTAGAGTTTTTAGTTTGAAGTTATAGTATTTTTAGTATGTTGCATTAGCTATAGTTTTGCATCCACGTAGTATGTTTCAAACTTATGTTATAATTAAGTATTTATAATATCATCAAAATGAACTTTTCATGCTTGTAATGATTAGTTCTGTTCTTGTCATTTGTGTGATATTCATTGTACATATTCATCATCTGCTTTGTTCTTCATCCAAAAAAAAAAAAAAAAAAAAAAAAAATTTTCATTTAGAAAGCTAGTGAGCAGCCCAATTAAGGAGAGCCGATGATGACATGGTGATAAATTGTTTTTAAGATATTCAACCACTTTGGATTCGAATTGCTATATTAGAAATGTTAGCTCGTACCTAATTTTCTTAAATTTTTAACCCTTTGAGTTACTAATGCACATATCAGTGTTGTTGAGTACGTGAGATTGTATGTTCAAAATCTTTGAAACTGTTATTGCTCATTAAAAGATAGGATAGTTTTAAAATAATAAAAAAAAAAAAAAAAAAAAATTATTTCTATGCTTATTTAATGCTTCGATGTCTGTCTTGATGCTGGTGATAATTGAAAAATGAAATATAGACAGATATGAGCAAATCTAGACTGTTTTATCTTTGTGGCCGGTGTCATTCGAACAAGTAAACCCTTTGGAGTGTTCTACACTTGGTGCCCTAAGACCATCTGGTTTGGGAGTCATCGGTGGAAAGTTTGCTACATGGGTGACATTGAGGAGCCTAATAAAGATAGACATTGCACAGATCTAGATGTAAATAAAACTATCATCGAGATGGAGCGTAAAACGCCACTCGGTGATTGTGATAGAATATAGTTAATAGAGTGTGAAATAAAAGCTAGTGAGTAATGTGAGATACTAGTAGTGGTACTCGACTATGTTATCTTCTCTTGAGCACTATAGTTCTTAGATCGAATTGTGATCATTGCGTACTCTGTCTTTCTGACCACAACACACACATAAGGGTTAATCATTTGGCAAAATTTGGTGCGTGTCCTCATTTCTGATAGTCCTACAGTTGTGATGTTGTTGTTTATTTGTTTCTGATTGTTGAGGCTTGATTTCCTTATCTTGGCTGCTCTAAGGCTTATAGTTCATGCATTTGCATTCATTTAATTACTTGCATTGTGTATTTTTCATCTCCGTTGTTTTTGCTTGAGGACAAGCAAAGTCTTAAGTTTGGGGGTATTTGATGAGTGGGTTTTATACCTACGAATTAGTTATCCTTTGAACTCAATTCTTTGCTATCCTTAGGTGTTTTTAGTATCTATTTACTCCTTTTATGCTTTTGTTGTGCAGGGAACAGTTTTGGACGATCGTGGTGGTTTTTGGCAGGACCAGGGGCAAAAGGGTAATTTCAGCAGGACATGTAACCTCGCCGCGGCGAGCCTCCAAGGCTAATTTCCTCGCCGGGGCGAGCTCTCGCCGGGGCGAGCCTCCAAGGCCAATTTCTTCGCCGGGGCGAGCTCCCCAGGCTGTTTTTCTCGCCGGGGCGAGAACACGATTTCTGGTGCGGCTGGCTTTGTCTGTTCTGCTATTGTGGCGCACTAGAGGAGGAATTTCAGGAACGGGAAAATGAGGAGAGGGGGAATTCAGATGAAAAATCATCCAGAGAGTTGGTATTGGATTATTCAAGTTTGGTTACACACTTGGAAAAAGCTAGGGTTTGAGAGAAAAGAAGAAGAACAAAGGAGCTAAAGGAAAGATTATCAGAATTTCATCAACCAAAGAGGCTTGGAGCACGAAATAGGAAGCAAGAGCAACTCAAGAAGAACTACATCTTACTAATTCGGGGATATCATCACAAAAGGGGTGTATCTTCATTTGTTGTAGTTCTTTATTCTTACTTTGTTATTCCAAACCATGTACTATAATCAGTTTATGATGTTATTAAGATTAAATATGAGCTAAACTCTTCATTCTAAGATTGCAATGGAAACCCAACTTGTAGTTTAAATTGAATGCTCTCTCTTGAATGGTAATTAGGCATTTTGTGAATTGGAGTTTATAAACCTTTGATTAAGGATTAATTGCTTGGCCCGTAATTACTTTGGTAACTTATATGGAATTGAGAGAGGAAAGTATAAGTTTGAGACCTAGTTATGGAATTCATGTGAAAATTAGATGTTCTTTATGGATAATGTATGAGATTATGTGACGTGAGTCTTATGTATTATTCCTTGAGGGTTGATAATTTGATTGTATTTAGGATAGACATATACCTAAATACCACATGTATCCATTTGAGAATCATGCTTAATGATTTCTATTGTGAAAGTTGGTAATTGATAGAATGGTTAATGGGATTTTTACGTGACATGTGTCTTATTAATTGTTCTTGATAGGGGATTCTTGCTTGTGTATAAGAATAGAAATATATCTATGCCACCACAATAGGAAATACGTATTCGACCATCGAGAGAGGCTTATATATACTTGTGATTTCTCGATAGCAATTCATATGATCTAATTTACCAAACAAGAGAGAGTATGATGTTTTAAATGAAGAGTTGGGGGATATTGTAATCTTAGACCTTTTTTATCTTGAACTTTATCCGTGTTAGTAAAACCTTGTTTTCTAAATTTCCTTTATTTTAGTTTTAATCAACAACAAACACAAACCATATTGTCATTGTGTAAATTGGATTGATTTTACATGCGATTGATATTTGGTAATTATTTAACATAATTCCTCGTGGGTTCGACACTTTACTTATCTTATATTACTTGTGGACCGCGTATACTTGCGCGTGTTTTATTGATTGCGAAATCGACCAACAATAACAAATCCACTTTAAGGTAAATCGTTACCTTGAAAGGTGGTGCAGTGAATTGGAAAGGTTCCAAACAGCAAAGAGTTGCTGGTTTAGTGACAAAGACAAAGTATATAGCTGTAAATGAAGCTGCAAGTTGATTGTTTGGATGAAAAGTTCATCACAGAACTAGGAATAGTTCCTAAGTCTCATCTTGGATTCAAACATGTGTTGCGGCACTTTCATTTGATTAGTGGAAATCATTGAAAAGAGAAGAAGTCACTATAGAGATAGAGGACTCTCAAGAACAACAATGCATATCCCTTTACTGAAGCTTTAACCAAACAGCAGGATGATCGTCACATAGAACAAGGGTATTATAGACCATGACGATTGGCTTTAGTGCAAGTGGGAGATTGAAAGTAGTATGCACACAAGCCAATCATATTTGATATGATGCAGCATATACTTTGTAATCTTATTCGAATTATTAAAGGCATTTTACTTTATCAACATAGTGTTGTTTATATTAAATGTGATAAACCCATTGTTTTGGAGCAATGCTTTTAGAATCATGATGGTGATCATGCTAATGAGATCTAAATTCAAAGATAGCTCACTCACAAACTAAAATCGTTCCTAATCGTTGGATTACTAAAAAGGGGATTAGTGAATCCGGATAGATTAGTACATACGTTGCTTGCTCTTATGAAGAGGATGATTGATCTCATAATCATTTGTGTGGAGACACTAAAGCAAGTATGTAGGTGCTTATTAGAGAATAAGTTCACTGAACGTGGCTCGCTAAGGAATACCTAATGGAGTTTTACTCGCCTGTCAATAGGAATTCCTCTAGTGATAGTAGTACAAGTGATCCTTGGACTTGAGATCATCATAGTATCTTGTGTGTGATGAGTTATACTTTGACATGTCCCTTAAGACCCTGAGGGTATATTAAAGGGTATGCTTGGGTATAATAAGTTATACATGGAGATAGGTGAATGATCAACAAAGAATCTACCACTTCTAGTAAAAGGAGAGAATATCCTATGTGATTCGATAAATGACGACTCAGAAGTCTTTGGCCAAAGCAGAATGAAATTAGAAAGGAGTTTCTAATTTGCATTAATTAGAGTTGTGCATTTCAGAATCGAAATACATATAATTAAATAAAATAAGACTTGACAGTAATTCCATGTCTTATATTTAATTGGGACATTGTATGGTAGAAGGATTGAATTGTACGGTAACTATTCACTGAAAGGTTCTTTTGTGATTAATGTTGAAATCTATATTATCTGGAAAGTCGTTGATCGCTAAGGGGGCTTACCCTTATTGTAGAATAAATATTATTTATTTAAATGAATTAAATAGTTTAATTTATTTATTTAAATAAAATTAGAATTGTTCTAATTGATTTATTCACAACCGGTTTAATATGGAGAACCTAAAGGGTCACACCGCAACAAGAAAAATATTTATTTCAGACGGAAATGGCATAATCGTAATTCTAAGTTAAGTGTATTTAATTTAATCTATGGAGATAGAATAAATTAAATAGCTTAATATTTATTATTTAATATTTTGGAAATATTAAATATAAATTAATAAGAGGAGTCTTATTATTATTATTACTATTACTATTGTTTAATTTCTAATAGGGATTGGGAATTAATTAATAGAAGTACTCTCTCATGAATTCCTAATTGGATTAGGAGTTCAATTAATTAAAGGAGTTTAATTAAAATAAAAAACCTAATCCTAAATAGTTTAGGAGGGTTCCCTATATCTATAAATAAGAGGAGTCTTATTATGATTTGGGGTTAGACAATTTACACACTCCTTGCATAAGAATTTGTAGAGAGTACTTACAATTTCTATAGAGATAGAAACTAGGGTTTTGCCAACACCCATCTTTTTGAACAAGTATTATTCCTTGGTGGATCACCTCTAGAGGCCAAACACTTGGGTGGCTAACGTTGATCAAAGGAAGGAATTTAATCGGTGGAATTCAAGGAGAACGCGAAGCAATTGGAGGTGAACTTGTACCTGAGGAAGCTAAAATTCTACAAGGGTATAATTCTTATTCTCCATCTCTTTCGTTTAATTAATAATTGTGCATAAAGAAAGATCATGGTTATGGTTTGTATAAAATTTTAAAATCTGATTTTATCGCGCTTCCGCACTATTTATGTAATTTGATTGCATATTCGCGCTATGTACAAACCTAACAGTATCAAAAGGAGGAATCCCATCACTATCGCGTTCAAAACGATGTGTACATCTCACACAAGTCATGATTTTGAGAGACTTTCTTATTGTTTTATTAGTTCCTTCAAATTGTCAAAGAAAGAGGTAATACTTCGTTCTAGTTTGATTAGCATCAAAAGGAGCAATCACATCACTATCGCGTTCAAAACGATGCTTACATCTCACACGAGACTGGATTTAGGGAGACCTTCTTATTTTTTTTTCATTAGTTTCTTCAAATTGTCAAAAAAAGAGGTGATTAGGAGTCCTATTACTTCGTTCTAGCTTGATTAGCATCAAAAGGAGTAATCCCATCACTATCGCGTTCAAAACGATGTGTACATCTCACACAAGTCATGATTTATGGAGACCTTCTTATTGTTTCATTCGTTCCTTCAAATTGTCAAAGAAATAGGTGATTAGGAATCCTATTACTTCGTTATACTTTGATTAGCATCAAAAGGAGCAATCGCATCACTAACGCGTTCAAAACGATGCGTACATCTCACACGAGACCTGATTTAGGAAGACCTTCTTATTGTTTCCTTAGTTCCTTCAAATTGTCAAAGAAAGAGTAACTAGGAGTCCTATTACTTCGCTCTAGTTTGGTTAGCATCAAAAGGAGTAATCCCATCACTATTGCGTTCAAAACGATGTGTACATCTCACACAAGTCATGATTTAGGGAGACCTTATTATTGTTTTAATAGTTCCTTCAAATTATCAAAGAAAGAGGTGATTAGGAGTCCTATTACTTTGTTCTAGTTGGATTAGTATCAAAAGGAGGAATCCCATCACTATCGCGTTCAAAACGATGTGTACATCTCACACAAGTCATGATTTTGATAGACTTTCTTATTGTTTTATTAGTTCCTTCAAATTGTCAAAGAAAGAGGTGATACTTCGTTCTAGTTTGATTAGCATCAAAAGGAGCAATCACATCACTATCGCGTTCAAAACGATGCTTACATCTCACACGAGACTGGATTTAGGGAGACCTTCTTATTTTTTTCATTAGTTCCTTCAAATTGTCAAAAAAAGAGGTGATTACGAGTCCTATTACTTCGTTCTAGTTTGATTAGCATCAAAAGGAGTAATCGCATCACTATCGCGTTCAAAACGATGTGTACATCTCACACAAGTCATGATTTATGGAGACCTTCTTATTGTTTCATTCGTTCCTTCAAATTGTCAAAGAAATAGGTGATTAGGAATCCTATTACTTCGTTATACTTTGATTAGCATCAAAAGGAGCAATCGCATCACTATCGCGTTCAAAACGATGCGTACATCTCACACGAGACCTTATTTAGGAAGACCTTCTTATTGTTTCCTTAGTTCCTTCAAATTGTCAAAGAAAGAGTAACTAGGAGTCCTATTACTTCGCTCTAGTTTGGTTAGCATCAAAAGGAGTAATCCCATCACTATTGCGTTCAAAACGATGTGTACATCTCACACAAGTCATGATTTAGGGAGACCTTATTATTGTTTTAATAGTTCCTTCAAATTATAAAGAAAGAGGTGATTAGGAGTCCTATTACTTTGTTCTAGTTGGATTAGTATCAAAAGGAGGAATCCCATCACTATCGCGTTCAAAACGATGTGTACATCTCACACAAGTCATGATTTTGAGAGACTTTCTTATTGTTTTATTAGTTCCTTCAAATTGTCAAAGAAAGAGGTGATACTTCGTTCTAGTTTGATTAGCATCAAAAGGAGCAATCACATCACTATCGCATTCAAAACGATGCTTATATCTCACACGAGACTGGATTTAGGGAGACCTTCTTATTTTTTCATTAGTTCCTTCAAATTGTCAAAAAAAGAGGTGATTAGGAGTCCTATTACTTCGTTCTAGTTTGATTAGCATCGAAAGGAGTAATCTCATCACTACCGCGTTCAAAACGATGTGGACATGTCACACAAGTCATGATTTATGGAGACCTTCTTATTGTTTCATTCGTTCCTTCAAATTGTCAAAGAAATAGGTGATTAGGAATCCTCTTACTTCGTTCTACTTTGATTAGCATCAAAAGGAGCAATCGCATCACTATCGCGTTCAAAACGATGCGTACATCTCACACGAGACCTGATTTAGGAAGACCTTCTTATTGTTTCCTTAGTTCCGTCAAATTGTCAAAGAAAAAGTAACTAGGAGTCCTATTACTTCGTTCTCGTTTGGTTAGCATCAAAAGGAGTAATCCCATCATTATTGCGTTCAAAATGATGTGTACATCTCACACAAGTCATGATTTAGGGAGACCTTATTATTGTTTTAATAGTTCCTTCAAATTATCAAAGAAAGAGGTGATTAGGAGTCCTATTACTTTGTTCTAGTTGGATTAACATCAAAAGGAGTAATCCCATCACTATCACGTTCAAAACGATGTGTACATCTCACACAAGTCATGATTTAGGGAGACCTTCTTATTGTTTCATTCGTTCCTTCAAATTGTCAAAGAAAGAGGTGATTAGGAGTCCTATTACTTCGTTCTAGTTGGATTAGTATCAAAAGGAGGAATCCCATCACTATCGCGTTCAAAACGATGTGTACATCTCACACAAGTCATGATTTTGAGAGACTTTCTTATTGTTTTATTAGTTCCTTCAAATTGTCAAAGAAAGAGGTAATACTTCGTTCTAGTTTGATTAGCATCAAAAGGAGCAATCACATCACTATCGCGTTCAAAACGATGCTTACATCTCACACGAGACTGGATTTAGGGAGACCTTCTTATTTTTTTCATTAGTTCCTTCAAATTGTCAAAAAAAGAGGTGATTAGGGGTCCTATTACTTCGTTCTAGTTTGATTAGCATCAAAAGGAGTAATCCCATCACTATCGCGTTCAAAACGATGTGTACATCTCACACAAGTCATGATTTAGGGAAGGGTTATTCCTACATCTATAAATAAGAGGGGTCTTATCATAGATTAGGGTTACACACTCTTGCATTAGATTGTGGAGAGTACTTACAATTTCTATAGAGATAAAAACTAGGGTTTTGCCAAATACCCAACTTCTTGAATACTTGTTCTTCCTTGGTGGATCACCTCTAGAGGCCAAACACTTGGGTGGCTAACGTTGATCAAAGGAAGGAATCACACCGTAGCATTCGAGGAGAACACGAAGGACTATGAGTTGAACTTGTACCCGAGGAAGCTTTGTTCTACGAGGGTATAATTCTTATTCTCTTTCTCTTTCGTTTATATCGTTAATTGAGCACATTGATCGATCATGGTGATGGTTTGTATAAAATTTTAAAATCCGTTTTATCACGCTTCCGCACTATTTATGTAATTTGAAATGCCTTTTAAGAAAATCAATTCTTTTATTAATAAATGAATAAGATTACAAAGTATATGCTACATCATATCAAATATGATTAGCTTGTGTGCATACTACTTTCAGTGATGCTACGACCAGAGATTAAGGCAGATTGAGCTCTGTCAATAAGAGAAGGAAGCACCATCTTTAGACAATTTGCAAGCAGTTTAGAGATACACTTATAGAGAGTGTTGCAACAAGAAATAGGTCTAAAAACAGACATGGAGGATGGGTTATCCGTCTTAGGGATAAGCACAATGGCAGTGGCATTGATCCCGCTGGGGAGATGACAGGTATTGAAGAAGTAGAGAATAGCAGTAGTGAAGTCAGCACCAATGATGTCCCAACAATGGAGGAAAAAATTAACATTGAAACCATCAGGACCAGGACTTTTATTCTTCTTCATAGAATTAAGCACTGAATAGATTTCAGCATCAATAATAGGGGCTTCCAAAGCAGAGGCATGCAAAGGATTGATGTGCTTAGAGATATAAATGGAAAGATCCTCATGACTAGGATAGTCATTATCTGAGGAGCCCAGCAGATCCCGAAAAAAATCTACAACCACTTGCTGAATAGAAGATTGGTCCTCCACTAACTCACCATTGCTATTGTTGATAGCCATGATTTTGTTGTGGTTCCATCTACACTTGATAAAATTGGCAAAATATTTTGAGTTTTTGTCAGCTTGGGAAATCCATAGAGCCCTAGATTTTTGTTGCAGCAGAGATTCTTCCAAAGATAAAGCCCTCCATAAAGATGTCGAGCAAGAGGACTCCTAGCTTCTCAAAGAGGCATTCTGGGGATCAGAATGAAGAGATGATTGAATAGAATGGAGCTGACCTTGAAGAGCTTTGACATTAGACATTAGGTTCCCATTAGAGGCATTAAGAGAGATGAGAGCCTTCTTTAAAATCCTCAACTTTTCAGCAAAGATAAACATAGGATTCCCAGAGATTGGAGAGTTCCAAGATTCCTGGACAGTAGCATTAAATCCTTCCAATTCAAGCATATAATTGAAGAATTGAAAAGGCTTAGGAAATCTTTGGACATGGATGCCAGTTTTTAGAATAATAGGGCAATGATCAGACAAACCTCGAGGTTCAAAGCAAGCTTGGGAGTCAGGCATGCTATGGAACCAAGCAGGATTACCCAGTGACCTGCCCAACTTCCTATAAATGGGATTTTGCACCTCACAATTCCACCAAGTGAAAAAAGGGCCAATAACTCGGATGTCATCAACTCCAAGGGATTCAATACATTCATTAAAATCAGTGATGCCACTATCCCACGAGTTGTTACCACCATCAGCTTCATGAGAGCCCCTAATTGAATTAAAGTCACCAAGAATACACCAAGCAGAGTCAGATGAACAAAGAAGAATGTCATTCCAAAGAGGCCTCCTATCAGAGACAGAGTTCATACCATAGAAAGAGAAACAAAAAAAGAGGAATTGCTATCAATCAAATACAGTTTACAATGGATAATCTGAGATGACTGAAATAAGATATCAACCATCTAGATTCTAAGGTCCCACTATTAGGTTTGTATAGCGCGAACATGCAATCAAATTACATAAATAAAGCGGAAGCGCGATAAAATCAGATTTTAAAATTTTATACAAACCATCACCATGATCTTTCTTTATGCACAATTATTAATTAAACGAAAGAGATGGAGAATAAGAATTATACCCTTGTAGAATTCTAGCTTCCTCATGTACAAGTTCACCTCCAATTCCTTCGCGTTCTCCTTGAATTCCACCGATTAAATTCCTTCTTTTGATCAACGTTAGCCACCCAAGTGTTTGGCCTCTAGAGGTGATCCACCAAGAAATAATACTTGTTCAAGAAGATGGGTGTTGGCAAAACCCTAGTTTCTATCTCTATAGAAATTGTAAGTACTCTCCATAATTCTTATGCAAGAGTGTGTAACACTAATCTATGATAACACTTCTCTTATAGATGTAGGAAAACTCTTCCCTAAACTAATTAGGATTATGGTTTCTATTCTAATTAAACTCCTTTAATTAAATTAAACTCCTAATCCAATTAGGAATTCATGTGAGAGTACTTCTATTAATTAATTCCCAATCCCTATTAGGAATTAAATAATAGTAATAGTAATAATAATAATAAGACTCCTCTTATTAATTTATATTTAATATTTCTAAAATATTAAATAATAAATATTAAGCTACTTAATTTATTCTATCTCCATAGACTAAATTAAATACACTTAACTCATTATTACAATTATGCCATTTACTTCTTAAATAAATATTTTTTTTTGCGGTGTGACCCTTTAGGTTCTCCATATTAAACCGGTTGTGAATAAATCAATTAGAACAATTCTAATCTTATTTAAATAAATAAATTAAAATATTTAATTCATTTAAATAAATAATATTTATTCTACAATAAGGGTAAGCCCCCATAGCGATCAACGACTTTCCAGATAATATAGATTTCAACATTAATCATAAAAGAACCTTTCAGTGCATAGTTGCCGTACAATTCAATCCTTCTACCATACAATGTCCCAATTAAATATAAGACATGGAATTACTGTCAAGTCTTATTTTATTTAATTATATGTATTTCGATTCTCAAATACACAACTCTAAATAATGCAAATTAGAAACTCTTTTCTAATTTCATTCTGCCTTGGCCAAGGACTACTGAGTTGTCATTTATCGAATCACATAGGACATTCACATCTTTTACTAGACGTGGTAGATTCTTTGTTGATCATTCACCTATCTCCATATACAACTTATTATACCCAATCATACCCTTTGTTATACCCTAAAGGTCTTAAGGGACATGTCAAAGTATAACTCATCACACACAAGATACTATGATGATCTCAAGTCCAAGGATCACTTGTACTACTATCACTAGAGGAATTTCTATTGACAGGCGAGTAAAACTCTATTAGGTATTACTTAGCGAGCCACGTTCAGTGAACTTATTCTCCAGTAAGCACATGCATACTTGCTTTAGTGTCTCCACACAAATGATTATGAGATCAATCATCCTCTTCTTAAGAACAAGCAACGTATGTACTAATCTATCCGGATTCACTAATCTCCTTTTTAGTAATCCAACGATTAGGAACGATTTTAGTTTGTGAGCTATCTTGAATTTAAATCTCATTAGCATGATCACCATCATGATTCTAAAAGCATTGCTCAAAACTATGAGTTTATCACATTTAATATAACAACACTATGTAGATAATATAAAATGCCTTTAATAACCAAATAAGATTACAAAGTATATGCTACATCATATCAAATATGATTGGCTTGTGTGTATACTACTTTCAATCTCCCACTTGCACTAAAGCCAATCGTCATGGTATCTAATACCCTTCTTCTCTAAGTGACGATCATCCTGCCGTTTGGATAAAGCTTCAGTAAATGGATATGCAATGTTGTTCTTGAGAGTCCACTATCTCTATAGTGACTTTTCTTCTTTCAATGATTCATCTAATCAAATGAAAGTGCCGCAACACATGTTTGAATCCAAGATGAGACTTAGGAACTATTCCTAGTTCTATGATGAATTTTTCATCCAAACAATCAACTTGTAGCTTCACTTACAGCTATATACTTTGTCTTTGTCACTAAATCAGCAACTCTTTGCTGTTTTGGAACCTTTCCAATTCACTGCACCACCATTCAAGGTAACAATTTACCCTAAAGTGGATTTATTATCCTCTTGGTCAGTCTGAAAAACCTGAGTCTGTTTAGCCCTCTAGTTTTAATTCAGACCTACCATGAATCATGATCACATCTTCAATACCGGTTAAGTACTTAAGATGTTTATCACTGTCTTATAGTGATCTTCTCCAGAATATGACTGATCAACATCAAGCCTTGTATATTCATTGCATACATGATAGTAACTCATGCGATCTCTCTTTAAATTGGAGACAATTTTATAGAGATTCACTCCATGACTCATCATATCATGAGACCTCTCTTGGAGTTTGCCATGTTAAACGCCTTTAGCATCGAATGAATATACGTTCATTGGTGATGAGTAGGTTTTATACCTACGAATCGGATACCAATATACGCGAATTATTGTTTATTTCCATGGTTTTCAGTTACTTTTCATGTATTTTGTGTGTTTTTGTAGGTTGCACATGTTGGGATTGCATTGGGCGAGAATTGGACGTTCGAGTGGATGAAGTTGGTGATGTTGCTGATGTTGCAGGATTTCAGAGCAGCGCGGCCCCGCCCAAAATGAACTGGGTAGCAGCGCGGCCGCGCGTGATGCCAGAGTTAGAAAAAAATTGCTGCCAGGGTAGCGCGGCCGCGCGCCTTGCAAGCTAAATCCAGGCGCGGCCGCGCCGGTTCGAGTGAGGGCAAAATTGACTTTTTAGATGTTTTAATTGGATTTGATTTGATCTTGGTTTTGAAACTTTGTAATTAATTAGGGGTTTTATCAGATACTATAAATAGGTGTTTTCTAGTTGGTAATTGATATCAATTATTAGCAAACCCTAGTTTGGAGCAATTGGAAAAGACTTGAAGCAAGTTGATAGCAAGGAGAAAGCAAGGACGAGCAGGACAGAGATTGAATGATTGCTTACAGTGTTTCTTCTCTTTTCTCTCTATTCCAAACTTTTGATGTTATTAAACTTGTGGATGATGAATTATAGTTTATTTATGAACTAAATTTCTTTTAAGGCTATAATGGATCTTAATGCGTAGTTTTGAATAGCATGCTTCTTTGAATATTATGATTAGTTATTTTTGGATTGTCTATTATGGTTTGTGCTGAATTGTTTAATTATCTGGCCAATAATTATTGAGATAATCTGTATGAATTTGAGAGATGAAGTATAAATTTAGATCTGACCATAATAGCATGTGATTGTGTCTTCTGCTGTCGATGGAATTCATAATTTGTGATTAGGATAGAGATATACCTATCACTACATGTAATCAAAATAGGGAACTTGGGCTTTAAATCCTTTTTAATTGTAATTCACATAGAAATATAGTGAGTTAGTTATCTAGGGTGATTAACTTGAGTCTATCAATTGTGGATTTAAGTTAAGTTGTTTATGGAACATTGAAAGATGATCATAAATAGTGATGCGTTCCTGGTTAACAATCCAGAATAACTAGCATAATCCAAAGGGGAGCATGTTAAGTAAAATAATGCATTAAGTGAAGTTATAGTCTTAAGTCTTTAAAAATCTGTTTTCAATTAGTGTTAGTAATTTAATTTAGAATTAATTAGTTAAATTCAAAACCTCAGAAATTGTTGATCATTTGTTTATTAAAATAGATTTGATTTAAATTGGGAATTTGTTATTATAGAATCAATTCTTCTCTGTGGGACGATACTCTACTTTCACTTTATTACTTGTGGACTGCGTATACTTGCGTATTTTTGCTAGTATAGATTTTGGTAAACAAGTTTTTGGCGCTGTTGCCGGGGAACAATTGTGTCTATAATTTCAAGTTTTAAATTTAATTAATTCAGTTTTAGTTAACATTGTTTTTCTTGTTACTTCCTGTTTCAGGTGATCTTGGTTTGTTTATGCAAACACGATCCAAGCAGCCGGAACTTGTGCAGAGTGAAGACGATCTTGAAAACAAGTTACGCAAGTTGAGAAAGTTTTACCGTGAGACCAGCGAGAAAGAAAAAATGGCTAACGAAGAACAGAAATCATTGAGGGAATATGCCATGCCTAAGCTAAATGAAATCAGGTCAAGCATCACGAGGCCAGCCATCACGGCTAATTCCTTTGAGATCAAGTCAGGTACAATTCAGATGATTCAGAATGCAGTACAGTTTGGGGGATTAGCCAACGATGATCTTAACGAGCACTTGGTTAGCTTTCTTGAGATTTGTGATACATTCAAATATCCCAATGTAACTAATGATGCGGTGAGACTACGTTTGTTTCCGTTTTCACTAAGGGATAAAGCAAAGAGTTGGTTGCACTCACTTCCACCGGGGTCCATCACAACTTGGGATGACTTGGCCCAGAAATTCCTAGCAAAATTCTTTCCGCCGGCTAAGTCTGCTAAGTGGAGAAACGATATTTCCACTTTTGAGCAAAGTCATGGAGAGACACTGTATGAGGCTTGGGTAAGGTTCAAAGAGTTATTGAGAAGATGTCCACATCATGCATTACCCACGTGGCTGCAAGTCCAGACATTCTACAATGGGCTGAGTAGTAATACTCGAACAATTATAGATGCAGCTGCGGGGGGGAGCACTTATGGATAAGAATTTTGATGAAGCTTTCACCTTGTTAGAGACTATGGCTGCAAATAACTATCAATGGCCGACGTCGAGGATGAATCACCAAAAGGTAGCTGGAGTTTTGGAAGTAGATGCGGTCACTGCACTAACCGCTCAGATGGCGGCCATGTCTAAGAAAATTGAAGCTTTGGCAGAGTCGAAGGTCCAGCAAGCAGCTTATGTGTGTGAGCTATGTGCAGGTGCACATCCGACGGAATATTGTGCTATTAATCTGGAATCTGTACAGTACTTGGGGAGTTACAACCGACAACAACAACCATACCAGAATGCATATAATCCGGGTGGAAGAATCATCCGGGTTTCTCATGGAGCAATAACACTCAAGTTCAAAATCCCGCTCCAAGATCACAGAATCCCCCGGGTTTTCAGAACCAAGCTCCACAACAGGCAGAAAGAAAACCCAATTTAGAAGAGTCTTTGGCAAGATTTATCACAACATCGGAAAAAAGAATGAATGAGCAAGATAAGTTGTTAAATCAGGTAGACTTGAATGTGAAGAGCCAAGCGGTGTCAATTCAGAATTTGGAAAATCAGCTTGGTCAGTTGGCCCAAGTCTTGAACAATCGACCGCAAGGAACACTTCCAAGTGATACAGAGGTTAACCCCAAGAGAGATGGTAAGGAACAATGTCAAGCTATAACACTTCGAAGCGGGAAGTAACTCCAGCTGACTAGCGCGGCCGCGCCTGAAATACAAAGGGAGGCAGCGCGGCCGCGCCCATCCCCAGTCCCAACTCCTGCAGAGAACCTGGTAGAAAAAGACAAGGAGACAGAGAATGAGGAAAAAGACAAGGAGCATAAAAAGCAAGCAGAAGTATACCCTTTTGTGCCATATCCTCAGAGATTTCACAAGAAGAAATTAGATAAATAATTCTCCAGATTCCTTGAAGTCTTTAAGAAGCTGCAAATCAATATACCATTTGTCGAGGCTTTAGAGCAGATGCCGAGCTACGCCAAGTATATGAATGGAATTTTGTCAAGGAAGAAAAAGCTGGAGGACTATGAAACAGTAGCATTGACTGAAGAGTGTAGTGCGATATTGCAGAAGAAGTTGCCACTGAAGTTGAAGGATCCGGGTAGTTTCACTATCCCTTGCACTATTGGCAGCTTATCAATCAGCAGATGTTTGTGTGATTTAGGTGCGAGTATCAACCTTATGCCGTTATCGATATATGTTCAGCTGGGTCTACCTGCACCGAAACCGACCAACATCTCTCTTCCGCTGGCTGACAGGTCAGTTACATACCCTAGAGGTATCGTGGAAGACATCTTGGTAAAAGTGGATAAATTCATATTCCCAGCCGATTTTATCATTTTGGACTATGAGGAAGACAAAGACATTCCTATTATATTGGGGAGACCTTTCTTGGCAATGGGAAGAACACTTATAGATGTGCAAAAAGGATAATTGACTATGAGGGTGCAAGACCAAGAAGTGACATTCAATGTGTTCAAAGCCATGAAATTTCCTACAAATGAGGAAGAGTGTTTCCGGTTGGATGTGGTCGAAAAAGTGGTGGAAGACGAGTTTTTGAGGAAATTAACTGAGGATCCGTTGGAATCTGTTTTATTAGGGGAGGCTGACATGGATGACCTAGAGATGATGGAGTTTCTTCACATTTTAGATACAGTGTCGCGAGTACGCAAATTTCAGATCCCCTATAAACCTGTGGAACTTACTGACAAATCCTTAAGCGCTTGAAGCCATCTCTTGAAATACCTCCTACTCTTGAACTTAAACCTTTACCGAGCCATCTGAGGTATGCTTATTTGGGTGAATCATCTACTTTGCCTGTTATTATTGCATCTGTACTTAACGAATTGTAGGAAAGTAAGTTGATTCGAGTTCTCCGGGAATACAAATCAGCCATTGGTTGGACCATCGCAGACATAAAAGGAATTAGCCCATCATTCTGTATGCACAAGATCCTTTTGGAAGACGATGCCAAACCAACGATAGAACAACAAAGGAGGCTGGACCCGATCATGAAAGAGGTGGTGAAAAAGGAAATTTTGAAGTGGCTTGATGCAGGTATCATTTACCCCATCTCCGATAGCAGTTGGGTGAGTCCAGTACAGTGCGTGCCTAAAAAGGGTGGTATGACGGTTGTAGAAAATGAGAATAATGAGTTGATACCGACAAGGACAGTGACTGGATGGAGGGTTTGTATGGACTACAGGAAATTAAACAAGGCAACCCGCAAGGATCACTTTCCTCTACCCTTCATTGATCAGATGTTAGATAGACTGGCTGGACACGAGTATTATTGCTTATTGGATGGCTACTCAGGTTATAATCAGATAGTGATTGCCCCCGAAGATCAGGAAAAGACCACCTTCACGTGTCCTTATGGCACTTTCACTTTTCGGAGGATGTCTTTTGGCTTATGCAATGCACCAGCGACGTTCCAAAGATGCATGATGGCTATTTTCTCAGATATGGTTGAACGTAACATGGAGGTATTCATGGACGATTTTTCAGTGTTTGGTGACACATTTGATAGTTGCTTGGAAAATCTGGTCCTGGTTTTGAAAAGATGCGTGGAGACCAATTTAGTGCTCAACTGGGAAAAATGCCACTTTATGGTGCGAGAGGGGATAGTTCTTGGGCACAAGGTGTCGTCAAACGGGTTAGAGGTAGATCGAGCTAAGCTGGAGACAATAGAAAATCTACCTCTACCAACTACAGTCAAGGGAATACGGAGTTTCTTGGGACATGCCAGATTTTATAGAAGATTCATAAAGGACTTTTCTAAGATCTCTACGCCTTTATGTAGCCTATTGGAGAAAGATGTTCCCTTTAAGTTTGATGACGTATGTCTTGCGGCTTTTGAATTGTTGAAAAGGAAATTGACCACAACGCCAGTCATTGTAGCACCAGATTGGTCAAGGCCGTTTGAGTTGATGTGTGATGCTAGCGATTATGCTATTGGGGCTGTTTTGGGCCAACGAAAGGAAAAGATTTTTCACGCCATTTATTATGCTAGCAAAACACTGTCCGATGCCCAACTCAACTATACGACTACCGAGAAGGAGTTGCTTGCAGTCGTGTATGCATTTGACAAATTCAGGTCGTACTTAATTGGAACTAAAGTAGTGGTGTTCATTGACCATTCTGCCATAAGATATCTGATTTCGAAGAAGGATGCGAAGCCAAGGCTGATTCGATGGATACTTCTACTCCAGGAGTTCGACTTGGAAATTCGGGATAGGAAGGGAACAAAAAATCAAGTGGCTGATCATCTCTCGAGATTAGAAAATAATGATCATGTAAAGGGAGACAAAACGGTGATCAATGAGTTCTTTCCAGATGAGCAGTTGTTTGTGATCCACTCAGAAGTCCCATGGTATGCCGATTTTGTCAATTATTTGGTTAGCAACGTACTTCCTCCTGATTTGACCAGCCAACAAAAGAAAAGGTTGTTGCATGATGTAAAAAGGTACATGTGGGATGAACCGTTCCTGTTCAAACATTGTGCCGATCAGATGATTAGACGGTGTGTGCCACATAGTGAAGTAGAGAGTATTTTACATCATTGCCATGATTCACTATATGGAGGTCATTACGGAGGCGAGAAGACAGCGACCAAGGTGTTACAAGCAGGATTTTTCTGGCCAACGTTGTTTAAGGACGCCCACCACTTCGTGCAAAGATGTGACAGATGTCAAAGGGTGGGAAATATTTCCAAGCGTCATGAGATGCCTTTGAATGCCATTTTCGAAGTTGAAGTCTTTGACGTTTGGGGAATAAATTTTATGGGACCATTCCCATCGTCCTTTAACAACCTCTACATCCTTTTGGCGGCCGATTATGTCTCTAAATGGGTGGAAGCAAGTGCGTTGCCGACTAATGATGCCAAAGTGGTTCTTAAATTTCTGCAGAAAAACATCTTCACACGTTTTGGCACCCCAAGAGTAATTATCAGTGATGAAGGGAGTCACTTTTGCAACAGGTCTTTCACGGCTCTCTTAGCTAAGTATGGGATAAACCACCAAATTGCTACAGCTTACCATCCCTAAACCAATGGCCAAGCCGAAGTGTCAAACAGAGAAGTGAAGAGAATTCTGGAGAAAATCGTCAATCCGAATAGAAAAGATTGGTCAGCAAAATTGGATGATGCACTTTGGGCTTATCGGACAGCTTATAAGACGCCCATTGGCATGTCTCCGTACCAATTAGTCTATGGAAAGGCGTGTCACCTACCGGTTGAGCTTGAACATAGAGCATATTGGGCCATCAAAAGGTTGAATTTTGATCTCGCGACTGCTGGGGAAAAGAGGCTACTTCAGCTGAATAAGCTCGATGAATTCCGGTTGCAAGCATACGAGAATTCGAAGATATACAAGGAAAAAGTCAAGAAGTGGCATGATCGGAAAATCATCGATAGGACTTTTGAGTCGGGACAAGCAGTGCTTCTTTTCAATTCTAGGCTGAAGTTATTTCCAGGGAAGCTCAAGTCTAGGTGGTCGGGTCCTTTCATTGTAAAACAAGCATTCCCTCATGGCGCCGTTGAAGTTTTTGCAAGCAATCCGGAAGATTCGTTTAAAGTCAATGGCCAAAGATTGAAGCATTATTGGGGTGGTGGTGTTGATCGCCAGAAAACCTCAATCACTCTTGCCGATTAAAGATGAAACAGGAAGTAGTCAGGCTGAAAGACTTTAAATCAAGCGCTACTTGGGAGGCAACCCAATTTTTAATTGTTTTTAGTTATCATTTTGTGATTTTTAGGACTTAGATTTAGTTTTATTTTTATCTTGTAGTAATTAGATACTTTGTTTCTGGGTTTTTATTGTTTATAGGTCATACACCAAGGAGTATACATGAAGAAATCATCAAAAGGGCTTAACAGTTAAAATTCCAGATTTTAGCCCAGCGCGACCGCGCCCCAAATGTGAAGAAAACCAGCGCGGCCGCGCCTGACTTCAGAAACTCAAAATGGCCAGCTGGTACACCAGCGCGGCCGCGCCCAATTTGTGAAGGAAAGTAGTGCGGCCGCGCCGCATCTCAGTTGTTTTTAAAAAAAAACGGGTTTGACCCGACCCACGGCTGCTTCTCTTATTTCTTTTTCCCGCTGGGACTCAAACATTTCAAACCCATTCCATATCAGAACCGACTTCTCTTTCTCTCTTCTTATCTTCCAATTCCAATTCCAAATCCAAATCAAATCCTATCATATTCATCTCCATATCTAAATCAAATTCTAAATTACACCAAACCCTAAATCCTATTCCTATCCATCTCCATTCTCTCTCTAATACATATATACATAGCCGACTTCCCCCATCCGAACCCCAATTTCGATTTCTTCAATCATAGAGATCATCAAGGATAGTTTCAGAGCATCGAAGTGGGTTACAAAGGACTTGCAGCGGGTATATTGAAGTAAGTGTATTAGGGTTTGATATCGCATCAAGGTAGTCGTTGTTATTTTCAGATTTTACATTTGGATTGACTTGTTTTGGGATTACTGCTGGAGATTGAGTTGTGCATGCAAATATATTGGTTTATTATTGCTTGTGGAACCTTAGTGTAGTTTATTTCAAGTTTGGGGGAGAATTTTTATTGTGCATTGGGATTGATCTGATATGGCTTCCAAACGACCACGAGGGGAATCGTCCAGTTCACATGCACATGCTGAGGATGTAGATTTTGATAGGAGTCGGTTTGTTTCGGCTGAGGCGGAGGACTTCTATCACCGGGTTTTGTTGGGAAAGACCTTTGTATTGGAGCGTGGGCTAAAGCCCGATCCTAATTTGGATGGAGAGATGATGCGTATGATCAGGGCTAAGGGCTGGATATTGTTTGTGGAGCCACCATTGTCAGCACCTATTTCTGTGGATCAAGAATTTTACGCTAACGCCAAGATTACAAAGGATGGGACTGTGTTTGTGAGGGGCTGTCAGGTGCCTTATGATAGCTGAACTATTAATGATATCTACCACTTGCCTACCATTCCCCTTTCTGACCCTGAGAGTATCCATTCTACAAATTGGGAATCCAAGCTGGAAAGAATCAAAAATGTCTTGTGCAAGCCGGGTACCGAGTGGACTACGAAGCAGGGGACCGACCAGAAGCTTCACTTCCCGCACACTGCCTTGAGTCGCTACGGCAAGGCCTGGTACAGCTTCATTTGTGCCAATCTCATGCCCACCAGGCACCAGAACGACGTGACCAAGGACCGGGCGATTCTGCTATATGGGATAGTGATGGGAAAGTCTGTTAATGTTGGTTATGTGATTCACCAGTCTATTCGTCGTTACCTTCAGGGAGGTACTTTAGGTGGTATCCCGCATGCTTCGGTGATTACCCGCTTATGTTCAGCTGCGGGGGTGGAGTGGGCCGACAGTGAGCCAGTGCAGCTCCCGATGAATACCATTGATCACACGACGATAGCAAAGTATAAGGTGTGGGAAGGAGCCCCGTCGCATGCTCGTGGAGCAGGATTCTTGTTAGGGGACTATTCTGAGAGTGAGGAGGCGTCTGATCAGCCGGTGCCTGAGCTTGAACAGCCGGTTAATATCTCGCAGGCTCGATTGGATCGCATGGAGAAGCGTATGACTCGTAGGATGGATGTTATACATTCGAGTATGACCGAGCTTCGTTCTTTTTCCACTCAGCTTTCAGATAGTTTCTCGCAGGCCTTTTCTCAGTTGGACGTTCAAGTCCAATTTCCGACGTTTGGTGCAACCTCGACTTATCCGCCTCCGGACACGCCTTTTGATGGGGAGGAGGCAGATGATGCTACTTCGGATTAGGGGAGTTTTTCCTTCCTTTTCCTTTTCTTTTATTGTTTTATCCAATGAGGGCATTGTCTGTTTTAAGTTTGGGGGAGTTCTTTTAGGTTTTTGTTTAGCATGTTTATTGGTTTTGTGCATCATATCTGTTAGTATGTTGGCATATTAGTATCTTGCATAGTTTAGTTTGGTTGTGTTAGGTGCATTTAGTTTGTTTGTATGAATCCAATTGATTAGTTGGTATGATTTTGGCTCGGCCAATGATGAGATGGGTATTATTGTGTTAGCTTGGACAGTTTGAAAGTCGTTAGGGATATAATAATTTTGATCATGAGGGTAATTATGCCTGTCATAACTTGAGTTTTTGGATTGCACGAATAAATTGATTAATTTGACTGCTGGGGTTCAAAGGGTTGCATAATTGATTTTTACATGAGAATTGGGTAAAACATTGATAGGTGAATTAACAAGGAAGGTTAAATAGGGTAAAAGCTGAGTTTGGGGGTTCTTTTAAGGCTTAAAAAAAAGAAGAAAAAAAATGGAAAATAAATACAATAAATGTTGACTGGTTGGGTTCTGTGGCCTCTATCACTCGGGTAATTAGATCCGTAGGGGTGTCTTAACACCTAGTGCCCTAAAGCCGTCTGGTTTGGGAGTCACTGATTGAACGCTCGCTACATGGGTGATTTTGAAAAGCCTAAGAGAACTTGACATTCCACAGTCAAGCATAAATACGAGATGGAGCGTAAAACGCACTCGTAGTAGAATAAAGTAGGAATAAAACCTTGTTAGAACCTTCATGCTTGGTATTTACTTGATTTTGGCCGGATTTGTTGTATTTGCTTTAATTAGAGTAAACATGGATTATGCTTATTTTAGAGTTGGTTATGTGGCTTTATTGTCAACTTTGGTCAGTTAAGTCGATTAATGAGCACACACGCACAACTTGGTTGATGATAGGTATATATTGCTTGATTGGTTGAGATTATTAGTTCCTTGTGACTAGATTTGCTGTTTCAAGCTGTTTATTGATATCTCTGAGGCATACAGTTAACATTCATACTAGCTATTGGTTGGATTCGTAGGCATGCTAGTTTTTAGTGCATTCATGGCATTGTGTTGCATTGTGTTAGTTATTGCATTACATTGTGTTGCTTGGGGACAAACAATAGTTTAAGTTTGGGGGAATTTGATGAGTAGGTTTTATACCTACGAATCGGATACCAATATACGCGAATTATTGTTTATTTCCATGGTTTTCAGTTACTTTTCATGTATTTTGTGTGTTTTTGTAGGTTGCACATGTTGGGATTGCATTGGGCGAGAATTGGACGTTCGAGTGGATGAAGTTGCTGATGTTGCTGATGTTGCTGATGTTGCAGGATTTCAGAGCAGCGTGGCCGCGCCCAAAATGAACTGGGTAGCAGCGCGGCCGCGCGTGATGCCAGAGTTAGAAAAAAATTGCTGCCAGGGTAGCGCGGTCGCGCGCCTTGCAAGCTTAATCCAGGCGCGGCCGCGCGGGTTCGAGTGAGGGAAAAATTGACTTTTTAAATGTTTTAATTGGATTTGATTTGATCTTGGTTTTGAAACTTTGTAATTAATTAAGGGTTTTATCAGATACTATAAATAGGTGTTTCCTAGTTGGTAATTGATATCAATTATTAGCAAACCCTAGTTTGGAGCAATTGGAGAAGACTTGAAGCAAGTTGATAGCAAGGAGAAAGCAAGGAGGAGCAGGACAGAGATTGAAGGATTGCTTATAGTGTTTCTTCTCTTTTCTCTCTATTCCAAACTTTTGATGTTATTAAACTTGTGGATGATGAATTCTAGTTTATTTATGAACTAAATTTCTTTTAAGGCTATAATGGATCTTAATGCGTAGTTTTGAATAGCATGCTTCTTTGAATATTATGATTAGTTATTTTTGGATTGTCTATTATGGTTTGTGCTGAATTGTTTAATTATCTGGCCAATAATTATTGAGATAATCTGTATGAATTTGAGAGATGAAGTATAGATTTAGATCTGACCATAATAGCATGTGATTGTGTCTTTTGTTGTCGATGGAATTCATAATTTGTGATTAGGATAGAGATATACCTATCACTGCATGTAATCAAAATAGGGAACTTGGGCTTTAAATCCTTTTTAATTGTAATTCACATAGAAATATAGTGAGTTAGTTATCTAGGGTGATTCACTTGAGTCTATCAATTGTGGATTTAAGTTAGGTTGTTTATGGAACATTGAAAGATGATCATAAATAGTGATGCGTTCCTGGTTAATAATCCAGAATAACTAGCATAATCCAAAGGGGAGCATGTTAAGTAAAATAAAACATTAAGTGAAGTTATAGTCTTAAGTCTTTAAAAATCTGTTTTCAATTAGTGCTAGTAATTTAATTTAGAATTAATTAGTTAAATTCAAAACCTCAGAAATTGTTGATCATTTGTTTATTAAAATAGATTTGATTTAAATTGGGAATTTGTTATTATAGAATCAATTCTTCTCTGTGGGACGATACTCTACTTTCACTTTATTACTTGTGGACTGCGTATACTTGCGTATTTTTGCTAGTATAGATTTTGGCAAACAATTGGGTCAAGCTGAACATCCTTTTAAATCTATCTATATAGATTTATATCCCCAATTTATACGATGCTCCTCCCAAGTTTATTCATGGAAGAATGTTTAGACAATTTTATCTTTACTGATTGTAGTATTGGTGTGTCATTCCTTATCAGTAATATATCAACATATAATACTAGGAATGTCACAGTGCTCCCACTGACCCTTTTGTACATACTAGGTTTATTCTCGTTTTTGATAAAATCAAACTCTTTTGATTGCTTCAAAAGAGAAGCTTGCTTCAATCCATAAATGGATCATCGTACCTTAAAACATGATTTGCTTCAACCTTTGAAACAAATTCCTCTGGCTATATCATACATACATTCTCCTCAAGTCTTCATTGAGGAAGGATGTCTCCACATCCATTTTGCCAGATTTCGTAATAAGCTGCAATCACAAGCAAAATCCAAATGGACTTGAGCATTACCTGGTAATAAGGTTTTATCACAGTCAACTCCTTGACTTTATTTGAAACCTTTTAAACAGGTCTGGTCTCATAGGTCTCTACCTTGCCAATTGCCCTAGTCTTTCTCTTAAAGACCCATTTACACCCTCTAGGCACTATGTCTTTCGATGGAGTAACTAGAGTCTATACTTGGTTCTCATACATGGAGTCCATTTCGGATTTTATGGCCATCTGCCATTTCTCTGAGTGTCTTCTACTCATAGCCTCATCGTATATAACTAGATCATCATCCTCTATGATTCGTACCTCATCATCATCCTCTATGATGAATCCATACCTCCTAGGTATCTTCGGTGCTCTTCCAGATTTACGATAGGTCTATCTACAGGTCCCTCAGTTTGACTAAAAGTGCTTTGTGGTTCTTGAACTCTTTCAAGATCTATTACCCTCCCACTAGCTCCTTCAATGATAAACACCTTTATCCAAGAAGGCAGCGTGTAGGATTATAGTAATAATACCCTAAACTTTCTTTAGGATATCCCACAACTCTGCACTTGTCAGATTTTGTCCCAAACTTATCTTTTGAAACCTTTTCACATAAGTTGGACAACCCCTTATCTTAACATACTTAAGATTAGGAATCCTCCCTATCCATAACTTTTATGGAATCTTGGGGCCGAATTTTGAGGTTACCTTATTTTGTAGATATGCAGCCGTTTCTAGGGCATAACCCCAGAAGGATACTAGAATGTCGGTAAAAATCATTATGGACCGCACCATAGTCTACATGGTACAATTTTTGTTTTTAGATACACCAATCAATTATTGCGTATCATGAAATGTCCATTATGAGAAAAATACCATTTTGAGATGATCTAGAAACTTATTGCACAAGTATTCCTTCCTCGATCTGATCAAAGAATCTTAATACTTTGTTAATTTGTTTCACTTCTGAATTCTTTGAACCTTTCAAATGATTCAGACTTGTATTTCATCAAATACATATATTCAACTCTTTGAATGATCATTTCCTTTTCTTTTACTAGTTTGTTCAATTTGCAAAATTATTTTTCATGTAAGTCAAGTTTACAAAGTCCATCAAATGATCTTCCAGTTTCAAACAAAACATTATCATTATAAATAGAACAACAATTGTTCTTAAATATAATACCAGAACCTTCCTTGTCCAATAACGGAAGAAATAATGTTTCGTAAGAGAACTGGAACATAATAACAAATTATTAACTTAATAGACTTGCCCGTAGGCAACGCTAAACTATAAGTTCCTACGGCTAATGTAGCAACCATTACTCCATTCTCCGCACGTAAGATTACTTACTCTTTATTTAGCTTTCTACTTCTGCTTAGTCTCTGTATTGGATTGCATACGTGAGAACTATAACCGGTATCCAATACCCAAATAGAACCTTGACTTACAGAAAGATTTATTTCAATGATGAACAAACCTATATCTGTAACCGAAGCTTCACTAAGCTTCTTCTGGTTAGCCTCTGCAAGATGCTCCTTACAGTTTTCTTTCCAATATCCAAGCTTATTGCAGTAGAAGCAAACTCATTTGCTATCTGCATCGGTTTTGTTCTTAGTGTCCTTAGTTATTGCCTTTCCTTATACCTTCTTTGAATTGTTCTTCTTTTAAGAAGATCCTTTGGCCCTCTTCCGATTCCTAGAAGAATCATCTACTAGTAAGACTTGGTCTTTCTTGGTTGGAAAGTGACTCTTTACAGTTTTCAACGTGTTTAAGCAACTCATGCAGGTTGACATATAGCTTGTTCACGTGAAAAATTCACAACAAATTGTGAGAAAGAGTCCGGGAGTGATTGCAAGATCAAATCTTGGATTAACTCTTCATCCAATACAAAACCTAGTTGTCCCAATTGTTCAATCAGATTGATCATTTTTTAGGACATTTGTCTATACTGTAGTGCCATCGGTTATTCTAGATTGGAAGAGCTCTTTAGATATCTAATATCTAGCAGTCCTGCTTTCCTCACCATTCAACTCCTTGAAGGTGCAGGAGTACAGTAAGAGCATCCATAGTTTCATGCTGACGCTGAAGCTCGTTACTCATGGATGCGAGCATGATGCATTGAGCCAACTGTGCATCATCTTGCCACTTTCTAAAAGTAGCAATCTCTTCCTCAGAGGCATTGTCTGCAACTATTGCAGGGATAGGCATATATTAAGGATATAAGATAGCTTTTCAGCCTTGAGAACTATTCTCAGATTCTTTAAACCAGTCCGTATAATTTCGGTCCGGTTAATTAGCATACTAATATGCTATACCAGTGATAGTGAATTAGACATTGTAAAATTCTGTAAAATGAATTTGTAATTTAACAACATGTTAGCATACATTCATTTAATTAATTACCAAAATAAATTAGTTCATTATTTTAAATTGGTATCTCCCACTATTTTCATCAAACAATATTACACTCAAAATATATTTCGGCAAAATCTAATTAAAAAAAGGTCTGCTAGTGAGAATAAGGATCCCATTTCAAATGTATATAGCCTTGTGGTGCCACAACAAACGATATATAAATAAATAGGTAGACAACTATTGTCAATTACATCTCTATGTAATTCCTTGTATTTTGCCTCTTAGATTATTTTGATCAAGTGGTGACACATCCGAATCAAAATTATCCAAGTTAAGTCCATCCTAACACTTCCATATATTCGAAAGAAAAACATTGTCCTTGTGGTGATACAAAAAAACAGCATCGTTCAGTCTATTTATAAGCATCAAATGTGGTAAGACAACATCTTAAATATTTAATACTTGCCTTGTGGTGACACAACAAACTCATATTAAATATTTAATACTCTATTGTTTTACCATGCTAGAAGGCAACGTTCGATATTCAAAATATCTTTGAACGCTTAGGACTTAATATGATTTCTTGAGGGATTTATTATTATTAGTCTCATCTTGTTTAGCGCGCATGCACATATATATATAAAATACGCGTCATATTATTTTACATGCGAAGCATGTTGGATAATATATAATATATATAGTAAGCATGCACATATAGAATACTATATTCTACCCGAATTTATTATGGACTTTTATTCTAGTTTGGTTCACTAGAGCCACCAAGTGAACCAAAAGGTCAAACCTAGGGTGCAAGAATTAAATTTAAATATAACTATTACATTTAAACCCGGGCTCCATTATAAACGGGTCTTCAAGCGCTCCTTGCTCCTTTGTCTCCAATTCTTCAAAATTAATTCTAACTAGTCCTATTACAAAAACTATTTACAATAAATAGAAACCTTGATCAGCAGTCAAGGGGAAGTACATAGGAGGGAGATAGAATTTACATTAAGAAAAAATTAGCGAAGACGAGGTACGCAGACCCCATTTATAAAATCTCATACATTCAAGCATCCAATAAAATAAATCAAATCACACATTGGTCAATAGTCCATAATCAATCCCTATTTATTATCGTACATATCTCTATATGTATCAATAAATAACATTCATCCCATGAATAATAAAACCATTCCATATATGCATTGATATCATTTAATGGGCAATATTAGTTAGTATAAAATCCAATTATTTATCATGGAATCCAATTCCAACTCTAATTAGTTATCATGAAATCTAATTTCAATTAAAATAAACTTCTTTATTTTAATCATATTCCAAATCAAAATAAACTCTTTTATTTTAATTTATCCAATTTTGAATAAAATAAACTCCTTTATTTTTAATCAAATTCCAAATCAAAATAAACTTCTTTATTTTAATTTATCCAATTTTTTTTTATTTTTTATTTATTTTTTTTTGAATAAAAATAAACTCCTTTATTTTTAATCAAATTCCAAATCAAAATAAACTTCTTTATTTTAATTTACAAAAATAAAAAAATAAAAAAATAATAATTTTACACAAACAATTATGCCCAATTAAATTGTTCTAAACACATATCAATGTATATACAGAATCAAAACAATTAATAATTCGCATAAAGTTTGGCTCTTGATACCACTGTTAGGTTTGTATAGCGCGAACATGCAATCAAATTACATAAATAAAGCGGAAGCGCGATAAAATCAGATTTTAAAATTTTATACAAACCATCACCATGATCTTTCTTTATGCACAATTATTAATTAAACGAAAGAGATGGAGAATAAGAATTATACCCTTGTAGAATTCTAGCTTCCTCAGGTACAAGTTCAACTCCAATTCCTTCGTGTTCTCCTTGAATTCCACCGATTAAATTCCTTCCTTTGATCAACGTTAGCCACCCAAGTGTTTGGCCTCTAGAGGTGATCCACCAAGAAATAATACTTGTTCAAGAAGATGAGTGTTGGCAAAATCCTAGTTTCTATCTCTATAGAAATTGTAAGTACTCTCCATAATTCTTATGCAAGAGTGTGTAACACTAATCTATGATAAGACTTCTCTTATAGATGTAGGAAAACCCTTCCCTAAACTATTTAGGATTATGGTTTCTATTCTAATTAAACTCCTTTAATTAAATTAAACTCCTAATCCAATTAAGAATTCATGTGAGAGTACTTCTATTAATTAATTCTCAATCCCTATTAAGAATTAAATAATAGTAATAGTAATAATAATAATAAGACTCCTCTTATTAATTTATATTTAATATTTCTAAAATATTAAATAATAAATATTAAGCTATTTAATTTATTCTATCTCCATAGACTAAATTAAATACACGTAACTCATTATTACAATTATGCCATTTACTTCTTAAATAAATATTTTTCTTTTGCGGTATGACCCTTTAGGTTCTCCATATTAAACCGGTTGTGAATAAATCAATTAGAACAATTCTAATCTTATTTAAATAAATAAATTAAAATATTTAATTCATTTAAATAAATAATATTTATTCTACAATAAGGGTAAGCCCCCTTAGCGATCAACGACTTTCCAGATAATATAGATTTCAACATTAATCATAAAAGAACCTTTCAGTGCATAGTTGCCGTACAATTCAATCCTTCTACCATACAATGTCCCAATTAAATATAAGACATGGAATTACTGTCAAGTCTTATTTTATTTAATTATATGTATTTCGATTCTCAAATACACAACTCTAAATAATGCAAATTAGAAACTCTTTTCTAATTTCATTCTGCCTTGGCCAAGGACTACTGAGTTGTCATTTATCGAATCACATAGGACATTCACATCTTTTACTAGACGTGGTAGATTCTTTGTTGATAATTCACCTATCTCCATGTACAACTTATTATACCCAATCATACCCTTTGTTATACCCTAAATGTCTTAAGGGATATGTCAAAGTATAACTCATCACACACAAGATACTATGATGATCTCAAGTCCAAGGATCACTTGTACTACTATCACTAGAGGAATTCCTATTGACAGGCGAGTAAAACTCCATTAGGTATTCCTTAGCGAGCCACGTTCAGTGAACTTATTCTCCAGTAAGCACATACATACTTGCTTTAGTGTCTCCACACAAATGATTATTAGATCAATCATCCTCTTCTTAAGAACAAGCAACGTATGTACTAATCTATCCGGATTCACTAATCCCCTTTTTAGTAATCCAACGATTAGGAACGATTTTAGTTTGTGAGCTATCTTGAATTTAGATCTCATTAGCATGATCACCATCAGGATTCTAAAAGTATTGCTCAAAACTATGGGTTTATCACATTTAATATAACAACACTATGTAGATAATATAAAATGCCTTTAATAACTGAATAAGATTACAAAGTATATGCTACATCATATCAAATATGATTGGCTTGTGTGCATACTACTTTCACCCACCCCACCCAGATTCTACCATTATAGTGAAACTCATAGTTGAATTCCCATTCCCAATTTCTACAGAGAGCGCGGGAGATTCTCGCAGCTTTATGGGCTTTAACTCTAGTTTCAATCAGACCGACAAAGGAAACATTGTTACTATTCAGAAGATTACGAACAAAAGCCTGTTTTGGCTTTTTATTAAGACCACGAACATTATAGGAACATAAATTGATCATAAAAAAAGAGTAAGATGGTTAGGAAGAGGATTTACCCCCGCCCCTGCTAGCTTTGGAACCACCCTTGGAATGGCCTTTTCCTTTTCCTGAATGGGAAGAGATTACCTGTTTTGATGTTACCTCATTGGAGGATAACTTGTTTGTGGATTTCAGGGAGTCCTTTACAAGTATGACATTCTTCATCTGAACGAGTGAGCAAGGAACCTCCGGGTCAAGAGAGAAGTCAACGGCCAGAGGAGAGAAAGAATTGGAAAGAAGGGGAGGAGGTTCAGATGAAGAAACAGGGCACCCATCATGAGGACCGGGAGAAGTAGTAGAAGAAGACAGTACAGTTTTGGAGACAGTGACCCAGCTATCATCATTAGGAGAAACAAACCCCGATGACGAAGGATAGGCTTGAGTAGGAACTGCAGGGGGAGTAGCAAGGCACGGAGCATTGGAAGGATCCACAGAGGAAACAGTGTGGAGAGGATCCTCCTTTGAAGGCTTTCTCCTCCATTGGGCATTTGCCTAGGGGCATTTGAGCAAAGTGTGCCCAAAGGTTTTACAAAGCTGGCATAGGAGAGGTTTGTTTGGATATTCAACAACCACTTTTACTAAGGTGTGGGGTCTCCCCTCTTGACTAGGGATAGTCACCATTAATGAATCGGGAAGCTTAGAGTCCAGCCCAATCTCCACACAAATATGAGTAAAAGGCATTGGCTCTAAAGTTTCAGTTTGCTTGTCCATAAATAAAGGTTTACCAATGCCACTGGCTATTCAGCAAAGGCCTTCAGAAGTCCAGAAGGAGTAAGGGATTTGCTTAAATTTAACCCAGATTGGCGATGTCAAGTTAGGCTTAACATGGAAATCTACTCCCTCCTGCCATGGCTGTAGAGAAACCAGTTTGTTAGCCACATACCAAGGACCCAGAGCTAGAACGTTATCTCTAGCATCACAGGAAAGGAATTTGAAAATGAAGTAGCCCTTGTCATGGCGGTACACCTTTTGAAGCCCATACTTGCCCCAGATTTTAAAAGAATGAGATTCAACCAACTTAAAGGGTAGTTTAGAGTTAAAAATGCCAACTAGACTGGAGGACCAACAGTTGTACCCTTCCAAAAAAACCTCCGAAGGGAGGCTGATGACCACGGAGCCATTCTCCTCAGCAGGAGGATAAAAGGTCATGGGGTTTTCCCCAGATTTGGTTTAGGTTTAGGACCAGAGACGACTTGGCTCCAAAAAAGAGTGCCAGTACCAGCTAAAGGGTCTGGGTTAGAACCAACCAAAGGACAGGGAGAAGGGATAGAGTTAAGAGAGTGATTAGGAGAGAGAGCGAGAGACTCAAGCTGAGAGTGGTTAGGAGTGGGAGAGGGGATATGAGGGGTTGAAGAGAGAAGGGGGTGGAAAGAGGAAGGGGAGGAGGGTTTAGTGCCAGCGAACCCAGGAGGGGAGAGAGGGGAGGTAACCAGCTGAGACTGAAGTGACGATGGGATGGAGCAGGGGGCCAGGAGAGCATCGGGCATGGTAGAAGGGTGCAGCGAGTGGGGAGCAAAGTGGGTGCAGCAAGGGAATAAAGGAATAGTCAGAGGATGGGTGCTTAAGAATGCCTTTGACAGGTAAGTTGACTGCAGATGTCGGGAAGGCGGATGGGGGAATCAAATTATTATAGTGACCAGGAGGAATAATATTATCACGAGGAGAAAAGGTAGTATGGGATATGACAGAGAAGTTTGAACTGACTGAAAATGTGTAGGGGGTCGGTAAAGGGGATGGGTTGACTGGGTAAGAGAGGGAGTGCTGCAAAAGGGAGTATGAGCACGGGGGACCGACCAGCATGGGTAGGGTGGGAGGAGTAACAACCAACTGAGAAGGAGGCGCAAAAAGGGCTGCATGGGTAACGTTAGGGTCAGTTGCCTACTTCCCACTCTGAACCGGTGACTGGGAAAAGGGGAGACAAAGAGAGAATGGATTTGCAGGAGTAACGTGGTCTTCATAGGAAGTCACACAATCAGTATGGGCAATGGAAAGAATCGGTTTAATAGGGGAAGAATGGTGGGAGTATGGGGAGGAAGCAAGAGGTAAGATAGAATATTCAAAAGCTGCAGAGGTGGGAGGGACAGCATTTGGGCGGGTCAGCTGATCAAAAGTATTGTCCATATTAGAACCCATAACGTTTGTGGGAATAAACAATGAGTGGGATGGGTGGGATGGGTGGGATGGCTTGACTGGAGGTTGCAGATGGATGAGGAGGGGAGCACGGGAGCATGGGGAGCATGCAAGGCCATCAGAAGTAAGAAGCGTGGGGAGGGCAAGGATAGGTGCTGTGACAGAATTGGTGGGATGAGGGGCACGTGGAGAGGTGACGTCAACAAGGTGGGAAGAATGATTAAACAAAGGAATGGCCTGATCAAAAAGCTGGGAAGACTGAATAGAGGGCTCGGGTGGGGGACCAACGGTAACCAAATGGGAATTGGCTGCATGGGATGGGGTGGCGTCAACATGGTGGATGCCTGTGTCAAGACCAGCTAATGTGGGCAAATTAGAAATAGGATTAAGAATAACAGCCGAGTGAGGGGGAGAAGGTGTGGGACCGGGTGTGGTTGCCTCATTAAACAATTTAAAAGGACAATCCGGTGTAGAATAGTGGTGAGGGGAATGTGCTGCAAGAGGCCCACTAGGAGATGTGGAATTAGAAAAGAAATGTGAATCAGGCACATGGCTAAGAGAAAGACCGATAGATTGTGTAAGAGAATGACAAAAAGGAGAAGGATGGGTAAGTGGAAGGTGACGTGTGCATGAGGTAGCATGCATGGGAATATTGTCATGCATGCAAAGAGATGTAGGGAGAACAGTAACCGGAGCAAGGATGCCTTGATCGGAATTAAGGTCGGCATGACGAAAAGGATGAGCATTCCTGGAGTGGGCAACCCCCAAAAGAAGAGATTCGTCATCCGAACTAGTGTCATCCAAAGCAGGAGCATCAAGAAGAACATTGAACCCAGTAGGAGAGGAAACCACCAAGGTAGGGTCCTCGGATTCATTAAAAACAAGACTAGATTTACCTAAACCGGATGAATACATTATAGGATTAACAAAAAAAAAAGAAGACGAACCAAAATAAGAACCAAGGAAGAGATCAGGTGGGGGGGAAACTAGAGAGAAGGCAGAGAGAAAAAACTAGAGAGAGAAACATGACTCTATTGCCCATCAGCCCTATTACTTCGTTCTAGTTTGATTAGCATCAAAAGGAGTAATCCCATCACTATCGCATTCAAAACGATGTGTACATCTCACACAAGTCATCATTTATGGAGACCTTCTTATTGTTTAATTCGTTCCTTCAAATAGTCAAAGAAATAGGTGATTAGGAATCCTATTACTTCGTTCTACTTTGATTAGCATCAAAATGAGCAATCACATCACTATCGCGTTCAAAACGATGCGTACATCTCACACGAGACCTGATTTAGGGAGACCTTCTTATTGTTTCCTTAGTTCCTTCAAATTGTCAAAGAAAGAGTAACTAGGAGTCCTATTACTTCGTTCTAGTTTGATTAGCATCAAAAGGACTAATCCCATCACTATTGCGTTCAAAATGATGTGTACATCTCGCACAAGTCATGATTTAGGGAGACCTTATTATTGTTTTAATAGTTGCTTCAAATTGTCAAAGAAAGAGTAACTAGGAGTTCTATTACTTCGTTCTAGTTTGATTAGCATCAAATGGAGCAATCGCATCACTATTGCGTTCAAAACGATGTGTACATCTCACACAAGTCATGATTTAGGGAGACCTTATTATTGTTTTAATAGTTCCTTCAAATTATCAAAGAAAGAGGTGATTAGGAGTCCTATTACTTCGTTCTAGTTGGATTAGCATCAAAAGGAATAATCCCATCACTATCACGTTCAAAACAATGTGTACATCTCACACAAGTCATGATTTAGGGAGACCTTCTTATTGTTTCATTCGTTCCTTCAATTTGTCAAAGAAAGAGGTGATTAGGAGTCCTATTACTTCGTTCTAGTTGGATTAGCATCAAAAGGAGTAATCCCATCACTATTACGTTCAAAACGATGTGTACATCTCACACAAGTCATGATTTAGAGAGACCTTCTTATTGTTTCATTAGTTCCTTCAAATTGTCAAAGAAAGAGGTGATTAGGAGTCCTATTACTTCGTTCTAGTTGGATTAGCATCAAAAGGAGCAATCCCATCACTATCACGTTCAAAACGATGTGTACATCTCACACAAGTCATGGTTTAGGGAGACCTTATTATAGTTTTAATAGTTCCTTCAAATTATCAAAGAAATAGGTGATTAGGAGTCCTATTACTTCGTTCTAGTTGGATTTGCATCAAAAGGAGCAATCCCATCACTATCACGTTCAAAACGATGTGTACATCTCACACAAGTCATGATTTAGGGAGACCTTATTATTGTTTTAATAGTTCTTTCAAATTATCAAAGAAAGAGGTGATTATGAGTCCTATTACTTCGTTCGAGTTGGATTAGAATCAAAAGGAGCAATCACATCACTATCGCATTCAAAACGATGCTTACATCTCACACGAGACTTGATTTAGGGAGACCTTCTTATTTTTTCATTAGTTCCTTCAAATTGTTAAAAAAGAGGTGATTAGGAGTCCTATTACTTCGTTCTAGTTTGATTAGCATCAAAAGGAGTAATCCCATCACTATCGCGCTCAAAACGATGTGTACATCTCACACAAATCATGATTTAGGGAGACTTTCTTATTATTTCATTAGTTCTTTCAAATTATCAAACAAATATATGATTAGGAGTCCTATTACTTCGTTCTAGTTGGACTAGCATCAAAAAGAGTAATCTCATCAATATCACGTTCAAAACGATGTGTACATCTCACACAAGTCATGATTTAGAGAGACCTTCTTATTGTTTCATTAGTTCCTTCAAATTGTAAAAGCAAGAGGTGATTAGGAGTCCTATTACTTCGTTCTAGCTGTATTAGCATCGAAAGGAGCAATCCCATCAGTATCGCGTTCAAAACGATGTGTACATCTCACACAAGTCATGATTTTATTAGTTCCTTCAAATTGTCAAAGAAAGAGGTGATACTTCGTTCTAGTTTGATTAGCATCAAAAGGAGCAATCACATCACTATCGCGTTCAAAACGATGCTTACATCTCACACGAGACTGGATTTAGGGAGACCTTTTATTTTTTTTATTAGTTCCTTCAAATTGTCAAAAAAAGAGGTGATTAGGAGTCCTATTACTTCGTTCTAGTTTGTTTAGCATCAAAAGGAGTAATCCCATCACTATCGCGTTCAAAACGATGTGTACATCTCACACAAGTTATGATTTATGTAGATCTTCTTATTGTTTCATTCGTTCCTTCAAATTGTCAAAGAAATAGGTGATTAGGAATCCTATTACTTCGTTCTACTTTGATTAGCATCAAAAGGAGCAATCGCATCACTATCGCGTTCAAAACGATGCGTATATCGCACACGAGACCTGTTTTAGGAAGACCTTCTTATTGTTTCCTTAGTTCCTTCAAATTGTCAAAGAAAGAGTAATTAGGAGTCCTATTACTTCGTTCTAGTTTGGTTAGCATCAAAAGGAGTAATCCCATCACTATTGCGTTCAAAACGATGGGTACATCTCACACAAGTCATGATTTAGGGAGACCTTCTTATTGTTTCATTCGTTCCTTCAAATTGTCAAAGAAAGAGGTGATTAGGAGTCCTATTACTTCGTTCTAGTTGGATTAGTATCAAAAAGAGCAATCACATCACTATCGCGTTCAAAACGATGTGTACATCTCACACAAGTAATGATTTTGAGAGACTTCCTTATTGTTTTATTAGTTCCTTCAAATTGTCAAAGAAAGAGGTGATACTTCGTTCTAGTTTGATTAGCATCAAAAGGAGCAATCACATCACTATCGCGTTCAAAACGATACTTACATCTCACACGAGACTTGATTTAGGGAGACCTTCTTATTTTTGAAAGTAATATGCACACAAGCCAATCATATTTGATATGATGTAGCATATACTTTGTAATCTTATTCGATTATTAAAGGCATTTTACTTTATCAACATAGTGCTGTTATATTAAATGTGATAAACCCATAGTTTTGAGCAATACTTTTAGAATCATGATGGTGATCATGCTAATGAGATCTAAATTCTAGATAGCTCACAAACTAAAATCGTTCCTAATCGCTGGATTACTAAAAAGGGGATTAGTGAATCCGGATAGATTAGTACATACGTTGCTTGCTCTTATGAAGAGGATGATTGATCTCATAATCATTTGTGTAGAGACACTAAAGCAAGTATGTAGGTGCTTATTAGAGAATAAGTACACTGAACGTGGCTCGCTAAGGAATACCTAATGGAGTTTTACTCGCCTGTCAATAGGAATTCCTCTAGTGATAGTAGTACAAGTGATCCTTGGACTTGAGATCATCATAGTATCTTGTGTATGATGAGTTATACTTTGACATGTCCCTTAAGACCCTGTGGGTATATCAAAGCGTATGATTGGGTATAATAAGTTATACATGGAGATAGGTGAATGATCAACAAAAAAACTACCACTTCTAGTAAAAGGAGAGAATGTCCTATGTGATTCGATAAATGACGACTCAGAAGTCTTTGGCCAAAGCAGAATGAAATTAGAAAGGAGTTTCTAATTTGCATTAATTAGAGTTGTGCATTTCAGAATCGAAATACATATAATTAAATAAAATAAGACTTGACAGTAATTCCATGTCTTATATTTAATTGGGACATTGTATGGTAGAAGGATTGAATTGTACGGTAACTATTCACTGAAAGGTTCTTTTGTGATTAATGTTGAAATCTATATTATCTGGAAAGTCGTTGATCGCTAAGGGGGCTTACCCTTATTGTAGAATAAATATTATTTATTTAAATGAATTAAATAGTTTAATTTATTTATTTAAATAAAATTAGAATTGTTCTAATTGATTTATTCACAACCGGTTTAATATGGAGAACCTAAAGGGTCACACCGCAAAAGGAAAAAAATATTTATTTAAGAAGTAAATGGCATAATCGTAATAATAAGTTAAGTGTATTTAATTTAATCTATGGAGATAGAATAAATTAAATAGCTTAATTTTTATTATTTAATATTTTGGAAATATTAAATATAAAATAATAAGAGGAGTCTTATTATTATTATTACTATTACTATTATTTAATTCCTAATAGGGATTGGGAATTAATTAATAGAAGTACTCTCTCATGAATTCCTAATTGGATTAGGAGTTCAATTAATTAAAGGAGTTTAATTAAAATAAAAACCCTAATCCTAAATAGTTTAGGAGGGTTCCCTATATCTATAAATAAGAGGAGTCTTATTATGATTTAGGGTTAGACAGTCAGACAATTAGATTGTTAGACAATTTACACACTCTTCCATGAGAATTGGAGAGAGAGAGTACTTGCAATTTCTATAGAGATAGAAACTAGGGTTTTGCCAATACCCATCTTCTTGAACAACTATTATTCCTTGGTGGATCACCTCTAGAGGCCAAACACTTGGGTGGCTAACGTTGATAAAAGGAAGGAATTTAATCGGTGAAATTCAAGGAGAACGCGAAGGAATTGGAGGTGAACTTGTACCCGAGGAAGCACGGTTCTACGAGGGTATAATTTTTTAATCTCTATCTCTTTCGTTTAATTGATAATTGAGCACATGGATGATCATGGTGATGGTTTGTATGAAAAATTTTAAAATCCGTTTTATCGCGCTTCCGCACTATTTATGTAATTTGATTGCATATTCGCGCTATGTACAAACCTAACAGTGGTATCAGAGCCTAACCTTGTGCTAATTATCGATTATTATGATTCCATGTATGTATGGGTATGCGATTGGATCGATTTTCTGGGCAAAGAAAAAAAATTTCGAAGTCTGCTACGCGGCGCGGCCGCGCCGCTTCCAGTTCATTCTGGAGCGCGGCCGCGCCTGAACCCAGAAAACGTTTCTGGGGTGCCGCGCGGCCGCGCCGGTCTCCAGATTTTGAAAAATTTTTATTTTGATTTTATTTATTTTCAATTAAGATAAAAGGTTTATTTTGAACTGAAATATAATTAAAATTAAAAGTTTTATTTGAACTTGGAATTGGATTCTAAGTTAACTAGAATAAAGGAGTTTATTCACATATGGAATAGGATTCCATGTTTCCTAGAATAAAGGAGTTTATTCACATATGGAATATGATTTCATGTTTCCTTAAAAATAAAGATGTTTATTTTGATAAGGAATAGGATTCAACATATTTTATTTTCCAACAATTTTAAGTTAAAATAAAAGAGTTTGTTTTGAACTTGAAATTGGATTCCATGTTAATTAAAATAAAAGAGTTTATTTTGATTTGGAATTTGATTAAAAATAAAAGAGTTTATTTTTATTCAAAATTGGATAAAATAAAATAAATAAGTTTATTATGATTTAAATTTTGATCAAAATAAAGGAGTTTATTTTTTGTTTCAAAATTGAATTTCTAGTAAACTTTTAATTGCCCATTAAATGATATCAATGCATATATGAAATGGTTTTATTATTCATGAGATGAATGTTATTTATTGATACATATGGAGATATGTATGATAATAAATAGGGATTGATTATGGACTACTGACCAATGTGTGATTGGATTTATTTTAGTGGATGCTTGAATGAATGGGTTTTTATAAATGGGGTCTGCGTACCTCGTCTTCTCTAGTTTTTCTTGATGTAAATTCTATCTTCCTCCTATGTACCTCCCCTTGACTGCTGATCAAGGTTTCTATTTATTGTAAATAGTTTATGTAATAGGTTCAGTTAGAATTACTTGAAGAATTGGAGACAAAGGAGCAAGGAGCGCTTGAAGACCCATTTGTAATGGAGCCCGGGTTTAAATGTAATAGTTATATTTAAATTTTGTTCTTGCACCCTAGGTTTGACCTTTTGGTTCCCTTGGTGGCTCTAGTGAACCAAACTAGAATAAAAGTCCATAATCAATCCGGGTAGAATATAGTATTCTATATGTGTATGCTTGCTATGTATATATTATATATTATACAACATGCTTCGCATGTTAAATAATATGACGCGTATTTTATATATATATGTGCATGCGCGCTAAACAAGATGAGACAAATAATAACAAACCCCTCAAAGCAATTATATTAAGTCCTAAGCGTTCAAAGATATTTGGAATATCGAACGTCGCCTTCTAGCATGGTAAAACAATAGAGTATTAAATATTTAATATGAGTTTGTTGTGTCACCACAAGGCAAGTATTAAAATATTTAAGATGTTGCTTTATCACATTTGATGCTTATACATAGACTGAACGATGCTGTTTTGTTGTGTCACCACAAGGACAGTGTTTTTCTTTTGAATATATGGAAGTGCTAGGTTGGACTTAACTTGGATAATTTTGATTCGGATGTGTCACCACTTGATCAAAATAATCTAAGAGGCAAAATACAAGGAATTACATAGTGATGTAATTAACAATAGTTGTCTACCTATTTATTTATATATCGTTTGTTGTGTCACCACAAGGCTATATACATTTGAAATGGGATCCTTATTCTCACTAGCAAATCTTTAATTAGAATTGCCGAACTATATAATGAGGGTAATATAGTTTGATGAAAATAGTGGGAGATACCAATTTAAAATAAAGACCTAATTTAGTTTGGTAATTAATTAAAATGAATGTATGCTAAAATGTTGTTAAATTACAAATTCATTTATAGAATTTTACGATGTCTAATTCACTATCACTACATAGCATATTAGATGCTAATTAACCGGACCGAATTACACGGACTAGTTAAGGAATTTGAGAATAGTTCTCAAGGCTGAAAAGCTATCTTATGTCCTTAATATGCTTATCCCTGCAATGGTTGCAGACAATGCCTCAGAGGAAGAGATTGCTATTTTAGAAAGTGGCAAGATGATGCACAGTTGGCTCAATGCATCATGCTCGCATCCATGAGTAACGAGCTTCAGCGTCAGCATGAAACTATGGATGCTCCTACTATACTCCTGCACCTTCAAGGAGTTGAAGGGTGAGGAAAGTAGGACTATTAGATATTAGATATCTAAGGAGCTCTTCCGATCTAGAATAACCGATGGCACTACAGTATAGACAAATGTCCTAAAATGATCAATATGATTAAACAATTGGGACAACTGGTTTTAATGGATGGAGAGTTGATTCAAGATTTGATCTTGCAATCACTTCCGGACTCTTTCTCACAAATTGTTGTGAATTTCACATGAACAAGCTATATGTCAGCCTGCCTGAGTTGCTTAAACATGTTGAAAATAGTAAAGAGTCACTTTCCAACCAAGAAAGACCAAGTCTTACTGGTAGATGATTCTTCCAGGAAGCGGAAGAGGGCCAAAGGATCTTCTTAAAAGAAGAACAATTCAAAGAAGGTAAATGGAAAGGCAAAAACAAAGGACAATAAGAACAAGACTGATGCAGATAGCAAAGGAGTTTGCTTCCACTGCAATAAGCCTGGATACTAGAAAGGAAATTGTAAGGAGAATCTTACAGAGCCTAACCAGAAGAAGCTTAGTGAAGCTTCGGTTACAGAAATAGGTTTGTTCATGATTAAAATAAATCTTTCTGTAAGTCAAGGTTCTACTTGGGTATTGGATACCGGCTGTAGTTCTCACATATGCAATCCGATGCAGAGACTAAGCAGAAGTAGAAAGCTAAACAAAGAATAAGTAATCTTATGTGTGAGAATGAAGCAAAGGTTGCTGCATTAACCATAGGAACTTATAGTTTAGCATTACGGGCAAGTCTATTAAGTTAATAAGTTGTTATTATGTTTCAGTTTTCATTAGAAACATTAGAACTTCCGTTGTTGGACAAGGAAGGTTCTGCTATTATATTTAAGAACAATTGTTGTTCTATTTATAATAATAATGTTTTGTTTGAAACTGGAAGATTACTTGATATACTTTGTATACTTGACTTACATAAAAAATAATTTTGCAAATTGAACAAACTAGTAAAAGAAAAGGAGATGGTCATTCAAAGAGTTGAATGTGTGTATTTGATGAAATACAAGTCTGAATCATTTGAAAGGTTCAAAGAATTCAGAAGTGAAACAATTTGACAAAGTATTAAGATTCTTTGATCAGATCGAGGAAAGAATACTTGTGCAATGAGTTTCCAGATCATCTCAGAATGGTATTTTCTCATAATGGACACCTCCTGATACGCAATAGTTGATTGGTGTATCTAAAAGGAGAAATTGTATCTTGTTGGACATGGTGCAGTCCATAATGATTTTTACCGACATTCTAGTATCCATCTGGGGTTATGCCCTAGAAACGGCTGCATATCTACAAAATAAGGTAACCTCAAAAAAAAATCTGGCCCCAATACTCCATAAAGGTTATGGATAGGGAGGATTCCTATTCTTAAGTATGTTAAGATAAGGGGTTGTCCAACTTATGTGAAAAGGTTTCAAAGATAAGTTTGGGACGAAATCTGACAAGTGCAGATTTGTGGGATATCCTAAAGAAAGTTTAGGGTATTATTACTATAATCCTACACGCTGCCTTCTTAGATAAAGGTGTTTATCATTGAAGAAGCTAGTGGGAGGGTAATAGATCTTGAAGGAGTTCAAGAACCACAAAGCACTTTAAGTCGAACCGAGGAACCAGTAGATAGACCTATTGTACCACAACCGAATCGTAAATCTGGAAGAGTACCGAAGATACCTGGGAGGTATGGATTCATCATAGAGGATGATGATGAGGTACGCATCATAGAGGATGATGATTCAGTTATAGACGATAAGGCTATGAGTATAAGATACTCAGAGAAATGGTAGATGGCCATGAAATCTGAAATGGACTCCATGTATAAGAACCAAGTATAGACTCTGGTGTATATGGGTTTTTAAGAGAAAGACTGGGGAAAATGGCAAGGTAGAGACCTATAAGACCAGACCTGTTTAAAAGGTTTTTCAAGTCAAGGAGTTGACTGTGATAAAACCTTATTACCTGGTAATGCTCAAGTCCATTTGGATTTTGCTTGTGATTGCAGCTTATTACGAAATCTGGCAAAATGGATGTGGAGATGTCCTTCCTCAATGAAGACTTGAGGAGAATGTATGTATGATACAGCCAGAGGAATTTGTTTCAAAGGTTGAAGCAAATCGTGTTTTAAGCTACAATGATCCATTTATGGATTGAAGCAAGCTTCTCAAAGATGGAACATTCGTTTTGATGAGACAATCAAAAGAGTTTGATTTTATCAAAAACGAGAATGAACCTAGTGTGTACAAAAGGGTCAGTGGGAGCACTGTGACATTCCTAGTATTATATATTGATATACTACTGATAAGGAATAACACACCAATGCTACAATCAATAAAGATAAAAATTGTCTAAACATTCCTCCATGAATGACTTGGGAGGAGCATCCTATAAATTGGGGATATAAATCTATATAGATAGATTTAAAAGGATGTTCGGCTTGACCCAAGGAACGTATATTCATTTGATGCTAAAGGCGTTTAGCATGGCAAACTCCAAGAGAGGTCTCATGATGATGAGCCATGGAGTGTATCTCTCTAAAATTGTCTCCAATTAAAAGAGAGATCGCGTGAGTTACTATCATGTATGCAGTGAATATACAAGGCCTGATGTTGATCAGTTATATTCTGGAGATGATCACTGTAAGACAGTGATAAACATCTTTAAGTACTTAACCGGTACTGAAGATGTGATAATGATTCATGGTAGGTCTGAATTAAAACTAGAAGGCTAAACAGACTCAAGTTTTTCAGACTGACCAAGACGATAACAAATCCACTTTAGGGTAAAACGTTACCTTGAAAGGTGGTGCAGTGAATTGGAAAGGTTCCAAACAGCAAAGAGTTGCTGGTTTAGTGACAAAGACAAAGTATATAGCTGTAAATGAAGCTGCAAGTTGATTGTTTGGATGAAAAAGTTCATCACAGAATTAGGAATAGTTCCTAAGTCTCATCTTGGATTCAAACATGTGTTGCAGCACTTTCATTTGATTAGTGGAATCATTGAAAGAGGAGAAGTCACTATAGAGATAGTGGACTCTCAAGAACAACATTGCATATCCATTTACTGAAGCTTTATCCAAACAGCAGGATGATCGTCACTTAGAGAAGAAGGGTATTAGATACCATGACGATTGGCTTTAGTGCAAGTGGGAGATTGAAAGTAATATGCACACAAGCCAATCATATTTGATATGATGTAGCATATACTTTGTAATCTTATTCGATTATTAAAGGCATTTTACTTTATCAACATAGTGCTGTTATATTAAATGTGATAAACCCATAGTTTTGAGCAATGCTTTTAGAATCATGATGGTGATCATGCTAATGAGATCTAAATTCTAGATAGCTCACAAACTAAAATCGTTCCTAATCGCTGGATTACTAAAAAGGGGATTAGTGAATCCGGATAGATTAGTACATACGTTGCTTGCTCTTATGAAGAGGATGATTGATCTCATAATCATTTGTGTAGAGACACTAAAGCAAGTATGTAGGTGCTTATTAGAGAATAAGTACACTGAACGTGGCTCGCTAAGGAATACCTAATGGAGTTTTACTCGCCTGTCAATAGGAATTCCTCTAGTGATAGTAGTACAAGTGATCCTTGGACTTGAGATCATCATAGTATCTTGTGTATGATGAGTTATACTTTGACATGTCCCTTAAGACCCTGTGGGTATATCAAAGCGTATGATTGGGTATAATAAGTTATACATGGAGATAGGTGAATGATCAACAAAGAATCTACCACTTCTAGTAAAAGGAGAGAATGTCCTATGTGATTCGATAAATGACGACTCAGAAGTCTTTGGCCAAAGCAGAATGAAATTAGAAAGGAGTTTCTAATTTGTATTAATTAGAGTTGTGCATTTCAGAATCGAAATACATATAATTAAATAAAATAAGACTTGACAGTAATTCCATGTCTTATATTTAATTGGGACATTGTATGGTAGAAGGATTGAATTGTACGGTAACTATTCACTGAAAGGTTCTTTTGTGATTAATGTTGAAATCTATATTATCTGGAAAGTCGTTGATCGCTAAGGGGGCTTACCCTTATTGTAGAATAAATATTATTTATTTAAATGAATTAAATACTTTAATTTATTTATTTAAATAAAATTAGAATTGTTCTAATTGATTTATTCACAACCGGTTTAATATGGAGAACCTAAAGGGTCACACCGCAAAAGGAAAAAAATATTTATTTAAGAAGTAAATGGCATAATCGTAATAATAAGTTAAGTGTATTTAATTTAATCTATGGAGATAGAATAAATTAAATAGCTTAATTTTTATTATTTAATATTTTGGAAATATTAAATATAAAATAATAAGAGGAGTCTTATTATTATTATTACTATTACTATTATTTAATTCCTAATAGGGATTGGGAATTAATTAATAGAAGTACTCTCTCATGAATTCCTAATTGGATTAGGAGTTCAATTAATTAAAGGAGTTTAATTAAAATAAAAACCCTAATCCTAAATAGTTTAGAAGGGTTCCCTATATCTATAAATAAGAGGAGTCTTATTATGATTTAGGGTTAGACAGTCAGACAATTAGATTGTTAGACAATTTACACACTCTTCCATGAGAATTGGAGAGAGAGAGTACTTGCAATTTCTATAGAGATAGAAACTAGGGTTTTGCCAACACCCATCTTCTTGAACAACTATTATTCCTTGGTGGATCACCTCTAGAGGCCAAACACTTGGGTGGCTAACGTTGATCAAAGGAAGGAATTTAATCGTTGAAATTCAAGGAGAACGCGAAGGAATTGGAGGTGAACTTGTACCCGAGGAAGCACGGTTCTACGAGGGTATAATTTCTTAATCTCTATCTCTTTCGTTTAATTGATAATTGAGCACATGGATGATCATGGTGATGGTTTGTATGAAAAATTTTAAAATCCGTTTTATCGCGGTTCCGCACTATTTATGTAATTTGATTGCATATTCGCGCTATGTACAAACCTAACAATTTTTTCATTAGTTCCTTCAAATTGTCAAAAAAGAGGTGATTAGGAGTCCTATTACTTCGTTCTAGTTTGATTAGCATCAAACGGAGTAATCCCATCACTATCGCGTTCAAAACGATGTGTACATCTCACACAAGTCATGATTTATGGAGATCTTCTTATTGTTTCATTCGTTCTTTCAAATTGTCAAAGAAATAGGTGATTAGGAATCCTATTACTTCGTTCTACTTTGATTAGCATAAAAAGGAGCAATCGCATCACTATCGCGTTCAAAACGATGCGTACATCTCACACGAGACCTGATTTAGGAAGACCTTCTTATTGTTTCCTTAGTTCCTTCAAATTGTCAAAGAAAGAGTAACTAGGAGTCCTATTACTTCGTTCTAGTTTGGTTAGCATCAAAAGGAGTAATCCCATCACTATTGCGTTCAAAACGATGTGTACATCTCACACAAATCATGATTTAGGGAGACCTTATTATTGTTTTAACTGTTCCTTCAAATTATCAAAGAAAGAGGTGATTAGGAGTCCTATTACTTTGTTTTAGTTGGATTAGCATCAAAAGGAGTAATCCCATCACTATCACGTTCAAAACGATGTGTACATCTCACACAAGTCATGATTTAGGGAGACCTTCTTATTGATTCATTCGTTCCTTCAAATTGTCAAAGAAAGAGGTGATTAGGAGTCCTATTACTTCGTTCTAGTTGGATTAGTATCAAAAGGAGCAATCCCATCACTATCGCGTTCAAAACGATGTGTACATCACAAACAAGTAATGATTTTGAGAGACTTTCTTATTGTTTTATTAGTTATTTCAAATTGTCAAAGAAAGAGGTGATACTTCGTTCTAGTTGTACTAGCATCAAAAGGAGTAATCCCATCAATATCGCGTTCAAAACGATGCTTACATCTCACACGAGACTTGATTTAGGGAGACCTTCTTATTTTTTCATTAGTTCCTTCAAATTGTCAAAAAAAGAGGTGATTAGGAGTCCTATTACTTCGTTCTAGTTTGATTAGCATCAAAAGGAGTAATCCCATCACTATCGCGTTCAAAACGATGTGTACATCTCACACAAGTCATGATTTATGGAGACCTTCTTATTGTTTAATTCGTTCCTTCAAATTGTCAAAGAAAGTGGTGATTAGGAATCCTATTACTTCGTTCTACTTTGATTAGCATCAAAATGAGCAATCGCATCACTATCGCGTTCAAAACGATGCGTACATCTCACACAACACCTGATTTAGGGAGACCTTCTTATTATTTCCTTAGTTCCTTCAAATTGTCAAGGAAAGAGTAACTAGGAGTCCTATTACTTCGTTCTAGTTTGATTAGCATCAAAAGGACTAATCCCATCACTATCACGTTCAAAACGATGTGTACATCTCACACAAGTCATGATTTAGGGAGACCTTCTTATTGTTTCATTAGTTCCTTCAAATTGTCAAAGAAAGAGGTGATTAGGAGTCCTATTACTTCGTTCTAGTTGGACTAGCATCAAAAGGAGTAATCCCATCAATATCACGTTCAAAACGATGTGTACATCTCACACAAGTCATGATTTAGAGAGACCTTCTTATTGTTTCATTAGTTCCTTCAAATTGTCAAAGAAATAGGTGATTAGGAGTCCTATTACTTCATTCTAGCTGTATTAGCATCAAAAGGAGCAATCCCATCAGTATCGCGTTCAAAACAATGTGTACATCTCACACAAGTCATGATTTTGAGAGACTTTCTTATTGTTTTATTAGTTCCTTCAAATTGTCAAAGAAAGAGGTGATACTACGTTCTAGTTTAATTAGCATCAAAAGGAGCAATCACATCACTATCGCGTTCAAAACGATGCTTACATCTCACACGAGACTGGATATAGGGAGACCTTCTTATTTTTTTCATTAGTTCCTTCAAATTGTCAAAAAAAGAGGTGATTCAGAGTCCTATTACTTCGTTCTAGTTTGATTAGCATCAAAAGGAGTAATCCCATCACTATCGCGTTCAAAACGATGTGTACATCTCACAGAAGTCATGATTTATGGAGACCTTCTTATTGTTTCATTCGTTCCTTCAAATTGTCAAGGAAATAGGTGACTAGGAATCCTATTACTTCGTTCTACTTTGATTAGCATCAAAAGGAGCAATCGCATCACTATCGCGTTCAAAATGATGCGTACATCTCACACGAGACTTGATTAAGGAAGACCTTTTTATTGTTTCTTTAGTTCCTTCAAATTGTCAAAAAAAATTTAACTAGGAGTCCTATTACTTCGTTCTAGTTTGGTTAGCATCAAAAGGAGTAATCCCATCACTATTGCGTTCAAAACAATGCGTACATCTCACACAAGTCATGATTTAGGGAGACCTTATTATTTTTTTAATAGTTCCTTCAAATTATCAAAGAAAGAGGTGATTAGGAGTCCTATTACTTTGTTCTAGTTGGATTAACATCAAAAGGAGTAATCCCATCACTATCACGTTCAAAACGATGTGTACATCTCACACAAGTAATGATTTTGAGAGACTTTCTTATTGTTTTATTAGTTCCTTCAAATTGTCAAAGAAAGAGGTGATACTTCGTTCTAGTTTGATTAGCACCAAAAGAATCAATCACATCACTATCGCGGTCAAAACGATGTTTACATCTCACACGAGACTTGATTTTGGGAGACCTTCTTATTTTTTCATTAGTTCCTTCAAATTGTTAAAAAAAAGAGGTGATTAGGAGTCCTATTACTTCGTTCTAGTTTGATTAGCATCAAAAGGAGTAATCCCATCACTATCGCGTTCAAAACGATGTGTACATCTCACAAAAGTTATGATTTATGGAGACCTTATTATTGTTTAATTCGTTCCTTCAAATTGTCAAAGAAAGAGGTGATTAGGAATCCTATTACTTCGTTCTACTTTAATTAGCATCAAAATGAGCAATCGCATCACTATCGCGTTCAAAACGATACGTTGTCTCATACGAGACCTGATTTAGGGAGACCTTCTTATTGTTTCATTAGTTCCTTCAAATTGTCAAAGAAAGAGGTGATTAGGAGTCCTATTACTTCGTTCTAGTTGGACTAGCATCAAAAGGAGTAATCCCATCAATATCACGTTCAAAACGATGTGTACATCTCACACAAGTCATGATTTAGAGAGACCTTCTTATTGTTTCATTAGTTCCTTCAAATTGTCAAAGAAAGAGGTGATTAGGAGTCCTATTACTTCGTTCTAGTTGGATTAGCATCAAAAGGAGTAATCCCATCACTATCACGTTCAAAACGATGTGTACATCTCACACAAGTAATGATTTAGGGAGACCTTCTTATTGTTTCATTAGTTCCTTCAATTTATCAAAGAAAGAGGTGATTAGGAGTCCTATTACTTCGTTCTAGTTGGACTCTCATCAAAAGGAGTAATCCCATCACTATCACGTTCAAAACGATGTGCACATCTCACATAAGTCATGATTTAGGGAGACCATCTTATTGTTTCATTAGTTCCTTCAAATTGTCAAAGAAAGAAGTGATTAGGAGTCCTATTACTTCGTTCTAGTTGGATTAGTATCAAAAGGAGCAATCCCATCACTATCGCGTTCAAAACGATGTGTACATCTCACACAAGTCATGATTTTGAGAGACTTTTTATATTGTTTTATTAGTTTCTTCAAATTGTCAAAGAAAGAGGTGATACTTCGTTATAGTTTAATTAGCATCAAAAGGAGCAATCACATCACTATCGCGTTCAAAACGATGCTTACATCTCACACGAGACTTGATTTAGGGAGACCTTCTTATTTTTTTTATTAGTTCCTTCAAATTGTCAAAAAAAGAGGTGATTAAGAGTCCTATTACTTCATTCTACTTTGATTAGCATCAAAAGGAGCAATCGCATCACTATAACGTTCAAAACGATGCGTACATCTCACACGAGACCTGATTTAAGGAGACATTCTTATTGTTTCCTTAGTTCCATCAAATTGTCAAAGAAAGAGTAACTAGGAGTCCTATTACTTCGTTCTAGTTGGATTAGCATCAAAAGGAGTAATCCCATTACTATCACGTTCAAAACAATGTGTACATCTCACACCAGTCATGATTTAGGACGACCTTCTTATTGTTTCATTCGTTCCTTCAAATTATCAAAGAAGGAGGTGATTAGGAGTCCTATTACTTCGTTCTAGTGGGATTAGCATCAAAAGGAGTAATCCCATGACTATCACGTTCAAAACGATGTGTACATCTCACACAAGTCATGATTTAGGGAGACCTTCTTATTGTTTCATTAGTTCCTTCAAATTGTCAAAGAAAGAGGTGATTAGGAGTCCTATTATTTCGTTCTAGTTGGATTAGCATCAAAAGACGTAATCCCATCACTATCGCGTTCAAAACGATGTGTACATCTTACACCAGTCATGATTTAGGGAGACCTTCTTATAGTTTCATTCGTTCCTTCAAATTATAAAAGAAAGAGGTGATTAGGAGTCCTATTACTTCGTTCTAGTTTGATTAGCATCAAAAGGAGTAATCCCATCACTATCGCGTTCAAAACGATGCGTACATCTCACACAAGACCTGATTTAGGGAGACCTTCTTATTGTTTACTTAGTCCTTCAAATTGTCAAAGAAAGAGGTGATTAGGAGTCCTATTACTTCTTTCTAGTTTGATTAGCATCAGAAGGAGTAATCCCATCACTATCGTGTTCAAAACGATGCGTATATCTCACACGAGACCTGATTTAGGAAGACCTTATTATTGTTTCTTTAGTTCATTCAAATTGTCAAAGAAAGATTAACTAGGAGTCCTATTACTTCGTTCTAGTTTCATTAGCATCAAAAGGAGCAATCCCATCACTATTGCGTTCAAAACGATGCGTACATCTCACACAAGTCATGATTTAGGGAGACATTATTATTGTTTTAATAGTTCCTTCAAATTATCAAAGAAAGAGGTGATTAGGAGTCCTATTACTTTGTTCTAGTTGGATTAGCATCAAAAGGAGTAATCCCATCACTATCACGTTCAAAACGATGTGTACATCTCACACAAGTAATGATTTTGAGAGACTTTCTTATTATTTTATTAGTTCCTTCAAATTGTCAAAGAAAGAGGTGATACTTCGTTCTAGTTTGATTAGCATCAAAAGGATCAATCACATCACTATCGCGGTCAAAACGATGCTTACATCTCACACGAGACTTGATTTAGGGAGACCTTCTTATTTTTCCATTAGTTCCTTCAAATTGTCAAAAAAAGAGGTGATTAGGAGTCCTATTACTTCGTTCTAGTTTGGTTACCATCAAAAGGAGTAATCCCATCACTATCGCGTTCAAAACGATGTGTATATCTCACACAAATCATGATTTAGGGAGACCTTATTATTGTTTAATTCGTTCCTTCAAATTCTCAAAGAAAGAGGTGATTAGGAATCCTATTACTTTGTTCTACTTTGATTAGCATCAAAATGAGCAATCGCATCACTATCGCGTTCAAAACGATGCGTACATCTCACACGATACCTGATTTATGGAGACCTTCTTATTGTTTCCTTAGTTCCTTCAAATTGTCAAAGAAAGAGGTGATTAGGAGTCCTATTACTTCGTTCTAGTTGGACTAGCATCAAAAGGAGTAATCCCATCAATATCACGTTCAAAACGATATGTACATCTCACACAAGCCATGATTTAGAGAGACCTTCTTATTGTTTCATTAGTTCCTTCAAATTGTCAAAGAAAGATGTGATTATGAGTCCTATTACTTCGTTCTAGTTGGATTAGCATCAAAAGGAGTAATCACATCACTATCACGTTCAAAACGATGTGTACATCTCACACAAGTAATGATTTAGGGAGACCTTCTTATTGTTTCATTAGTTCCCTCAATTTATCAAAGAAAGAGGTGATTAGGAGTCCTATTACATCGTTCTAGTTGGATTAGCAAAAAAAGGAGTAATCTCATCACTATTACGTTCAAAACGATGTGTACATCTCACACAAGTCATGATTTAGGGAGACCTTTCTTATTGTTTCATTAGTTCCTTCAAATTTTCAAAGAAAGAGGTGATTAGGAGTCCTATTACTTCGTTCTAGTTGGACTCGCATCAAAAGGAGTAATCCCATCAATATCACGTTCAAAACGATGTGCACATCTCACATAAGTCGTGATTTAGGGAGACCATCTTATTATTTCATTAGCTCCTTCAAATTGTCAAAGAAAGAAGTGATTAGGAGTCCTATTACTTCGTTCTAGTTGGATTAGTATCAAAAGGAGCAATCCCATCACTATCACGTTCAAAACGATGTGTACATCTCACACAAGTCATGATTTTGAGAGACTTTTTATATTGTTTTATTAGTTTCTTCAAATTGTCAAAGAAAGAAGTGATACTTCGTTCTAGTTTAATTAGCATCAAAAGGAGCAATCACATCACTATCGCATTCAAAACGATGCTTACATCTCATACGAGACTTGATTTAGGGAGACCTTCTTTTTTTTTTATTTGTTCCTTCAAATTGTCAAAAAAAGAGGTGATTAAGAGTCCTATTACTTCATTCTACTTTGATTAGCATCAAAAGGAGCAATCCCATCACTATAACGTTCAAAACGATGCGTACATCTCACACGAGACCTGATTTAAGGAGACATTCTTATTGTTTCCTTAGTTCCTTCAAATTGTCAAAGAAAGAGTAACTAGGAGTCCTATTACTTCGTTCTATTTGGATTAGCATCAAAAGGAGTAATCCCATCACTATCACGTTCAACAGAATGTGTACATCTCACACCAGTCATGATTTAGGAAGACCTTCTTATTGTTTCATTCGTTCCTTCAAATTATCAATGAAAGAGGTGATTAGGAGTCCTATTACTTCGTTCTAGTTGGATTAGCATCAAAAGGAGTAATCCCATCACTATCACGTTCAAAACGATGTGTACATCTCACACAAGTCATGATTTAGGAAGACCTTCTTATTGTTTCATTAGTTCCTTCAAATTGTCAAAGAAAGAGGTGATTAGGAGTCCTATTACTTCGTTCTAGTTGGATTAGCATCAAAAGGAGTAATCCCATCACTATCGCGTTCAAAACGATGTGTACATCTAACACTAGTCATGATTTAGGTAGGCCTTCTTATTATTTCATTCGTTCCTTCAAATTATCAAAGAAATAGGTGATTAGGAGTCCTATTACTTCGTTCTAGTTTGATTAGCATCCAAAGGAGCAACCCCATCACTATCGCGTTCAAAACGATGCGTACATCTCACACAAGACCTGATTTAGGGAGACCTTCTTATTGTTTACTTAGTCCTTCAAATTATCAAAGAAAGAGGTGATTAGGAGTCCTATTACTTCTTTCTAGTTTGATTAGCATCAAAAGGAGTAATCCCATCACTATCGCGTTCAAAACGATGTGTACATCTCACACAAGTCATGATTTACGCAGACCATATTATTGTTTCATTACTTCCCTTCAAATTATTAAAGAAAGAGGTGATTAGGAGTCCTATTACTTCGTTCTAGTTTGATTAGCATCAAAAGGAGCAATCCCATCACTATCGCTGTAATACCCAAGAATTTTAAATAATATTATTATTGACATTTCTATTTAAGTTGAATATTTATTCAAATATGAGTATATGTGATATGTCACCATAATAGTGATGCAATAAAATGATCTTTTGATTATTTAATAGAGGAGTGATTTAATAAGAAAAGAAATTATTAATGTATCTTGATTAATTTTCGTGTGGCTAATAATCTCCTTTCATTTAATTAAATATTATGTGGCATGATATTTTTATGTGACATTAGCATGTGTGGGTATTCATATAAATCATTAAATAAGGTGGAATATGCGTGACATTTAAATTACATGAACATCCCATGTGACATTTTGTTGTGTGATGTACATTTAAATTATATGGGGTAATTAATATTTGCTACATGATAATTATTTCCATACTTAAATGTTATTACAATAAATGTATTATGAAATAATAATGCATATTGAATATTTGGGTATTAACGATTAATTAGATTTCACTTTAATTAATGTACATGGATTATATGATAGGTGTACATGTAACTATTGATACAATATGGTAGCATTTAATTATTTAATACATCTTGACCTAAGTTACATTTTAAATTAAAGCATGCTAATAAGCCTTATTTGCTATGTCTGAGTTCTTGTGTCCCAAAAAGAGTGTCACCTTCTTGCCCAAATTCTCATTCACGTGAAACACCAAAAGGCTACAAGCTTAGCCCTTCTCCCTTCTCCTCAAAATCAGCCATGCAAACCTCAAATTCATGATGAAAGGGGGAGTGGTTCAAATAGTAAGCTACCAACTTCTCATTAACCTTCATCTTCTTCCTTCTTCCATTGGTTTGAATCAATGGGCAAAAGCTGAAAATGGACAAAGGAAACTCTATAAATTGAGACCTCCTCTTCTTCATTTTGGTTATAAGAAATCTGAATTGTTCAAATAGAGAGTGAGTGTGGTGAAGCTAAGGAGTAATCAGAAATTGAGGTGGGAGATTTAGGGTACTCAATTAGCTTCAAGAGGTAATTTCTCTTTGATTATGTTCTTGCATTCTATATATAAATTTCGAGAGTTTTACCATGAATCTCTTGTTAGTTGGTTAGTAGTTGATGTATATGAGTTGTCAAGATCCTATACATGTTACTAAAGTGTTAATCATGTTCTATGCTATCAAACTTGAGTTCCATGAGTTCCCAGAAAATAACATGTATGCATGCTCATAATGTACCAAAAATGATTGAACTAAGTTGTGGTAATATGTAAGTGGATGGTATACATTGTTAGTATAGTCAAATATGAAAACAACGAAAGTTAAACGAACCATTTTGGTTCATAAACGAGTTTGTAGCATGATCAATCGCTAAGTATGCGAAACTATGAAGAAATAGCATGAATGTTGAATTTAATCCTTGAACTTAATTGTTTACTTGTTTTAAGTTGTTAGAATCATGTTAGGTATGCTTAATATCATGGTTATAGGCCTTATGTAAGATGGGTATGCTCAGATCATTGTTTGAATTGGTATTGGTTTTCGGAAATTTTGCCATCCAGGGAGTTACCTGGTTCTGTCGAGGAGCAGCGCGGCCGCGCTACTCCTCAGGTAAAACCAGGCGCGACCGCGCCGTGCACCAGAGTGAAATTGAACTTTTGATCCTTCAGGTGTCATGAGCATGTTAGTTTAGCTTGAATAAGCCATGTGTGTATCTGGTGTGTGGTCTGAAATGGTCTTGCATGAAATGAGTTGTGTTAGCTTGGTTCTAACAATTTTCTAAAAGAGAACTTAAAGTTTTGTAAACTAACACTTAACAAACTTTGTATCTTTGATATTCTGAGCTTACAAGCATGCATATATGGTCTAAATACTTGTATAAATGCATACAGAGAGTCAAATAGAGATGTTAAGCAAGTTTAGTTAGTCCAACGTGAAGATTTTCAAGAAAACTTAAGACGTGAGAACTATTGTTGTCAAATGCTATGGAAAGTTGTGTTCTAACCATACAAGCATAATTGTTAGGATTCATTATGCCTCTAGATATGAATTTCATGAGCACCATTTAGCTAAGAATTATTTTGACATGTACGAGCATGTTTAATGCATGAATTTCAATTATAAGCTATGTGTTTAGTATGTGCATATGTTGTTTACATCCGAGCATGCATATTAAGTATTGTCTAGTCGTATTATAGGACATTTCGACCATACTAGCGGACTATGTGTGAAATGGACTTGTTTGGCCTAAAGTGTAGAAATTTCCGACTTAGGACCATAAGACTTCCAAATGGATTTAAATGAGCATGCTAGAGTTATAGACCAAGTTAATAAGGACATAAGCATGTGTATCTTGATGTATAACAATAACTAGTATGCTAAGAATAAACTAGGTTCAAGCATAATGTAATTGCATTTTCTGGTCTGCCCAGAGGGTGGCGCGACCGCGCCACTCCTAAAGGCAAAACCAGTGCGACCGCGCAGGTTGCCAGAAAAGCCCAGTTGTTTTAATTTGTAAATAAAGTCTTGCAGCATGTATGTATGAATGTTTTAAGTTGTATAGCATGACTGAACTGATATACTATGTGTTCAAGCTTATGTTGATGCTTAGGGTCGGAGTATTCTAAGTTGCTAACTCATTTAGCTAAAGATAAGAAATTTCGAATATGGACTTAGTAATCTTGATTCCACCTACGTGACTGTGTATTAAAACTATGTGGTGCGTAACCACTTGTTATGGATGCTATACTAACTACGAAACCGACTTATTAATGATTAGGTCGTTTCAACGCAATTTAAATTAAAGTTAGATTACTTGTAGCTGAGCAAACAGGCAAGTTCCCTTTTTCCGAAACTTTACTTTGTGCAAGTTTTCCCTTAACCCTGCTCACTTTACATTCGAGCAGGATGTGGTATATTGTGCAAGTATTCGAACCCTTTCTCTTTATTGAGCAAGCATGTACACTTGTATATTCATGTATCATACAAGTATGTGACAGTGACTCTTGTGCTTTATAAACTGTCATTCATATTCTAAGGATTGGTTTAAGATTAATATCCCTTAAACCTCATTGCAAGCATTGGTATTCATTAAATCATTGAATATGATTATAAAAGTTGTTTAAACCATTGTTTCGGTTAGACTATTATACATGTGTTAGAAAGCTATTCCAAACCAATTGTCTTGGTGAGGACTCTTATCTACTGGGATGAACAATCCTCAAAAAGGGGAAAATTATATATTGTCGGGGAACCGACGTGTGCACTTATAAACATGTGACAGTTATGCATAATCTGGGATACTACAGGTCGATCACCTGTGTACTTGTTTTTATTGGATTTTCAGTATAAAAACTGTTAATTCTAGCAGGAGTTCTTAGTCCTTTGGGACTACTCAGTGTTTTGCATCTCGAACTTTGTCGGGATTATTTCTTGAATCTTATTGAGATTATCCGTTCATAACAACTTTATTCGAAATAATTGATAATTCATAATATTCTCGAACTATCCCTTATATTCTCGAGACATCAAACTTTTAATTGTTTACCCTTGTTATCACATCACTTGCTGGGTAAATTTGTTACTCATTCTTGCTTTCTTTAAATCTTTCAGTTAAGGCAGAGCGAGGTGAACCTTCAGGCAAGGATAAGGGAAAGGGCAAAACTACGGAGTAGCTTTGTTCCCCCTTAGGCAGGAGACTATTTTACTATGTTGTTTTAAGTTCTAGATTTGGTTATGTAATAAGCTTAGGCATGGATTATGTATTAGTACTATGTTTCAGTTAAATTAAGACTTTTGGATAATATTGTAGCATCGGTTGCGAGACCTTAGGACAAGAATAATTATATTAAATCAATGTAATTTATTCTATCTTTTCCGCTGCATTAGTTTCCGCTGCATTAGTTTTATGTCATTATTGTGTTAGAACGTGATGAACCAAATTCGAGATAGTGGTGTCAGAATTTGGGGGCGTCACAGGTTGGTATCAGAGCATTAGGTTATAAACCTTAGGAGCGAGAGTCCTTAGACTATAACCTTAGAAGAATTTAGGAACTAGGAGGAGATAAAACTCATATAGAGTTTTCGTGAAGACTTAGTAGCATTATGAAACATATTTTCATTGCATACAATGAACTTATGTTTTGTTTGACCTTCTGATGGAGTTGTTGTTTTGTCTTGTGTTTGTGGTTGTAGCATGTCAAGCGTGGGAGGAAACGGTTGGATTGTCGAGGAGGAGCCACGTGATATCCACGTAGTGTATGGGGCACTTATGATAGATGAAGAGGTGGAGTCTGACCCTGAAGAACCAATAGAGATAGAGTCTGACCCTGAGGAAGAACCCATGAAGGAGGAGCTTGAGACAGACCCTGACGAGACTCCTATCGAGGATCACATATTGGGAGAGTATGAAGAACGGATCTTAGAATTAGAGACCGAAGCTCAGGATCGAGAGGTAGAGATCCAGAAGCTAAGGGATGAGAATGATCAGCAAAAACTAAAGATTCAGGAGATGGAGGTGGAGCTTGCACATCGCAAGGAAGCCGGTATTCAGATGGGAGCCCTTTTTCACCGTTCGGTAGCTAGGAGCGTAGAATTGGTGGGAAAGCTGGAAGAGTCCGAGCAGAGGGAGTTGTCTGAGAAGGCAAAGAAGGAAGCCCTTCGCACACAGTTAGAAATGGAGGTGATGGATAGGATCCACTTCCAGGAAAAGTGGGAGGAAGCCAATGACAGAGCTAATGATCTAGAGGATGAGGTGAGGTGTAAGAAAAGGAAGACGAATAAGATGAGCTATGTTTTTCGCACAGCTATGGAGAGGTTAGTGGATGGTGTGTACCACTACCCGACAGAGCAGGGGCGACACGATACACTTTGAGTCGGGATTTGGTAGCACATATCACGCAACAGGAATTTATCCGCGCAGTGGAGCGCGGGATGTTGGGATGAAATCTAGCGATTAGTAGTCTAGTAGTGTTAGTAGTATGTCTAGATGTACATCGTTATGTAATCTCCGATCTATTGTGTAAGATACGGAGTAGTCTTGTGAGCCCTTTTGATGTTAAGGGTAGTATGTTGATGTTTTCCCCACCTTTTGTAATATTAAGGGATAGAGGCAACATTTATAGCAGTATGCAAGAAGTCAACATGATGTAACAACTTGGCATATGAATATAAATGTTTTTGTTTCATCACTGTGTTATTAAATTTCTACATTAGATAAATATCTGAGTTATATGCTTAGAAAATAAGAGTAAAATCTTGTGTTGCAGAAAATACCGCCCAGACGTAGAATCGCCGAGTTGGATGAGTCAGTCAATAACGAAAGGAACCAAGCGGACCCCATTCAACGACTAGTAGACTTGCTAGGAGAAGCCTTGCGGGGAAGGAACAACGAACCAGTACATCCCAACCCCCTAGCTGCACCAGTAGCAAACGTCAAGGATTTTAAGAGTGTAGGACCGCCCGAGTTTAGGGGAACTACCGATCCCATCGAAGCACAAACCTGGATCAAGGAAATGGAAAAGGCGTTTACTATTGCTCAAGTGGGGGAAGATCAGAAGACGATATTCGCTACTTATATGATGAAGGGTGAAGCGAATTACTGGTGGGAAGCCAATCAACAGAGAGCAGGTGAAGGAGTGATAGCCTGGGATAGGTTTACCACTCTTTTCTTCGAGAATTACTTCCCGGAGAGCATGAAGAATAAGATGGAGGTTAAATTCTTGGAACTGAAGCAAGGTGAAATGACGGTAGCTCAGTATGCGGCAAGATTCAACGAGCTCGCACGATTCGCTACACACTATGTCGACACCGAAGAAAGGAAGGCTAAACGCTTTGAGTTAGGACTGAAACCTTGGTTATTCAACAAGGTGTCAGTTCTACAAATCGATTCGTTCGCCACACTGTTGGAGAAGGCGATCATTGCTGAGGGAGGTAGCGAGGCGTTAAGTCAGTACAACAAGGAGAAAAAGAATAAGAATTCTGGAGGAGAAAGTCGTGGGGGAAGTAGCAGTGGAGGAAGCAATTTAGGGAAAAGGAAGTGGGATAATAACAACAATAACAACAACAACCGAGGCAACCAGTCGGAAAGTTATCAGGGAGGATTTAAGAAGAGGGCTGAGGTATGCCCTAAATGTGAAAAGAATCATCAAGGGGAATGCTGGAAAGGACGCAATGTCTGTTTCAACTGCGGCCAGGAAGGGCACATTGCACCCCATTGTCCAAAGCCGAAGAAAAACCGAGGATGTTTCGGTTGCGGCTCGACTGAAGACCAGATCAAGGACTGCCCGAAGGAGGGGAACACCGGGGGAAAAGGCAATCAAGGGGGAAGCAAGCTAATGATAGGTGGACCAGCACAGCCCAATCGCTCGACGGCCCGAACTTTTAACATGACTGTCCAAGACGCAGTTGCTGCGAAGGACGTGGTGTCAGGTATTGTGCCAATCAATAACGTAAATGCATATGTATTATTTGATTCGGGTGCTACCTGTTCCTTTGTGTCTGAAGATTTTTCTACACATTTGAACTTACCCCAAGAATGTTTAGAGAACCCTTTGATCATAGAAATTGCCAATAAGGAAGTAATTTCTGTAGGGTTCGTTTATCGAAATTGTTCTGCAAGCATTAGAGGTCACAAACTAAGTGTAGACTTGATTCTGATAAGACTGGGAGAGTTTGACGTGATATTAGGAATGGATTGGTTATCCAGCCACGCTGCGATGATCGATTGTCGAAAGAAAAGTGTAAACATTCAGACTTCAAATCAGTCTAAGGTAGTATTTTATGGTAGCTCATCGCCTAAGCAATCATGTTGTCTTACGATGATGCATGCCAAGAAATTGTTAAAGAAAGGATGTGTGGGGTATTTAGCCTATATTGCGGATACTCAAAAGAAGGGAGTAGAAGCGAAAGATATATAAGTAGTGAGAGAATTTCAAGACGTGTTTCCTGATGATCTGCCTGGCCTTCCGCCAGACAGAGAAATCGAATTCGTAATAGATTTAGCACCAGGAACTGCACCGATTTTGAAAGCTCCGTATCGTATGGCACCGGTGGAGATGAAGGAATTAATGATACAGTTGCAGGAATTATTAGATAAGGGTTATATTCGGCCGAGTGTGTCTCCATGGGGAGCACCAGTGTTATTTGTTAAGAAAAAAGATGGATCGATGAGGCTTTGTATCGACTATCGAGAGTTGAACAAAGTAACGACCAAGAATAGATATCCATTACCAAGGATAGATGATCTTTTCGATCAATTGAAGGGAGCAAAGTGCTTCTCTAAGATAGATCTATGAACAGGTTATCATCAACAGAAGGTGCGAGAGGAGGACATTCCGAAGACGGCGTTTCGAACCCGATATGGACACTACGAATTTTTAGTGATGTCGTTTGGTTTGACCAACGCCCCAGCAGCGTTCATGGACTTGATGAACCGAGTTTTCAAGCCATACTTGGATAAGTTTGTGGTAGTTTTTATCGATGACATCCTAATCTACTCAAAGACCAAAGAAGAGCACGTCGAACATTTAAAGATGGTGTTGGAAGCACTAAGGAAGGAGAAGATGTACGCAAAATTTTCCAAGTGCGAATTCTAGATGGAAAAGGTCTAATTCTTGGGACACATAATAGACAAGAATGAGATTTCAGTGGACCTTGCGAAGGTGGAGGCTGTTAGTGGTTGGGAACAACCAAGGACGCCAACGGAAGTAAGAAGTTTTCTGGGGTTAGCTTGGTACTATCGAAGATTTATCCAAGATTTTTCTAAGATAGCGTCCTCGTTGACCAATCTAACAAGAAAGACAGTGAAGTTTGTGTGGACGGACAAATGCGAAGAGAGTTTTCAAGAATTGAAGAAGAGGTTAAGCGAGGCACCTATATTATCCTTACCAGATGGTACGGGAGGATTTGTGGTGTATAGTGATGTGTCGCAGAAAGGGCTCGGTTGTGTGCTTATGCAACACGGCAAAGTCATTGCATACGCGTCACGGCAATTGAAGGATTACGAAAAACGATACCCTACTCATGACTTGGAGCTAGTGGCAGTAGTTTTTGCGTTAAAAATTTGGAGGCACTACCTGTACGGAGAAAAATGTGAGATATATACGGACCACAAAAGTCTGAAGTATATTTTCACACAGAAGGAGCTAAATATGAGACAAAGGAGGTGGTTGGAATTAATCAAGGATTATGACTGCGAAATTCTTTATCACCCGGGAAAGGCCAACGTAGTAGCTGACGCGCTAAGTAGGAAAGGAAGGGAAAAACTGTTCACATTGACAACTCAGGAGGAGTTAATAAGGGACATGGAAAAATTGGAAATAGAAGTTGGGGAACCTCGAGGGCCCAGTGAAAAGTTATTTGTAATGGAAGCTCGTCCAACATTATTGGATCGAATCAAAGAAGCATAAGAAACGGATGAGGAGTGCGAGAAGATAAAGAAGCAGATAACAGGGAGTGAGGAAGAAAAATTCCGAATGGATAAAGATGGTATTTTGAAATTCAAAAATCGAGTTTGGGTGCCAGCTATTGCTGAACTAAGGGAGGAAATTTTGCGCGAGGCACATAGCACGATATATTCTGTTCATCCTGGAGGAACGAAGATGTACCGAGATCTACGACAACATTTTTGGTGGCCCAATCTAAAGCGAGAGGTTGCAGAGTACATCAGTAGATGTCTTACTTACCAACGAGTCAAAGCAGAACATCAGAGACCGAGTGGTCTACTTCAACCGCTGGAAATACCGGAGTGGAAATGGGAGCACATTACGATGGACTTCGTGGTGGGACTTCCAGTCACACAGAAGGGTTTTGATGTCATTTGGGTTATTGTGGATCGACTAACGAAGACAGCTCATTTTCTACCAATCAAGATTCGTTTTAACCTTAATCAATTAGCAAATTTATACGTGAAGGAAATAGTTTCGCGACATGGAGTACCAGTGTCAATCGTCTCCGATCGAGATCCGCGATTCACATCAAATTTCGGGAAAAGCTTACAAGAAAGAATGGGAACACAATTGAGGTTGAGTACCACTTATCATCCTCAGACAGACGGGCAAAGTGAACGAACTATACAAACGCTAGAAGATATGCTTCGAGCTTGCCTAATGGATTTTAAGGGAAACTGGGATGACCACTTACCCTTAGTAGAATTCGCTTATAATAATAGTCATCACGCGAGTATCGGTATGCCACCGTACGAAGCTCTCTACGGAAAGAAGTGCAGAACACCGTTGTGTTGGGATGAAGTCGGAGAACGACGACTTTTGGGGCCAGAAATAGTTCAACGGACGGCCGATGTGGTGACAACGATAAGAGCCAGATTAGTAGCTGCTCAAGATCGTCAGAAGAAATATGCAGATTTGCATCGTCAGGACCGAGACTTTGAAGTCGGTAATTTCGTATTCTGAAAAGTATCTCCCTGGAAAGGAAAGATCAGATTTCGCAAGAAAGGAAAATTGAGTCCGAGGTTCATAGGGCCATTCGAAATTTTGAAGCGGGTGGGCGAAGTGGCGTATATGGTAGCTTTACCGCCTGAGCTGGAACACATCCACAACGTGTTTCACATCTCCGTGTTACGTCCGTACAAACCCGACTATAAGCACGTGATATCCTATGAGCCAATTCAAGTAGAGAAGAATATGACTTATGAGGAAATTCCTGTCCAAATACTAGATAGGAAAGAGCAAACCTTGAGGAATAAAGTTATATCTTCTGTAAAAATAGTTTGGCGGAACCACGACGCCGAGGAGGCCACGTGGGAGTTAGAGAGTAAGATGAGGAGAGATTATCCCCATTTGTTTGTGTAACCTTGTATCAATTCCGAGGACGAAATTTTTATAAGGGAGGGAGGATGTAATACCCAAGAATTTTAAATAATATTATTATTGACTTTTCTATTTAAGTTGAATATTTATTCAAATATGAGTATATATGATATGTCACCATAATAGTGATGCAATAAAATGATCTTTTGATTATTTAATAGAGGAGTTATTTAATAAGAAAAGTAAATATTAATGTATCTTGATTAATTTTTGTGTGGCTAATAATCTCCTTTCATTTAATTAAATATTATGTGGCATGATATTTTTATGTGACATTAGCATGTGTGGGTATTCATATAAATCATTAAATAAGGTGGAATATGCGTGACATTTAAATTACATGAACATCCCATGTGACATTTTGTTGTGTGATGTACATTTAAATTATATGGGGTAATTAATATTTGCTACATGATAATTATTTCCATACTTAAATGTTATTACCATAAATGTATTATGAAATAATAATGCATATTGAATATTTTGGTATTAGCGATTAATTAGATTTCACTTTAATTAATGTACATGGATTATATGATAGGTGTACATGTGACTATTGATACAATATGGTAGCATTTAATTATTTAATACATCTTGACCTAAGTTACATTTTAAATTAAAGCATGCTGATAAGCCTTATTTTCTATGTCTGAGTTCTTGTGTCCCAAAAAGAGTGTCACCTTCTTGCCCAAATTCTCATTCACGTGAAACACCAAAAGGCTACAAGCTTAGCCCTTCTCCCTTCTCCTCAAAATCAGCCATGCAAACCTCAAATTCATGATGAAAGGGGGAGTGGTTCAAATAGTAAGCTACCAACTTCTCATTAACCTTCATCTTCTTCCTTCTTCCATTGGTTTGAATCAATGGGCAAAAGCTGAAAATGGACAAAGGAAACTCTATAAATTGAGACCTCCTCTTCTTCATTTTGGTTATAAGAAATCTAAATTGTTCAAATAGAGAGTGAGTGTGGTGAAGCTAAGGAGTAATCAAAAATTGAGGTGGGAGATTTAGGGTACTCAATTAGCTTCAAGAGGTAATTTCTCTTTGATTATGTTCTTGCATTCTATATATAAATTTCGAGAGTTTTACCATGAATCTTTTGTTAGTTGGTTAGTAGTTGATGTATATGAGTTGTCAAGATCCTATACATGTTACTAAAGTGTTAATCATGTTCTATGCTATCAAACTTGAGTTCCATGAGTTCCCATAAAATAACATGTATGCATGCTCATAATGTACCAAAAATGATTGAACTAAGTTGTGGTAATATGTAAGTGGATGGTATACATTGTTAGTATAGTCAAATACGAAAATAACGAAAGTTAAACGAACCATTTTGGTTCAGAAACGAGTTTGTAGCATGATCAATCGCTAAGTATGCGAAACTATGAAGAAATAACATGAATGTTGAATTTAATCCTTGAACTTAATTGTTTACTTGTTTTAAGTGGTTAGAATCATGTTAGGTATGCTTAATATCATGGTTATAGGCCTTATGTAAGATGGGTATGCTCAGATCATTGTTTGAATTGGTATTGGTTTTCGGAAATTTTGCCATCCAGGGAGTTACCTGGTTCTGCCGAGGAGCAGCGCGGCCGCGCTACTCCCCAGGCAAAACCAGGCGCGGCCGCGCCGTGCACCAGAGTGAAATTGAACTTTTGATCCTTCAGGTGTCATGAGCATGTTAGTTTAGCTTGAATAAGCCATGTGTGTATCTGGTGTGTGGTCTGAAATGGTCTTGCATGAAATGAGTTGTGTTAGCTTGGTTCTAACAATTTTCTAAAAGAGAACTTAAAGTTTTGTAAACTAACACTTAACGAACTTTGTATCTTTGGTATTATGAGCTTACAAGCATGCATATATGGTCTAAATACTTGTATAAATGCATACGGAGAGTCAAATAGAGATGTTAAGCAAGTTTAGTTAGTCCAACGTAAAGATTTTCAAGAAAACTTAAGACGTGAGAACTATTGTTGTCAAATGCTATGGAAAGTTGTGTTCTAACCATACAAGCATAATTGTTAGGATTCATTATGCCTCTAGATATGAATTTCATGAGCACCATTTAGCTAAGAATTATTTTGACATGTACGAGCATGTTTAATGCATGAATTTCAATTATAAGCTATGTGTTTAGTATGTACATATGTTGTTTACATCCGAGCATGCGTATTAAGTATTGTCTAGTCGTATTATAGGACATTTTGACCATACTAGCGGACTATGTGTGAAATGGACTTGTTTGGCCTAAAGTGTAGAAATTTCCGACTTAGGACCATAAGACTTCCAAATGGATTTAAATGAGCATGCTAGAGTTATAGACCAAGTTAATAAGGACATAAGCATGTGTATCTTGATGTATAACAATAACTAGTATGCTAAGAATAAACTAGGTTCAAGCATAATGTAATTTCATTTTCTGATCTACCCAGAGGGTGGCGCGAACGCGCCACTCCTAAAGGCAAAACCAATGCGGCCGCGCAGGTTGCCAGAAAAGCCCAGTTGTTTTAATTTGTAAATAAAGTCTTGCAGCATGTATGTATGAATGTTTTAAGTTGTATAGCATGACTGAACTGATATACTATGTGTTCAAGCTTATGTTGATGCTTAGGGTCGGAGTATTCTAAGTTGCTAACTCATTTAGCTAAAGATAAGAAATTTCGAATATGGACTTAGTAATCTTGATTCCACCTACGTGACTGTGTATTAAAACTATGTGATGCGTAACCACTTGTTATGGATGCTATACTAACTACGAAACCGACTTATTAATGATTAGGTCGTTTCAACGCAATTTAAATTAAAGCTAGATTACTTGTAGCTGAGCAAACAGGCAAGTTCCCTTTTTTCGAAACTTTACTTTGTGCAAGTTTTCCCTTAACCCTGCTCACTTTACATTCGAGCAGGATGTGGTATATTGTGCAAGTATTCGAACCCTTTCTCTTTATTGAGCAAGCATGTACACTTGTATATTCATGTATCATATAAGTATGTGACAGTGACTCTTGTGCTTTATAAACTGTCATTCATATTCTAAGGATTGGTTTAAGATTAATATCCCTTAAACCTCAATGCAAGCATTGGTATTCATTAAATCATTGAATATGATTATAAAAGTTGTTTAAACCATTGTTTCGGTTAGACTATTATACATGTGTTAGAAAGCTATTCCAAACCAATTGTCTTGGTGAGGACTCTTATCTACTGAGATGAACAATCCTCAAAAAGGGGAAAATTATATATTGTCGGGGAATCGACGTGCGCACTTATAAGCATGTGACAGTTATGCATAATCTGGGGTACTACAGGCCGATCACCTGTGTACTTGTTTTTATTGGATTTTCAGTAAAAAAAACTGTTAATTCTAGCAGGAGTTCTTAGTCCTTTGGGACTACTCAGTGATTTGCATCTCGAACTTTGTCGGGATTATTTCTTGAATCTTATTGAGATTATCCGTTAATAACAACTTTATTCGAAATAATTGATAATTTATAATATTCTCGAACTATCCCTTATATTCTCGAGACATCAAACTTTTAATTGTTTACCCTTGTTATCACATCACTTGTTGGGCAAATTTGTTGCTCATTCTTGCTTTCTTTAAATCTTTCAGTTAAGGCAGAGCGAGGTGAACCTTCAGGCAAGAATAAGGGAAAGGGCAAAACTACGGAGTAGCTTTGTTCCCCCTTAGGCAGGAGACTATTTTACTATGTTGTTTTATGTTCTAGATTTGGTTATGTAATAAGCTTAGGCATGGATTATGTATTAGTACTATGTTTCAGTTAAATTAAGACTTTTGGATAATATTGTAGCATCGGTTACGAGACCTTGGGACAAGAATAATTATATTAAATCAATGTAATTTATTTTATCTTTTCCGCTGCATTAGTTTTATGTCATTATTGTGTTAGAACGTGATGAACCAAATTCGAGATAGTGGTGTCAGAATTTGGGGGCGTTACAATCGCGTTCAAAACGATGTGTACATCTCACACAAGTCATGATTTTAGGGAGACCTTCTTATTGTGTTAATAGTTCCTTCAAATTTTTATTTATTTTTTTGCTAAATTTACTTCAAATTGTCAAAGAAAGAGGTGATTAGGAGTCCTATTACATCATTCTAGTTTGATTAGCATCAAAGGGACCAATCCCATCACTATCGCGTTCAAAATGATGTGTAAATCTCATACAAGTCATAATTTTGGGAGACCTTCTTATTGTTTCATTTGTTCCTTCAAATTATCAAAGAAAGAGGTGATTAGGAGTTCTATTACTTCGTTCTACTTTTATTAGCATCAAAAGGAGTAATCCCATCACTATCGCGTTCAAAACGATGTGTACATCTCACACAAGTCATGATTTAGGGAGACCTTCTTATTTTTTCATTAGTTCCCTCAAATTGTCAAAGAAAGAGGTGATTAAGAGTCCTATTACTTTATTTTAATTGGATTAGCATCAAAAGGAGTAATCTCATCACTATCACGTTCAAAACAATGTGTACATCTCACACAAGTCATGATTTAAGGAGACTTTCTTACTGTTTCATTAGTTCCTTCAAATTGTCAAAAAAGAGGTGATTACGAGTCCTATTACTTCGTTCTAGTTGGATTAGCATCAAAAGGAGTAATCCCATCACTATCACGTTCAAAACGATGTGTACATCTCACACAAGTCATGATTTAGGGAGACCTTATTGTTTCATTAGTTCTCCTTCAAATTGTCAAAGAAAGAGGTGATTAGGAGTCCTATTACTTCGTTCTAGTTAGATTAGCATCAAAAGGAGCAATCCCATCACTATCGCATTCAAAACGATGTGTACATCTCACACAAGTCATGATTTTGGTAGACTTTCTTATTGTTTTATTAGTTCCTTCAAATTGTCAAAGAAAGAGGTAATACTTCGTTCTAGTTTGATTAGCATCAAAAGGAGCAATCGCATCACTATCGCGTTCAAAACGATGCTTACATCTCACACGAGACTTGATTTAGGAAGACCTTCTTATTGTTTCGTTAGTTCCTTCAAATTGCCAAAAAAGAGGTGATTAGGAGTCCTATTACTTCGTTCTAGTTTGATTAGCATCAGAAGGAGGAATCTCATCACTATCGTGTTCAAAACAATGTGTACATCTCACACAAGTCATGATTTATGGAGACCTTCTTATTGTTTCATTCGTTCCTTCAAATTGTCAAAGAAAGAGGTGATTAGGTGATGGACTCCACGGCACGCTTGCGTGAGGTGGTCGTCGCCCGGATCGTTTTTAACTAGTTGATAGGATGGATAGCTTGCAACACCTTAACCCCTCGCCTATATGTAGACGGTAATCTTGGTACAATTGCTTGCAAATGAATTATTCGTAGGATGAACACCAACGACACCTCGACCCTTCGCTTATATTGAAGCGGTAATCTTGGTACAATCGACGATTGATGCGGTAGAAGACGCCATACACAACAATGAATGGTTATATGATAAGTCAATTATGAATCTCTCAAGAAAACTAAGGAATACTTAGGAATTCTTTAAAGAACCACAAGTAGAAAAACAAACTCACAAAATATTGATAGTGCTGAAAATTGGTTCCTTAAACCATTACATCATGAAGCCTATTTATACTAAGCTTGAGAACAATCTAGAATTAAACAAACCCAAAAAACACCATTACATAAAACAAGGAACCTTGTTTTGGGAAAGGAAATAATTGGTGGAAAACACCATTACTTAAAACATGGAACCTTGTTTGAGGGAAGGAAACAATTAGTGGAAAACACCATTACTTAAAACATGGAACCTCGTTTTAGGGAAGGAAACAATTGGTAGAAAACACCATTACCTAAAACATGGAACCCTGTTTTGGGGAAGGAATCCCGTAATCCAAGAATGTCAGTTTTTAGCAACAGTAAAGTCTATTGCGGTGCTTTGGATACACTTGCTATCAATGTGTTTATGATCTTCGTGTACTTGTATCCCGTCTCTATGTTCTCCGTACTTGTTCCAACCTTGTTCCATAATTCATGAATCATCCCGTTAAGTTCTTTTTGAGGCGTTTAGCCCGAGTCCTCGTAATGGGTCCAAGTGGTATATGCAATGGATCCGCTTGGGTTTCGTCATGGGCTTCTAAACTAAGGATGTCCTCATCATACCTCTCCTCTTGAAAAGGATTTTTCCTCAAATCTTCACCTACATCAAACGGACTTAGATCAGAAACATTGAAAGTTGCACTAACAGTATACTCACCGGGTAAATCCAATTTGTAAGTATTGTTGTTAATGCGTTCAAGCACTTGAAATGGACCATCTCCTCTTGGAAGTAGTTTCGAACGCCTTTGATCAGGAAATCTTTCCTTACGCAAGTGTAGCCACACCCAATCCCCGGGTTCGAAGATTACTTGACGCCGACCCTTGTTGGCCTGTTTGGCATATTGGTCCTTCCCCTTCTCAATGTTGAGTCTTGTCTTCTCATGTATCTCCTTAACAAAATCAGCTTTATTTTTGCCATCCATGTTAGTATACTCGGAAACAGGCAATGGTGATAAATCTAATGGTGTCAAAGGATTAAAGCCATACACAATTTCAAAGGGTGAGAATTTAGTAGCAGAGTGAACAGGCCTATTATAAGCAAACTCAACATGTGGTAGACATTCTTCCCAAAGCTTAATATTCTTTTTAATGATAGCTCTCAATAATGCAGATAGAGTTCTATTTACTACTTCCGTTTGACCATCTATTTGTGGATGACAAGTAGTTGAAAACAACAGTTTAGTTCCTAATTTACACCGCAATGTCTTCCAAAAATAGCTCAAGAATTTAGCATCTCTATCCGAAACAATTGTTCGGGGCATGCCATGCAAACGCACAATGTCTCTAAAGAATAAATCAGCAACATGGGATGCATCATCAGTTTTGTGGCATGGGATAAAGTGTGCCATTTTTGAAAACCTATCCACAACCACAAATATAGAATCATGACCATGCTTAGATCTAGGTAAACCCAATACAAAGTCCATAGACAAGTCAATCCAAGGTTCACTCGAGATAGGCAATGGTGTGTATAACCCATGGGGTTGAACACGAGATTTAGCTTGACGACATGTAATGCATCTATCACAAATTCTTTGCACATCTCGTTTCATATGGGGCCAATAGAAATGTTCTTTTATAACAGATAAAGTCTTATGAACACCAAAATGTCCCATCAAACCACCTCCATGTGATTCTCGAACCAATAATTCACGTAAAGAACATGCAGGTATACATAATCGATTTTCACGAAACAAGAATCCATCCATCTTAAAGTATTTACCTACAACATTCTTTTCACAATTTTTAAACTCTTCACAGAAATCATGGTCATTATCATATAATTCTTTGATTTGTTCAAAACCAAGTAATTTTGTGTCAAGAGTATTTAGCAACACATACCTTCGCGAAAGAGCATCGGCCACGACATTTTCCTTAACTTGCTTATAACGAATGACGTATGGAAATGTCTCGATGAACTCCATCCATCGTGCATATCTCTTGTTCAACTTGTGTTGGCCTTTCAAATATTTCAATGATTCATGATCCGTGTGAATTACAAATTCCTTAGGCCACAGGTAATGTTGCCAAGTCTCCAATGATCGAACTAAGGCATATAACTCCTTGTCATAGGTAGGATAGTTCAAAGCTGCTCCACTCAATTGTTCACTGAAATATGCCACTAGTTTTCCTTCTTGCATCAACACAGCTCCAATGCCTAAACCTGAAGCAACACATTCAATTTCAAACGTTTTAGTGAAATTAGACAATACAAATAAAGGAGCGTTAGTTAATTTTTCTTTAATCAAATTAAACGCATTTTCCTGTGCATCACCCCACTTGAATCCTACACTCTTTTTGATTACTTCGGTGAGTGGTGCTGTGATTTTCCTGAAGTTTCTTACAAACCATCTATAGAAACTTGCGAGTCCATGAAAGCTACGAACTTGACTGACATTCGTAGGAGTTGGCCATTCTCGGATTGCTCATATCTTCTCATCGTCAACCTGTACTCCCTGTGTACTGACAACAAAACCAAGAAACACAACTCGATCCGTACAAAATGTGCATTTGTCCATATTAGCATACAATTTTTCTTTTCAAAGCACATCTAGGACAGATTTTATATGCAATGCATGCTCAACTAAATCCTTGCGATTTAGCAACAAAAAAAAATCCTTGTTGTAGATCAAGATATCATCAAAGTAGATAACTACAAATTTCCCAATGAAGGGACGCAAAACATGGTTCATTAATCTCATGAACGTGCTAGGAGCATTAGTTAAACTAAAAGGTAAGACTAACCACTCATATAACCCATATTTTGTTTTAAAAGCGGTTTTCCATTCATCTCCCTCATGCATTCTAATCTGATGATAACCACATTTCAAATCAATTTTAGAAAATACATAAGATCCATGCAATTCATCTAATATATCATCTAACCTAGGAATGGGATGTCGATACTTTACCGTGATGTTATTTACTGCTCAACAATCAATGCACTTACACCACTTCCCATCCTTTTTAGGCACTAAAATAGCTAGAACTGCATATGGACTCATGCTTTCCCTTACGAACCCCTTGTCCATTAGCTCATCAACTTGCCTTTGCAATTCCTTTGTTTCCTCGGGATTGCTTCGGTATGCCTGGCAGTTTGGAATGGTTGCGCCAGGGACAGTCAATTTGATGCTCAATTCCCCGAATTGGTGGTAATCCCTGTGGAAGTTCCTCGGGAAATACATCCTGATAATCCTGTAAAAGAGCAGAAACAACACTAGGCAAAGAAGGATTATTAGCATTAGTATTTAAAAGTGCCTCCTTATACCGAAGTATAATCATTGGCTTTTTAGAATCCAAAGCTCGCCTTACATCACTCCTTTTTGCAAAAATGTTTGTTTTTCTCTCTTCTCCTTTCTTCTTTTCTTTCTCTTTTGTTTTTTTGTTTTCATGATCTCTCTATAAATGCATTTGATCCCCATGCACGTGTTTTGGTGACATAGGACACAAGGTAACTTTCCTTTGATTGTGAACAAAAGAGTACTCATTAGTAAAACCATCGTGTTTTACTCGCCGATCGAACTGCTAAGGTCTCCCAAGTAGTAAGTGACCCGCCTGCATAGGAACTACATCACATAGAATCTCATCGACATACTTCCCAATTGTAAACGGAACTGATACTTGCTTGGTTACTTTGATGTCGCCGCTGTCATTGAGCCACTGCAATCGGTATGGATGAGGATGTTATGAAGTTGTAAGTCCTAATTTCTCCACCATAGCGATACTTGCAACATTTGTACAGCTCCCACCATCAATCACGACACAACAGATCTTACCATTTATCATGCATCTAGTATGAAACAGATTTTCCCTTTGTTCATTGCTTTCTTCTTTTACCTGTGTACTAAGCATTCTTCGAGTAACCAACACTTCACCATGCATAGCAACCTCCCTATCTTCCTCCAATGATGGCATAGAGTCATTGTCACTATCTTCTTCCTCGGTTTCCACTTCTCCATTATCAAGCAATAACATAGTTCTTTGATTTGGGCATTGATTTGCAATATGTCCCCTGCCTTGACATTTAAAGCATACAATATCTCGATTACGACTAGTAGAAGGTTGATTGGTTTTACCTTGCAATCCCTGAATAGTCGCTCCTTGCTTGATTTCTATTTTTGGTTTGAAAATAGTTAGCTTTTCCTCGTGTTTCACATTATTGGGCTTCCATGATGATCCTGTGGTAGGATTTATTCGCTAGGCACCTCTCCTCTTAAGCTGCTTTTCTATTTTGATAGCCATGTGTACCATATCTTCCAATACCACATAGTGTTGACGCTCCACCAAATCTGCAATTTCCCAATTTAACCCTGCTGAAAATCGGGCCATGGTTGCCTCATTATCCTCGTCGATATCAGCCCTAGACATTAACATCTCCATCTCTTTGAAGTAGTCCTCCACACTCTTACTTCCCTGTCTCAAGTTTTGCAAATTTCGAAACAGATCTCGGTAGTAGTGGCTTGGCACAAACCTCTTTTTCATTACAGCTTTCATTTCTGCCCAAGTCTCTATTGGACGCTCTCTACACCTCCTTCGGCTGGTCATCAATTGATCCCATCAAGTAACCGCATAATCTGAAAATTCTGTAGCGGCAATTCTAACTTTCTTGAGATCCGAGTAGTTGTGACAATCAAATATCCATTCCATTTTCTTCTCCCACTCTAAGTATGCCTCGGGATCACTCCTGCCTTGGAATGTGGGAATTTTTATTTTGATACTATCGAGGTTGTTGTCCTCTCAATTTCGGCCGCCTCTATCCCTTGCAAAATGTCTCCTAGGGATAAAGCCAGTTTCTCGATCCTCTTCTTCGCTAAACCTTTCATCATAGTAATTTGTCTCCTCTAGCCTAGCTTCCTTTTGTTGGGCCTTTCCCTTTGGGCGCCCACCCGGAGGGATTTGAGTTTGTTCCCCTCGAGTGTCACTCAATTGATCGATGCGATCATGTACTTGCTCCATAGCCATTCCTAACTGTCGGGAAAATTCTTTCATCATTGCCTCCATCATGAGTTTTGGGTTAAAATTCGATGTAGAAGGTTCATTTTCAATTGCCTTATCTCTTATGTTAGACATATTTTCTGCAAAAACAAAGGTTAGTAGAAAACAAGTTCCTCACCACTTTCTTATGTGTTTCGCTCAAACAATGTATTACACAAATATGAAATGCTCGTGTATCACACTAATGGCTTTTACCCTCTAGTAATCTCACTACTCTTGCCTTTTTCCGCTCGTAGTTTTCTCTAATAGGTTCTTTTTGAATTCACACAAATATTACCTCATTTTTTCAATTTCAATCCAATAAGAACTTATCAAGAATATAATATAGAAGGTATGACTCTTGGAATACCAACAAGACTTCACAATCGTCAAATATGATTCTTTGTAAATGAAATCCCAATAATAGCAATCAACAATAATAATTTTCTGCAATATATTTTTTGCAGTTTTTTTTTTTGCAGTTTTTTTTTTGCAATTTTTTGTGTGTGACTAAAATCCAACAATAAAAGTAAAGATAAGTAACTTGATAGGAACTTAGCTTTGATACCAAATGATGGACTCTATGGCACGCTTACGTGAGGTGGTCGTCGCCCGGATCGTTTCTAACAAGTTGATAGGATGGATAGCTTGCAACACCTTAACCTCTCGCCTATATGTAGACGGTAATCTTGGTACAATTGCTTGCAAATGAATTATGCGTAGGATGAACACCAACGACATATCGACCCCTCGCTTATATTGAAGCGGTAATCTTGGTACAATCGACGATTGATGCGGTAGAACACGCCACGCACAACTATGAATGGTTGTATGATAAGTCAATTATGAATCTCTCAAGAAAACTAAGGAATACTTAGGAATTCTTCAATGAAGCCTATTTATACTAAGCTTGAGAATAATCTAAAATCAAACAAACACAAAAAAACACCATTACATAAAACAAGGAACCTTATTTTGGAAAAGGAAACAATTGGTGGAAAACACCATTACTTAAAATATGGAACCTTGTTTGAGGGAAGGAAACAATTGGTGGAAAACACCATTACTTAAAACATGGAACCTTGTTTTAGGGAAGGAGATAATTGGTGGAAAACACCATTACCTAAAACATGGAACCCTGTTTTGGGGAAGGAATCCCGCAATCTAAGAATGTCAGTTTTTAGCAACAATGAAGTCTATTGCAGTGCTTTGGATACACTTGCTATCAATGTATTTATAATCTTCGCGTACTTGTATCCCGTCTCTACGTTCTCCGTACTTGTTCCAACCTTGTTCCATAATTCATGAATCATCCCGTTAAGTCCTTTTTTGAGGCGTTTAGCCCGAGTCCTCGTAATGGGTCCAAGTGGTATATGCAATGGATCCGCTTGGGTTTCGTCATGGGCTTCTAAACTAAGGATGTCGTCATCATTAGGAATCCTATTACTTCGTTCTAGTTTGATTAACATCAAAAGGAGCAATCGCATCACTATCTCGTTCAAAACGAGGCATACATCTCACACGAGACCTGATTTAGGGAGACCTTCTTATTGTTTCCTTAGTTCCTTCAAATTGTCAAAGAAAGAAGTGATTAGGAGTCCTATTACTTCGTTCTAGTTTCATTAGCATCAAAAGGAGAAATTGCATCACTATCGCGTTCAAAACGATGCGTACATCTCACACGAGACCTGATTTAGGGTGACCTTATTATTGTTTCCTTATTTCCTTCAAATTGTCAAAGAAAGAGGTGATTAGGAGTCCTATTACTTCGTTCTAGTTTGATTAGCATAAAAAGGAGTAATCCCATCACTATCGCGTTCAAAACGATGTGTACATCTCACACAAGTCATGATTTAGGGAGACCATATTATTGTTTCATTAGTTTCTTCAAATTGTCAAAGAAAGAGGTGATTAGGAGTACTATTACTTCATTCTAGTTTGATTAGCATCAAAAGGAGTAATCCCACCACTATCGCATTTAAAACGATGTGTACATCTCACACAAGTCATGATTTAGGGAGACATTCTTATTGTTTCATTCGTTCCTTCAAAGTATCAAAGAAAGAGATGATTAGGAGCCATATTACTTCGTTCTAGTTGGATTAGCATCAAAAGGAGTAATCCCATCATTATCATGTCCAAAACGATGTGTGCATCTCACACAAGTCATGATTTAGGGAGACCTTCTTATTGTTTCATTCGTTCCTTCAAATTATCAAAGAAAAAGAGGTGATTAGGAGTCCTATTACTTCGTTCTAGTTGGATTAGCATCAAAAGGAGTAATCCCATCACTATCACGTTCAAAGCGATGTGTACATCTCACACATGTCATGATTTAGGGAGACATTCTTATTATTTCAATAGTTTTTTCAAATTGTCAAAGAAAGAGGTGTCCTATTACTTCGTTCTAGTTGGATTAGCATCAAAAGGAGTAATCCCATCACTATCACGTTCAAAACGATGTGTACATCTCACACAAGTCATGATTTAGGGAGACCTTATTGTTTCATTAGTTCTCCTTCAAATTGTCAAAGAAAGAGGTGATTAGGAGTCCTATTACTTCGTTCTAGTTAGATTAGCATCAAAAGGAGCAATCCCATCACTATCGCGTTCAAAACGATGTGTACATCTCACACGAGACCTGATTTAGGGAGACCTTCTTATTGTTTCCTTAGTTCCTTCAAATTGTCAAAGAAAGATAAACTTGGAGTCCTATTACTTCGTTCTAGTTTGGTTAGTATCAAAAAGAGTAATATCATCACTATTGCGTTCAAAACGATGCGTACATCTCACACAAGTCATGATTTATGGAAACCTTCTTATTGTTTCATTCGTTCCTTCAAATTGTCAAAGAAAGAGGTGATTATGAGTTCTATTACTTCGTTCTAGTTTGATTAGCATCAAAAGGAGCAATCCCATCACTATCGCGTTCAAAACGATGTGTAAATCTCACACAAGTCATGATTTTGGGAGACTTTCTTTTTTTTTTTGCTAAATTTGTTTGTGTATTAGAAAACCATGAATACAATGCAAAGGGGCATTCCCTAGAGAAAGAATGTCAACATGAGACAGGCCCCATGAGGAACATATAAGAAAAACTATTTACTCAAGGAATAGAATCAAAGCATAAAAGCAACCAAATACAACCAATTACAACTAGTTATGATATGTGTTACATTTTTGAATTGCCTGGTGGAACTTCGAAGAAGTTGAGAGCCTTGCTTTAATCAAGTTGATGATTTCCTTAGTCAAGACATGAGGAGGCAACATGGACTCGTTATGTAGCATAGAGTTCCGAGAACCCCAAATTTTATACAAGGAGGTGGCGAGAATGAGTCTCAAAATATCGGAATGCATTTTCCTCCCTTGGAACTGCTGAATATAATCAATCAAATTATCCTAGTCAGTTGGAATATTTGACCAGTTTCCAACCGCCAGGACATTAGAGATCACACCACTAGAGTAAGGACAGTTAAAAAAGAGGTGGTTAAAAGTTTCATTGGCATAATTACACAAGAGACACCTCATTAAAGAATAGCTAGAGTAAGACATGAAAGCATCATTAGTAGGGAATCTTTTGTGAAAAGCAAGCCAAAGAAAGAAAGAATATCTCGGAACATAATGCTTGTGCCATAGGCTATTTGTTAGGTTTGTATATAACGCAAGCATACAATCAAATTACACAAATAGAGCGGAAGCGTGATAAAACGGATTTTAAATTTTTTTCATATAAACCATCACCATGATCTTTCCTTGTGTTCAATTATCAATTAACGAAAGAGATAGAGATTAAAAAATTATACCCTCATAGAACCGTGCTTCCTCGGGTACAAGTTCACCTCCAATTCCTTCGCGTTCTCCTTGAATTTCACGGATGAGATTCCTTCCTTTGATCAACGTTAGCCACCCAAGTGTTTGGCCTCTAGAGGTGATCCACCAAGGAATAATATCTATTCAAGAAGTTGGGTGTTGGCAAAACCCTAGTTTCTATCTCTATAGAAATTACAAATACTCTCCACAATCTAATGCAAGAGTGTGTAACCCTAATCTATGATAAGACTCCTATTATTTATACATGTAGGAATAACCCTTCCCTAAACTATTTAGGATTAGGATTTCTATTATAATTAAACTCCTTTAATTAATTATGCTCCTAATCCAATTAGGAATTTATGGGAGAGTACATCTATTAATTAATTCTCAATCTCTATTAGGAATTAAATAATAGTAATAGTAATAATAATAATAAGACTCCTCTTATTAATTTATATTTAATATTTCCAAAATATTAAATAATAAATATTAAGCTATTTGATTTATTCTATCTCCATAGACTAAATTAAATACACTTAACTTATTATTACAATTATGCCATTTACTTCTTAAATAAATATTTTTCTTTTTGCGGTGTGACCCTTTAGGTTCTCCATATTAAACCGGTTGTGAATAAATCAATTAGAACAATTCTAATCTTATTTAAATAAATAAATTAAACTATTTAATTTATTTAAATAAATAATATTTATTCTACAATAAGGGTAAGCCCCCTTAGTGATCAACGACTTTCCAAATAATATAGATTTCAACATCAATCACAAAAGAACCTTTGAGTAAATAGTTACCGTATAATTCAATCCTTCTACCATACAATGTCCCAATTAAATATAAGACATGAATTTACTGTCAAGTCTTATTTTATTTAATTATATGTATTTCGATTCCCAATGCACAACTCTAAATAATGTAAATTAGAAACTCCTTTCTAATTTCATTCTGCCTTGGCCAAGGACTACTGAGTTGTCATTTATCGAATCACATAGGACATTCACATCTTTTACTAGACGTGGTAGATTCTTTGTTGATCATTCACCTATCTCCATGTACAACTTATTATACCCAATCATACCCTTTGATATACCCCAAAAGTCTTAAGGAACATGTCAAAGTATAACTCATCATACACAAGATACTATGATGACCTCAAGTCCAAGGATCACATGTACTACTATCACTAGAGGAATTCCTATTGACAGACAAGTAAAACTCCATTAGGTATTCCTTAGCGAGCCACGTTCAGTGAACTTATTCTCCAATAAGCACCTACATACTTGCTTTAGTGTCTCCACACAAATGATTATGAGATCAATCATCATCTTCCTAAGAGCAAGCAACGTATGTACTAATCTATCCGGATTCACTAATCTCTAATTTAGTAATCCAACGATTGGGAACAATTTTAGTTTGTTAGCTATCTTGAATTTAGATCTCATTAGCATGATCACCATCATGATTCTAAAAGCATTGCTCAAAACTATGGGTTTATCACATTTAATATACACAGCACTATGTAGATAATATAAAATGTCTTTTAAGAAAATCAATTCTTTTATTAATAAATGAATAAGATTACAAAGTATATGCTACATCATATCAAATATGATTGGCTTGTGTGCATACTACTTTCAATCTCCCACTTGCACTAAAGCCAATCGCCTTGGTATCTAATACCCATCTTCTCTTAGTGACGATCAAACTGTTGTTGAGTTAAAGTTTTAGTAAATGGATCTGCAATGTTGTCTTGAGAGTCCACTCCCTCCAAGGTGACATCTCCTCTTTCAATGTTCTCTCTAATCAAATGAAACCGCCGCAACACGTGTTTGGATTTTTGATGAGACATGGGTTCCTTAGCATGCGCAACAGCTCCGTTGTTGTCATAGAATAAAGGTACAACTCCTCTAATGCTAGGAACCACTCCAAGTTCAGTTATGAACTTCTTCATCCAAACAGCTTCCTTTGCAGCTTCACTTGCAGCTATGCACTCTGCCTCTGTCACTGAATCAGCAACTGTTTGCTGCTTAGAACTCTTCCAACTTACCGCGCCACCGTTTAAGGTAAACATATACCCTGAAACGGATTTACTGTCATCTTGGTCCATTTGAAAACTTGAGTCTGTATAGCCTTCTAGTTTCAATTCAGACCCACCGTAGACAAGAAATACATCCTTAGTTCTTCTCAAGTACTTTAGGATGTTTTTCACTACCTTCCAGTGCTCTTCTCCTGGATTCGACTGATATCTGCTTGTTACACTAAGTGCATGAGCGACATCTGGTCTAGTACATATCATACCGTACATGATAGATCCTATTGCGGAAGCATAAGGAATCTTACTCATCCGGTCTCTCTCCTCAGGTGTCTTTGGGGCCTGTTTCTTGGAGAGATGTATTCCATGGCTCATCGGCATGAGACCTCTCTTGGAATCTTCCATGCTAAACTTTTTTAGCATCGAGTCAATGTACTTTCCTTGGGTCAAGCCCAACATCCTTTTAGATCTATCTCTATAGATCTTTATCCCCAAAATATAGGATGCCTCACCCAAGTCCTTCATAGAGAAGTGTTTAGATAACCAAATTTTGATCGACTATAGCATAGGAACATCATTCCCTATCAGTAATATATCATCAATATATAATATAAGGAATGAAACAGCGCTCCCACGAACCTTTTTGTACACATAAGGTTCATCCTCATTTTTGATAAAATCAAAACCTTTTGATTATCTCATCAAAATGGATGTTCCATCTTCTAGAAGCTTGCTACAATCCATAAATAGATCGTTGTAGCTTGCAGACTTGGATTGTTCCAACCGTTGAAACAAAACCCTTTGGTTGTATCATATATACATTCTCCTCAAGCTCTCCATTGAGGAAGGCCGTTTTCACGTCAATTTGCTAGATTTCGTAGTCATAATAAGCTGCAATTGCAAGCAAAATCTGAATGGACTTGAGCATAGCTACTGGTGAGAAGGTTTCATCATAGTCAACTCCTTGTCTTTGTTTGAAACCTTTTGCAACCAATCGGGCCTTATAGGTCTCTACCTTGCCATCTGCTCCAGTCTTTCTCTTAAAGACCTATTTACACCCAATAGGCTTAATGCCCTCAGATGTTGGTGAAACCAAAGTCCATACTTGATTTTCATACATGGAGTCCATCTCGGATTTCATGGCTTCTAACCATTTCTCTGAGTCTTCACTACTCATAGCCTCTTTGTAAGTCAATGGATCATCATCATCTATGATGCGTACCTCATCATCATCCTCTATGATGAATCCATACCTTTCAGGTATCTTCGGTACTCTTCCAGATTTACGAATAGGTTGTGGTACAGTAGGTTCTTCTACTTAGTTAGGTACCTGACTTTGATCCGTAGTATTTTGTGGTTCTTGAACTTCTTCAAGATATATCTTACTCCCACTGACCCCTTCAAGGATAAACTCCTTTTCCAAGAAGGCAGCGTGTTTCGCAACAAACACCTTTTGATCATTGGGATGATAGAAATAATACCCTACAGTTTCTTAAGGGTATCCCACAAATCTACACTTGTCGGATCTAGTCTTTAGCTTATCATGCTCAAACCTTTTGACATAAGCTGGACAACCCCAAGTCTTAACATACTTAAGATTTGGTTTCCTCCATGTCCATATCTCGTATGGGGTCTTTGGGACGGATTTGGTAGGTACCTTGTTAAGTAGGTATGTAGCCGATTCTAGGGCATAACCCCAGAAGGATACTGAAAGGTCGGTAAAACTCATCATGGAACGAACCATGTTCAACAATGTTCGATTTCTCCTTTCAGATACACCATTCAACTGTGGCGTTCCTGGTGGAGTCCATTGTGAGATTATACCATTTTCTTTGAGACAATTGAGAAACTCATTGGTCAAGTATTCCACTCCTCGATCCGATCGAAGAATTTTAATACTTTTACCAGTTTGTTTCTCTACTTCACTTCTGAATTCTTTGAACTTTTCAAATGATTCAGATTTGTATTTCATTAAATACACATATCCAAATCTAGAATGATCATCAGTGAAAGTAATTAAAAAAATTAAGAATACCCTCCTCGTGCATTCGTTGTCATAGGTCCACCAAACGTCTGTGTGTACCCAACCTAACAACTCTATAACTCTTTCTCCTTTTCCACTAAAAGGAGATTTAGTCATCTTACCCATGAGACAAGATTCACAAGTTGGATATGATTCATAATCAGATAGCTCTAAAAGTCCATCTTTATGCAACTTGGATAATCTTGTTTCATTGATATGACCGAGTCTACAGTGCCACATAAAGGTATAATTAACATCATCTCTTTTCTTTTCTTAGTTTGTTCAATTTGAAGTATATTTTCATGCAAGTCAAGTATGTGAAGTCCATTCAGTAAATTGCCAACACCATATAAAACATTTTTATTATAAATAGAACAACTGTTGTTCTTTATTATAATATCAAAACCATCCATATCCAATATAGAAATTGAAATAATGTTTCTAATGAGTGTTGGAACATAATAATAATTATTTAAACTAATGAACTTGCCCGAAGGCAGTGCTAAACAATAAGTCCCTACAGCTAATGCAGCAACCTTTGCTCCATTTCCCACTCGTAGGACGACTTCATCCTTGTTCAGCTTCCTACTTCTGCTTAGTTCCTACATATTATTACATATGTGAGAACTACAGCCGATATCCAATACCCAAGTAGAATTTTGACTTTCAGAAAAATAAGCTGCAATCATGAACAAACCTAGATCGGAAGTCGAAGCTTCTCCAAGATTTTTTGGTCCGCAAGATACTCCTTGCAGTTCCTCTTCCAGTGTCCCGACTTATTGCAATGGTAGCAAATTCCTTTGCTATCTGGATCAGGTTTCTTTTTATCCTTTCCCTTCGCCTTGCCCTTAGCCTTCTTGTTTTTCTTCTTTTTAGAAGATACCTTGGGCCTCTTCCTTTTCTTGGAAGAATCATCCACTAGAAAGACTTGGTTCTTGTTGGATGAGAAGTGACTTTCAGCAGTTTTCAATATGTTAAGTAACTCAGGCAAGTTGGCGTCCAACTTATTCATGTGAAAATTCACAACAAATTGTGAGAAGGTGTCCGGGAGTGACTACAAGAACAAATCTTGACTTAACTCCCCATCCATCATGAACCCTAGCTATCCAAGTTGTTCAATCAGATTGATCATCTTAAGGACATGAGTCTCAACAGCAGTGCCCTCGGCCATACGAGATCGGAAGAGCTCCTTAGATATCTGATATATAGCAGTCCTACTTTGCTCACCATACAACTCTTTGAGGTGCAGCAATATAGTAGGAGCATCCATAGTTTCATGCTGACGCTGAAGCTCGTTACTCATGGATGCGAGCATGATGCATTGAGCCAGGATTGCATCATCTTGCGACTTTCTGAAAGTAGCGATCTCTTCCTCAGAGGCTGTTTCTGCAACACTTGCAGGGACTGGCAAATTTAGGACATAAGAAATCTTTTCAGCAAGAAGTGAGAACAATTCTCAGATTCCTTAACCAGTCCGTGTAATTCGGTGTCCGGTCAGTTTGTTAGCATCAAGTATGCTACGCAGTGATAGTGAGTTTGACATTTTTAAATTCTGCATGTGAAATAGACAACATTTTAGCATTACATTCAATTTATTAATTACCAAAAATAAAATTAGGTCTTTATTTTAAATTGGTATCTCTCACTATTTTCATCAAACTATATTACCCTCATTATATAGTTTCGGCAATTCTAATTTAAAGATTTGCTAGTGAGATTAAGGATCCCATTTCAAATGTATATAGCCTTGTGGTGACACAACAAGCGATATATAAATAAATAGGTAGACAAACTATTGTCAATTACATCACTATGTAACTCCTTGTATTTTGCCTTTTAGATTATTTTGATCAAGTGGGTGACACATCCGAATCAAATTATCCAAGTTAAGTCCAACCTAGCACTTTCCATATATTCGAAAGAAAAACACTGTCCTTGTGGTGACCACAACAAAACAGCATCGTTTCAGTGTATTTATAAGCATCAAATGTGATAAAGCAACATCTTAAATATTTAATACTTTGCCTTGTGGTGACACACCAAACTCATATTAAAATATTTAATACTCTATTGTTTTACTATGCTAGAAGGCGTACGTTCGATATTCCAAATATCTTAGAACGCTTAGGACTTAATATATTACTTTGAGGGGTTTATTATTATTAGTCTCATCTTGTTTAGCGGCGCATGCACATATATATATAAAATACGCGTCATATTATTTTACATGCGAAGCATGTTTGATAATATATAATATATATATATAGTAAGCATGCACATATAGAATTACTATATTCTACCCGGATTGATTATTGACTTTTATTCTAGTTTGGTTCACTAGAGCCACCAAGTGAACCAAAAGGTCAAACCTAGGGTGCAAGAATTAAATTTAAATATAACTATTACATTTAAACCCGGGGCTCCATTACAAACTGGTCTTCAAGCGCTCCTTGCTCCTTTGTCTCCAATTCTTCAAAATTTAATTCATAACTATTTCCTATTACAAAAACTACTTACAATAAATAGAAACCTTGATCAGCAGTCAAGAGGATAGTACATAGGAGGGAGATAGAATTTACATTAAGAAAAATTTAGAGAAGACGAGGTACGCAGACCCCATTTATAAAAACCCATACATTCAAGCATCCACTAAAATAAATCCAATCACACATTGGTCAATAGTCCATAATCAATCCCTATTTATTATCATACATATCTCTATGTGTATTAATAAATAACATTCATCCCATGAATAATAAAACCATTCCATATATGCATTGATATCAATTAATGGGCAAAAGTTTTGCTAATATTTGGTTTTGAAACAAAATAAACCTTTTATTTTAATCAAAAACCAAATCCAAATTAAACTCCTTTAATTTTAGCAATCTGAAATCCTATTCCAGATAAAATAAACTCTTTTATTTTAAACTTTTATCAATTAAATAAACTATTTATTTTAATTGAGAAAAACAAAAAAAATTTCAAAGTCTGGACACCGGCGCGGCCGCGCTCCATTTTGAACTAGGAGCGACGCGGCCGCGCTGCACCCCCAGAAAAGTTTTTCTGGGTTAGGGCGCGGCCGCGCTCCAGAATGAACTGGAAGCGGCGCGGCCGCGCCGCGACGCAGATTCAGAAAAATTTTCTTCAGCCCAAAATCCGATTATATCGCATATCAATTCATACATGGAATCATAAGATCGATAATTAGCACATGATTAGGCTCTGATACCACTGTTAGGTTTGTATATAACGCGGGCATGCAATCAAATTACATAAATAGAGCGGAAGCGCGATAAAACGGATTTTAAAATTTTTATACAAACCATCACCATGATCGATCAATGTGCTCAATTAACGATATAAACGAAAGAGAAAGAGAATAAGAATTATACCCTCGTAGAACAAAGCTTCCTCGGGTACAAGTTCAACTCCTAGTCCTTCGTGTTCTCCTCGAATGCTACGGTGCGATTCCTTCCTTTGATCAACGTTAGCCACCCAAGTGTTTGGCCTCTAGAGGTGATCCACCTAGGAAGAACAAGTATTCAAGAAGTTGGGTATTTGGCAAAACCCTAGTTTCTATCTCTATAGAAATTGTAAGTACTCTCCACAATCTAATGTAAGAGTGTGTAACCCTAATCTATGATAAGACCCCTCTTATTTATAGATATAGGAATAACCCTTTCCTAAACTATTTAGGATTAGGGTTTATATTATAATTAAACTCCTTTAATTAATTATGCTCCTAATCCAATTAGGAATCCATGGGAGAGTACTTCTATTAATTAATTCTCAATCCCTATTAGGAATTAAATAATAGTAAAAGTAATAATAATAATAAGACTCCTCTTATTAATTTATATTTAATATTTCTAAAATATTAAATAATAAATATTAAGCTATTTAATTTATTCTATCTCCATAGAGTAAATTAAATACACTTAACTTATTATTACAATTATGCCATTTACTTCTTAAATAAATATTTTTCTTTTGCGGTGTGACCCTTTAGGTTCTCCATATTAAACCGGTTGTGAATAAATCAATTAGAACAATCCTAATCTTATTTAAATAAATAAATTAAATTATTTAATTCATTTAAATAAATAATATTTATTCTACAATAAGGGTAAGCCCCCTTAGCGATCAACGACTTTCCAGATAATATAGATTTCAACATTAATCACAAAAGAACCTTTGAGTGCATAGTTACCGTACAATTCAATCCTTCTACCATACAATGTCCCAATTAAATATAAGACATGGAATTACTGTCAAGTCTTATTTTATTTAATTATATGTATTTCGATTCCCAAATGCACAACTCTGATTAATGCAAATTAGAAACTTCTTTCTAATTTCATTCTGCCTTGACCAAGTACTACTGAGTTGTCATTTATCGAATCACATAGGACATTCATATCTTTTACTAGACGTGGTAGATTCTTTGTTGATCATTCACCTATCTCCATGCACAACTTATTATACCCAATCATACCCTTTGATATACCCCCAAGGTCTTAAGGGACATGTCAAAGTATAAAACTCATAATACACAAGATACGTATGAATGATGATCTCAAGTCCAAGGATCACTTGTACAACTATCACTATAGGAATTCCTATTGACAGGCGAGTAAAACTCCATTAGGTATTCCTTAGCGAGCCACGTTCAGTGAACTTATTCTCTAATAAGCACCTACATACTTGCTTTAGTGTCTCCACATAAATGATTATGAGATCAATCATCCTCTTCCTAAGAGCAAGCAACGTATGTACTAATCTATCCGGATTCACTAATCCCCAATTTAGTAATCCAACGATTTAGTTTGTGAGCTATCTAGAATTTAGATCTCATTAGCATGATCACCATCATGATTCTAAAAGCATTGCTCAAAACTATGGGTTTATCACATTTAATATAACAGCACTATGTAGATAATGTAAAATGCCTTTTAAGAAAATCAATTCTTTTATTAATAAATGAATAAGATTACAAAGTATATGCTACATCATATCAAATATGATTGGCTTGTGTGCATACTACTATCATGAAGCTCGTTACTCATGGATGCGAGCATGATGCATTGAGCCAAGATTGCATCATCTTGCCACTTTCTGAAAGTAGCAATCTCTTCCTCAGAGGCTGTTTCTGTAACATTTGCAGGAACTGACGAATTTAGGACATAAAAAATCTTTTCAACAGTGAGAACAATTCTCAGATTCCTTAACCAGTCCGTGTAATTCAGTCCGGTCAGTTTGTTAGCATCAACTATGCTACGCAGTGATAGTTAGTTTGACATTTTTAAATTTTGCATGTGAAATAAACAACATTTTAGCATATATTCATTTAATTAATTACCAAAATAAATTAGGTCTTTATTTTAAATTGGTATCTCTCACTTTTTTATCAAACTATATTACCCTCATTATATAGTTCGGTAATTCTAATTAAAGATTTACTAGTGAGACTAAGGATCCCATTTCAAATGTATATAGCCTTGTGGTGACACAACAAACGATATATAAATAAATAGGTAGACAACTATTGTCAATTACATCTCTATGTAACTCCTTATATTTTGCCTCTTAGATTATTTTGATCAAGTGGTGACACATCCGAATCAAAGTTATCTAAGTTAAGTCCATCCTAGCACTTCCATATATGTGAAGAGAAAAATACCGTCCTTGTGGTGACACAACAAAACAGTAATGTTCAATTCCTTAATAAGCATCAAATGTGATAAAGCAACATCTTAAATATTTAATACTTGCCTTGTGGTGACACAAAAACTCATATTAAACATTTAATACTCTATTGCTTTACCATGCTAGAAGGCGACGTTCGATATTCCAGATATCTTTGAACGCTTAGGACTTAATATATTACTTTGAGGAGTTTGTTATTATTAGTCTCATCTTGTTTAGCGCGCATGCACACATATATATAAAATACGCGTCATATTATTTAACATGCGAAGCATGTTGTATAATATATAATATATATATATATAGTAAACATGCATATATAGAATACTATATTCTACCCGGATTGATTATGGACTTTTATTCTAGTTTGGTTCACTAGAGCCACCAAGTGAACCAAAAGGTCAAACCTAGGGTGCAAGAATTAAATTTAAATATAATTATTACATTTAAACCCGGGCTCCATTACAAACGGGTCTTCATGCGCTCCTTGCTCTTTTGTCTCCAATTCTTCAAAATTAATTCTAACTAGTCCTATTACAGAAACTATTTACAATAAATAGTAACCTTGATCAGCAGTCAAGGGGAAGTACATAGGAGGAAGATAGAATTTACATTAAGAAAGAATTAGAGAAGACGAGATACGTAGACCCCTGTCGACGCCGGGTTTTCTTCTCGCGTGTCCTTTTAGTCTTTTCCAATTTTAGCCTTTTGGTTTAGATGATTTTTTGGAAAAGGTCGGCATTGATGTCGACGGGGTTTTGAAAGATCGTTTTTTATGATGAGCCATTTAACCAGAGTCGCCAGTTGGTATATTTGAAATGGATGTACCAACTCATCCGAGTTTTCGTTTTTTTATGAATCGCTGGCTCATGTGTGACTCCGAATTAATTGGTCTGCGAATCGAGATTCATAGAGTTCGGGGGCTTGCTTAAGTGAGGGGAAGGTGTTAGGCACCCCTCGACTTCCGTGAAACACGGTTACCGCAATCTTGATGCTTTTCCTATCCTTTAATTCATAAAACGTATATGCGTGCGTGTGTGTGTGTGTGTGTGTGTGCCTAAATGAATGTTGTGGTGAGTTTGTATGAAAGAATCATTTGGATTTTAGGGAAAATCGTGTTTTAATTTGAGAACGCTTCGGAATATCTTTTCGGCATACACGACGAAAGCTTTATTCTTTATAAGAAAGGTTTGATTTTAATTTGTCAAAACAATGAGACTTCCATTAGGTGTCGTTTTGGTGAAACAAGAGTTTTAAACCTTCGTCAAAATAGGAATCGAGATCTATACGTTGCTTTTGTAACTCAAACGATGGGCAACTTCTAGAATCTCTTTAACCCTATATACAACGGTTTAATAAAAACGTCATTTTATTTATAAAATCATTTTGTGTGATGTTTTGGAAAACAATCCTTCTTTAGCTTTCTCATTAGATAGGAATCGACATTCATTAAAACATTTCTCAAATTTTAACCTCGTGATTCTAATATCCTTACTTTGATTGATTTTATGAAAAATCTTATCATTTAGCTTTTGAAACCAATTTCGTGTCATATAAATCAAATCAAGCATAAACACGCGTCGGGGCTATTCATGGGCATGTAAGCCATCAAAATGTCCCACGAACGCCAACAATCCACAAATTTCACTATTTCGGGGCCTTAAGCACGATTCTCGCCTTAGCGTCGTTTTAAGGCCCAACGATTAACATATTTACAATGAAAAACTACGTCATTTCTACTTCTTACATCAAGATATGTCCATCATCGGATTGGGACCCCGGGGGGTCGCTTTTCCTAGGCTCACAACCAAGTATCCACACACAAACAATCGGATTATTACAAGAAAATGAACCAACCCGGATAATCTAACAATACCAAGACATCCTAAAATAACGATTTTAAAGGAATTGATACCAAATATAACACCTTAAAACAAACAAAGAAATTAATGAACGAATATCATCGGGTTATTAGGAAGAGTTTTATTCCGATGGAAACTTCACTCATAATCCCTAATTCATTGTTCAATCAATAAATTACATGAAAAATTTGCATCTAATTTGATACAAATGATATGATAGAAATTGATATCACGAAAGAGATTTCACCTTGCAATTGATATCCAAATGGATGTGAACTTGATGTATTTGAATAGAATAAGGAGTGTATTGATACAATCAAAATCAAAAGAATTGAAATTCTCTCCTTTTTTCTCTCTTTTCTTCCTATTTGATTGCAAAATTTCTCTCTTTTTCCTCTCAATTTCCGTGCTCTTTTGCTGCTGGTAATTTTCCTTCTTCTTTCCAATTCTAAAAATTGCTGAACCTCCTGTATGCTGCCCGAAGCGGCTTAAATAGGCTGGCCAGAGCCAGCCGCAGATCTATCTTGCGGCTGGCCGCAGATGGATCTGCGGCTGGCCAGCTGGCACGCCTCCCATCGCACTCAGCTGGTAGTGCTGATTTCCCTGGTTTCCCCGTGCTGGCGCACCCCACTTGGCCGCAGATCTATCCGCGGCTGGCGGGCTCTTGACTTTCTCGATTTTCGTGCCACGCCTCGATTTTCGTTGCCGCCAACGTCGGTTTTCGCTGACAGGCTCGTATTTTATAGTCCGGGGAATCATTGAGAAGCGCGCCACACCCTTCCGGGAATGCCAAATTCCGATAGCCCTGCTATCATGTCGATTTCGGCTGCAAATTATCATCGGTGGCGTCGAGTGTCCGTACTTTTCCATCCTTTTGCTCTCGCAGGCCGATCCATTTGACGAATTTGCCCTCCTGTCAAGGTTAGTATATGAAGTGCAAAATTTGGGTGTCTACAGCTGCCCCTCTTTATCATGTTTATGAAATGTTAAATGAAATGAACAGGATAAAGAAACAGACACCCGATGCATGAATGGCAATGCATAAGAATTGACAATTACATACATGATGCAACACATTATGATTTATGATGCAACACAAGATGTAACGCATGCAAAAACAGCCGCAAGAGTGTCGATGTTTTAACCCTTTGACCGTATTTGTTAGTCGTTGGGTTTACTTCTTCCAATCTATCGTCTCGTTCGGGGCCGGGTATCGTCGTCGGTCACCCATCGCGTACCCCCCGGTTATCGTCGCCGGTTGGTTATCTTGTCGGAGCCGGTTATCGTCGCCGGACATCCATCTCATGATCGCCGGTTATCGTCGTCGGTCGATCGTCTCGTCGGGGCCGGGTATCGTCGCCGGTCACCCATCTCGTTTGACTCTGATAGGCTAGGACCTTGACACCTGACCTGCTCGATTTTTTTTCATTTCATGGATCACATACAGAATTATCATCTATTCATGTGTGTGACACAACATGTAAATTGAGAAAAAATGACCCCTGTACAGTCTTTTGATACTAGTTCTACAGATGTCATCACTTGTAGTGGTTCGCTTGGATGCCTTCCCAGGTTGCTCACCACCTTGTGGTGGTTTGTTTGGATCTCAGCCCTTCCCAGGGTGCTCACCATCTTGTCGTGGTTTGCTTGGATGCCTTCCCAGGTTGCTCACCAACTTGTCGTGGTTTGCTTGGATATCAGCCCTTCCCAGGGTGCTCACCATCTTGTCGTGGTTTGCTTGGATGCCTTCCCAGGTTGCTCACCAACTTGTCGTGGTTTGCTTGGATATCAGCCCTTCCCAGGGCTGCTCACCATCTTGTCGTGGTTTGCTTGGATGCCTTCCCAGGTTGCTCACCAACTCGTCGTGGTTTGCTTGGATATCAGCCCTTCCCAGGGTGCTCACCATCTTGTCGTGGTTTGCTTGGATGCCTTCCCAGGTTGCTCACCAACTTGTCGTGGTTTGCTTGGATATCAACCCTTCCCAGGGTGCTCACCATCTTGTCGTGGTTTGCTTGGATCTCAGCCCTTCCCAGGGTTTGTTGTTTTTTGTCTTTTTTCTTTTGTGGATATCAGCCCTTCCCAGGGGTGCTCACCATCTTGTTGTGGTTCGCGTGGATCTCAGCCCTTCCTAGGGTTTGTTGTTTTCTGTCTTTTTTTCTTTTTGCGGATATCAGCCCTTCCCAGGGGTGCTCACCATCTTGTTGTGGTTCGCGTGGATCTCAGCCCTTCCCAGGGTTTGTTGTTTTTTGTCTTTTTTCTTTTTGTGGATATCAGCCCTTCCCAGGGGTGCTCACCATCTTGTTGTGGTTCGCGTGGATCTCAGCCCTTCCCAGGGTTTGTTGTTTTTTGTCTTTTTTCTTTTTGTGGATATCAGCCCTTCCCAGGGGTGCTCACCATCTTTGTTGTGGTTCGCTGTGGATCTCAGCCCTTCCCCGGTTTGTTGTTTTTGTCTTTTTTTCTTTTTGTGGATATCAGCCCTTCCCAGGGTTTGTTGTTTGTTTTTTTTTTTTTTTTTTTTTTTTTTTTTTTTTTTTTTTTTTTTTTTTTGAAATGGGATGTGTGATCGGCTTCATGTCCCGGATCACCCACCAACATCGTCCACGTATCATGCCGCAAAAGCCATCACAGTCTGATCATTCGTGAGGTTGAAAACGACGTGCTTGTACTTTCCTGAAGATTTTCATTTTGATCGTACCTACATGCATGAAAAAGATGTTATGCATGACCCGGCAGATATGTTATGAACATATGCATGTGCACAACATATGTTTAGATAGAAATGACCCCTGTTTAGTCAAATGATACTGTTCGACAGTCGTCGTTGCTTGCCAACATCTGATTGGATCATGCCTCGTCGTGAAGTGTAGTTTCTAGACTTCAACCATGGTTTGGTACTCTGTCTGTTCTTGGTTGTCTTCATTTCATCGAGTTGAGGCAGTCTGTTTCGCTCTCTGTGATGATCGGCTGCTATGTTGGGCTCTTTGGCCTTTTGATCATTTCTGCTGGCCGATATGCTGTTGTCTCGCATTATATCACCCTTGTATATGCTCATACACGTGGATCATTCGGACGTCGAGGCAGTGATAGTCAGGATTGGGGAGAGGCCCAATGAGAAGTTCTGTGCAACCTCAGCTTCCTTCCGTTTCATGATTCTTAACTGCCCCAGTCTTGGCGCGTGTTGTTACCAAGAATTTCTATCGAAAACTCGCGATGTTGACCGTGCTGAGTTCTCCACCGCTCTGCAAGATCCTGCATATCAGATGACTAACAAATGCCAAAACTTGAAGGCTCGGGCCGTTAGTGTTAGTTCAACACAAAGATATTAAAATCTCGACAAAAATGCAGTTAAAGCACATGAAATTGAATATCTGTTGATCGCACAATCTAGCAAGTTGTGAACCGTGAATGTACTAGAATGGATTTTTTTTTTTTTTTTTTTTTTTTTTCAATCCCTCGTGAGTTGATGATTTTCTATTTGACGAGTTATGAAATCGTAAGAAAACCTTCAAGCATTCATGGTCATTGTACGTGAGTAAGGTCGAATTCAAAAGAACTACCTTCCCTCGTCAAAAGTATCCTGTCTTCATTCTCGACAACGTTCTTAGCAGGATTGACGTCATATGACAAATACACTGTGCGATGGAGCACTCAGTAGGGGTTTCTCTTCCATGACTTCTTGTTTAAGGCCGAGAGTTTTTTTTTATCTTTTTTTTTATTAGCCCACTTCACTTGTCTCGTTTTCTTAGGCTATTCAAAGTTACCCATTTAACGAGTTTTGGACCAATGACTCCTGAACCAGACGGTTTTGGGGCATTAGGTGTACAAGACACCCCCTCGGGTTTATTTTTACTCTGAGTAACAAAGGCCACGATTCGAGACAAGCTGGTGGTCTGCCCCCATTCATTCTTTGCTTGACCTTGCGCAAGATTCGTTTTCTTAGGCTTGAGTTACCCATGTAGCGAGTGTTAGGCCGGTGACTCCCAAACCAGACGGCTTTAGGGCACCAGATGCAGAGACACCCCTTAGGCTTAATTACTCGAGTCGCCCATGCCACGATTCGAATCTGCTCGGGCCTCCTCTACTATAATGCTCGTTTTCTTAGGCTCTGAGTTACCCCATGTAACGAGTGTTGGGCCAGCGACTCCCAAACCAGATGGCTTTAGGGCACCAGGTGTAGAGGACATCCCTCGGGCTTAATTACTCGAATAACCCAGGCCACGATTCGAGACATTAGCTTGATAATCATTTATCGTCTGACCTCTTGATATTGATAATTATTGACTGTCTGACTACGTGTTAATTGGCCATCAACGTCGTCATAGTTTTATACCCCACAACTGAAAGTTTGTGCAAATGCAAAGTGAAGGCTTGTCACATGAGGTCGATTCTGTCGCAAACGTTTGCTTTGAATTAAGGCTTTGTACCCGATCAAAAGGTTGAATAGCCTTCTTCGTCTAATCATACTCACGATCCGTGCTCCACGGTTTGCTTGTCAGAGTTAGTCCGATTCCGATCAAGCCAAATAAAATCCCCTCTCACACGGATCATCGTATCCCGGGAAAACTATGCTTGACAAATGCCAGATGATCGTACCTTTGAAGATTGAATCGACATGAGGTAGCATTTGATGATGATGGTGCATGCTGATGGGATTGTTGCATGGGTGCCAACTTGCACGTCATCATTTCCTGGGTAGTTGACAAATGCCCCAGTGTTAAGTTGCTTTTCTTGTGATCTCCCTCATACTGGTTGCATTGATATCTCGCTGGGCTGACAAAAGATCCGGTCCTTTGACTTGTTGAAAGGTTTGGGGGATTTTTGATTTTTTTAAATTTTTGATTTTTTTTTTTTTTTTTTTTTTTTTTTTTTTGTGGTCGAATTTGCCCCTACTCCGGGTCTTTGTGATCGTCAGGGGTTCTGATGTTTGATGGCGAAGATTTGGCCTAAGTCGGGTTTGGGTTTGTCTTCGACCCATCCTTTGATCTCGTCAGGCGTATTGTCGACATCTGTCTCGCCCTGCTCAATCCCCATCAGATCGAATCTAGCTCTATACCAAAATCGTGATCCTCCTTCGAATTTGGCCTATCGCGTGCCAGGCTAAAATGCCTCAAATCGGGGTGCCCTGAAATAAAACAGAAATGCTTGTCATAGATATTAAAACATTTCAGCACATGATCTTCCTTTTTGGATAACATGACAAAATGACACGAGCGTGCAGAGATTTGAAATAAAACTCAGAATTTTAAAACCCATTGATCTTCTACTGGCCGGGATTCACTGCCATAATCCGGGATTTTTCCCTTCCTGGATATCACCTGATGCACGGTCCAACTGGCCACGGTGAGGTCAAGCAATGGAGCTCATTAGGAGGTGCATGGATCACATTGGTATGGATCTGACATTGATGGCATTTCCTGACATGAGTATCGCAATCAGTTTTCATGGTTAGCCCGTAGCGACCCGTTCACTAACGCTTTTCTTTGCAAAAGTGCTCTGCTCATATGGGCTCTGCACACATTGCCATGTACTTCGTTCATTAATCTGTGGGCTTCTTCGGCTTCCAGATATCTCAGCAGTCCCCGTAGCTTAGGAAGAAATTCACTGCCCCTCTTTGGATTCTCTTTCCCTGGTCAGATCTGCATTTTAGGTGAGAGAGGAGCTGTCTCTAAGGAACTCTTTTATGTTTTGATACCAAGCCCATTCAGGAGGGGTGTCACTATAGGAGATCTCTCCGATCTGATCATCATAGGCCGGACAAGTCTGTACCACAATTCTCAGGGCTAATCTCAGTCCTAGGATGCATCCCTCGTATTCGGCCGTATTGTTGGAGTGGCAGAACTGTAATTTCATGGCTACAGGCTTCTGCCATTTGGATGGATGGAGTATGGACTTTATGGCCTCTCAGTTGGATCCTAGGGGCAATCTCACAAAACAAACAAGGGCCGTAGTTTAGCACTGTGCCAGCTACAAATTGGCAGATGCATGTTAACACTGATGCTTGATTTTTATTTCATTTTTTTTTCTCTTTTTTTTTTTCTCTTTTTTTTTTTCGGTTCTCTAATCTTATCCTGCAAAACAAGGTCAGTGTTTGATGACAGGATAGTATTTAGAAGTTTTTAGAAAACCTTGGTACGTGGCACGGATTGCCTTCCTGCAAAACCATGTCAGTATTCTCTTCATATGTGCAGGTGATGTAATCACATGATACAGGACATATTTATTATGATGATGAAGGTATGACAGTTGTATGCCATTTACATGACATTTATTTATTTGACTGAACGATAAAAGGGCATGAAGAAGCTTCCCTTCCGTTAGGTTTATCAGAGGCTGACCTACCCTAGGGTTACTCTCGCGGGCTTTTCGGCATGAAGGTCCCCAAATCTTCGCAATCTACTCGTCTGAATCCTTTCGATTGGAGCGGATATGGGTGGTGCGTTTCCTGAGCCATCTCCGGGGAGCAGCCCCTTCGAGTCCAGTAATAAGCAACCGACAGGTTCGCCTCAGGAGGAGGTACTCTCTCAACATACATTCACATTCATCGTCCTCACCGTATGCAAATGATTACTTTAAAGTAAAACAAATCCATTCAGTCATTCATTCATTGGACAAAAGGCACACATTCACACACAACAATAAGTAAAACAAGTCAAAATATCGCACGTACATACACATTTATGAATTTTAGAGGATAGGATAGCATCAAGATTTGAACGCGGCTTAAGCCCTCTAATGTCCCCAGCAGAGTCGCCAGCTGTCGACGCCGGGTTTTCTTCTCGCGTGTCCTTTTAGTCTTTTCCAATTTTAGCCTTTTGGTTTAGATGATTTTTTGGAAAAGGTCGGCATTGATGTCGACGGGGTTTTGAAAGATCGTTTTTTATGATGAGCCATTTAACCAGAGTCGCCAGTTGGTATATTTGAAATGGATGTACCAACTCATCCGAGTTTTCGTTTTTTTATGAATCGCTGGCTCATGTGTGACTCCGAATTAATTGGTCTGCGAATCGAGATTTCATAGAGTTCGGGGGGCTTGCTTTAAGTGAGGGGAAGGTGTTAGGCACCCCTCGACTTCCGTGAAAACACGGTTACCGCAATCTTGATGCTTTTTTTCCTATCCTTTAATTCATAAAAACGTATATGCGTGCGTGTGTGTGTGTGTGTGCCTAAATGAATGTTGTGGTGAGTTTGTATGAAAGAATCATTTGGATTTTAGGGAAAATCGTTGTTTTAATTTGAGAACGCTTCGGAATATCTTTTCGGCATACACGAGAAAGCTTTATTCTTTATAAAGAAAGGTTTGATTTTAATTTGTCAAAACAATGAGACTTCCATTAGGTGTCGTTTTGGTGAAACAAGAGTTTTAAACCTTCGTCAAAAATAGGAATCGAGATCTATACGTTGCTTTTGTAACTCAAACGATGGGCAACTTCTAGAATCTCTTTTAACCCTATATACAACGGTTTAATAAAAACGTCATTTTATTTATAAAATCATTTTGTGTGATGTTTTGGAAAACAATCCTTCTTTAGCTTTCTCATTAGATAGGAATCGACATTCATTAACATTTCTCAAATTTTAACCTCGTGATTCTAATATCCTACTTTGATTGATTTTATGAAAATCTTATCATTTAGCTTTGAAACCAATTTCGTGTCATAAATCAAATCAAGCATAAACACGCGTTCGGGGCTATTCATGGGCATGTAAGCCATCAAAAATGTCCCCGAACGCCAACAATCACAAATTTCACTATTTCGGGGCCTTAAGCACGATCTCGCCTTAGCGTCGTTTTAAGGCCCAACGATTACATATTTACAATGAAAAACTACGTCATTTCTACTTCTTACATCAAGATATGTCCATCATCGGATTGGGACCCCGGGGTCGCTTTCCTAGGCTCACAACCAAGTATCCACACACAAACAATCGGATATTACAAGAAAATGAAAAATGAACCAACCCGGATAATCTAACAATACCAAGACATCCTAAAATAACGATTTTAAAGGAAATTGATACCAAATATAACACCTTAAAACAAACAAAGAAATTAATGAACGAATATCATCGGGTTATTAGGAAGAGTTTTATTCCGATGGAAACTTCACTCATAATCCCTAATTCATTGTTCAATCAATAAATTACATGAAAAATTGCATCTAATTTGATCAAATGATATGATAGAAATTGATATCACGAAAGAGATTTCACCTTGCAATTGATATCCAAATGGATGTGAACTTGATGTATTTGAATAGAATAAGGAGTGTATTGATACAATCAAAATCAAAAGAATTGAATTCTCTCCTTTTTTCTCTCTTTTCTTCCTATTTGATTGCAAAATTTCTCTCTTTTTCCTCTCAATTTCCGTGCTCTTTTGCTGCTGGAATTTTCCTTCTTCTTTCCAATTCTAAAAATTGCTGAAACCTCCTGTATGCTGCCCGAAGCGGCTTAAATAGGCTGGCCAGAGCCAGCCGCAGATCTATCTGCGGCTGGCCGCAGATGGATCTGCGGCTGGCCAGCTGGCACGCCTCCCATCGCACTCAGCTGGTAGTGCTGATTTCCTGGTTTCCCGTGCTGGCGCACCCACTTGGCCGCAGATCTATCCGCGGCTGGCGGGCTTTGACTTTCTCGATTTTCGTGCCACGCCTCGATTTTCGTGCCGCAACGTCGGTTTTCGCTGACAGGCTCGTATTTTATAGTCCGGGAATCATTGAGAAGCGCGCCACACCCTCCGGGAATGCCAAATTCCGATAGCCCTGCTATCATGTCGATTTCGGCTGCAAATTATCATGGTGGCGTCGAGTGTCCGTACTTTTCCATCTTTTGCTCTCGCAGGCCGATCCATTTGACGAATTTGCCCTCCTGTCAAGGTTAGTATATAAAGTGCAAAATTTGGGTGTCTACAACCCCATTTATAAAAACTCATACATTCAAGCATCTACTAAAATAAATCCAATCACACATTGGTCAATAGTCCATAATCAATCCCTATTTATTATCATACATATATCTATATGTATCAATAAATAACATTCATCCCATGAATAATAAAATCATTCCATATCTGCATTGATATCAATTAATGGGCAAAAGTTTTGCTAATATTTAGTTTTTGAAACAAAATAAACTCTTTTATTTTAATCAAAACCAAATCCAAATTAAACTCCTTTAATTTTAGCAATCTGAAATCCTATTCCAGATAAAATAAACATCCTTATTTTAAACTTTTATCAATTAAATAAATAATTTATGTTAATTGAGAAAAACAAAAAAAATTGAAAGTCTGCACACCGGCGCGGCCGCGCTCCAATTTGAACTAGGAGCGGCGCGGTTGCGCTGCACCCCCATAAACGTTTTCTGGGTTAGGGCGCGGCCGCACTCTAGAATGAACTGGAAGCGGCGCGGCCGCGCCGCGACGCAGAATCGGAAAAAATTTTCCAGCCCAAAAATCCTATCGTATCGCATATCAATTCATACATGGAATCATCAAAATCAATAATTAACACAAGGATTAGGCTCTGATACCACTGTTAGGTTTGTATATAACGCAAGCATGCAATCAAATTACACAAATAGAGCGGAAGCGTGATAAAACGGATTTTAAATTTTTTTCATACAAACCATCACCATGATCTTTCCTTGTGTTCAATTATCAATTAACGAAAGAGATAGAGATTAAGAAATTATACCCTCGTAGAACCGTGCTTCCTCGGGTACAAGTTCACCTCCAATTCCTTCGCGTTCTCCTTGAATTTCACGGATGAGATTCTTTCCGTTGATCAACGTTAGCCACCCAAGTGTTTGGCCTCTAGAGGTGATCCACCAAGGAATAATATCTATTCAAGAAGTTGGGTGTTGGCAAAACCCTAGTTTCTATCTCTATAGAAATTACAAGTACTCTCCACCATCTAATGCAAGAGTGTGTAACCCTAATCTATGATAAGACTCCTCTTATTTATAGATGTAGAAATAACCCTTCCCTAAACTATTTAGGATTAGGGTTTCTATTATAATTAAACTCTTTTAATTAATTATGCTCCTAATCCAATTAGGAATTCATGGGAGAGTACATCTATTAATTAATTCCCAATCTCTATTAGGAATTAAATAATAGTAATAGTAATAATAATAATAAGACTCCTATAATTAATTTATATTTAATATTTCTAAAATATTAAATAATAAATATTAAGCTATTTAATATAGTCTATCTCCATAGACTAAATTAAATACACTTAACTTATTATTATAATTATGTCATTTACTTCTTAAATAAATATTTTTCTTTTTGCGCTGTGACCCTTTAGGTTCTCCATATTAAACTGGTTGTGAATAAATCAATTAGAACAATTCTAATCTTATTTAAATAAATAAATTAAACTATTTAATTCATTTAAATAAATAATATTTATTCTACAATAAGGGTAAGCCCCCTTAGCGATCAACGACTTTCCAGATAATATAGATTTCAACATCAATCACAAAATAACCTTTGAGTAAATAGTTACCATACAATTCAATCCTTCTACCATACAATGTCCCAATTAAATATATGACATGGATTTACTGTCAAGTCTTATTTTATTTAATTATGTAATATTCTAAACCTTAATAAGATTTGTAAATGTAAATTATGTGTTTAATAAATGAAATTTCATGATCTGACTTTGTATTATATGGTTGTGTATTTTATTAAACAATTAGGTCAAATAAAAAATTTTCGCCAAACAGCTGTGTCGTGCTTAATCGGACAAAATGATTTTTCGTGCTTCCGGCGAATTCACCGAGAAGCGTCTCAGCAAATTATTTTTGTAAGCTGTTGTGTCGTGCTTGGAAATGACGAAGTGCTTTGTCGTGCTTCGACATTAATATAATATTATATTAACTGATAAAATTCTAGAAGTAAGTTAATTAGGGTTAGAATGTTAAACGAAAATAGAAACCCTAATTGGTAAAATTTATCCGAATTGTCTAATCGAAACCCTAATTATTGTATAAGAATTTTAATTGATATACTTAGATTCTAAATAATGAATCATAATATTAATTATGAATTACTGAGGTTAAATTAAACTCTAAACGAAAGATTAAAACCCTAATTATAGGATTGAAAACCCTAAACCCTAATTCGGAACCCTAAAACCCTAATTTGGTTTAATAACCCTAAATTATGAGATGATAAACTTTAATTATGATATATTAACTTAATTAAAGTATTACTAACCATGATTAAACATCCTACTCATGATTAACAAAAATCTAGATTTAATTAGTAAGTAAATAAGTGAAAAATAAAATCCTAGCCAATGAAAATTAAGCTAGGAGTGTGCAAGCTTGTGCTTGACACACTCCAGCACAAGCATGACAATCTAGGATCAGATTTGAGCAGCACAAGTTAAGGGGTTAGATATTTGTGGAGGCAAGAATGTGAGAAATGACCTAAAAATCCTAATTTGGAAGTTGTTATAAATAGAACATCAAGCTGGTCATTTAACCTACGAATTTACAAACCCTAAACACCTATATTACCAGCCATAACAAGCCTCTGCAATCACAAGATCAGTAGTCAAGATCAGAAATCAAATTTTGAAGAAAAAGGTGCATAAACCCTAATTTGTTGCTAGATCTTTAAGTTTGAATTTGATGTTATGTTTTAGTGTTTAGGAATACTTATTAATATGTAATTAAGTGATCTGGGCGGTTAAAACACGTTTACATAACATCTAGATATGAAAATTAAGCCAAAATAGCAAACTGTTCTTGGCAGTCAAGAACAGTCTGACAAGCTATTTTGTCAGAGCTTTTGATCGGCTTAAAATGTTTGTTTGATGTGTTTTAAAGCATGAATCAGTAGTATGCCATGTTAGCTTTAATATCCAATTAATAGAACTCCAAAATTATTTCACAGTAGGAAGATATAAGTGGTCAAAGTCCTTTGACCGTTCTGATTTTGCAAGTTTCTGGGTAACCCAGAAACCCTTGAAGAACTCTGACAAGATTTGTCAGAAATTCATGCTGCCCAGAATTGATCTAGATGACATGTTTTGTGTAAATTATTTGTTTAAGGTTGTAGTATGCTATGTAAACTTTAATCTTGAACCATAAAAACACATAAACAAACAAACAATCAATCAAACGGAATTAGCAGTCAAACTGCGTTGACCGTTATGACTGGATGAGTTTCTGGGTTACCCAGAAACTCAAGAACAGTCATGAACGGGGTAGTTTGACCATGCTTTTTAGATCATGATATGATATAGTTTGAGATGGAAATTGATATGTCGTTGTACACTGCCATGTTGACTATAACAACAAACAAAAATCAAACACAAACATCAAACCAGTTGGAATTAATTTGAGGTCAAAAGTCACTGTTGGACGTTGACCAGGTGTTCTTCATGAAGAACACCTTTAGCGACGAAATGCATAGCCAAACCCAGAACACTATGCACATATGCAGACCGTCGCTAAAGCCCTTTAGCGACGGATGTTTAATAAAAATTAATTAAATAAATTATAAAATAATAAATAATTATTAAATAATTATTAAATAATTATTAATAATTAATAAATAAATCCAAAAATTCATTTTTAAATTATAAAAATTTATTTTTAATATTTGTATATATTCTGATATATTATTTAATTTAATTAAATAATAAATAATAATTATAATAAATCATTTAATAATTTTTTTAATTATTTAAAAATGATATTAAATTATTAAATAATTATATTAATTATTTCAAAATGATATTAAGGTAAATAAAATTATTATATATAATAATTAAATAAAATATTAAATATTTAAAATATTATTAATGATAAATAAACCATTTAACTAATATATTAAGTATTTAAAAATGTTATAAATGATAATTAAATCATTTAAAATATCAAATTAAGTTTTGAAAATTATTATAAGTAATAAATAAATTATTTTAAAAATAAAATAAATTCTAAAAATATTATTAATGATAAAATAAATCATTTAAATAATATTCTATCATTCTAAAAATATTATAAATGATAAATAAATTATTTAAATAATATTTTAGGTATCTAAAAATATTGTAAATGATAAATAAATTATTTAAATAACATATTAATGTTTTAAAATTATTCTAAATGATAATTAAATCATTTAAAAATATTCCTAAGCTTGCAAAATTATTTAAAAATACTTCCAAGCTTCTGAAAATTATTTAAAAATAATACCAAGCTTCTAAAAATGTTATAAATAATAATTAAATTGTTTAGACTAATAATTAGACTTCCAAATGAAGTTTTATCGAACAATCTATGTGGTTAGCCATTAAGGACGCGACCGAGATACCGAATCAACGTCGAACCTTAATGAAACTTGTCTAGATTAGTGTGATACATGTTTATATACGTGCTAACGCTTATTATTGGTATACGTAGACTACGTGCGTTGACCGATTGTACTAAATTATAGTGAGCTACGCTAAGGCAAGTCTCCCAACTTTGTTATCTTTATGCAAGTATCCCGAACTTATTTACTTTTGAGCAAGTCTCCCAACTTTGTTATCTTTATGCAAGTATCCCGAACTTATTTACTTTTGAGCAAGTCTCCCAACTTTGTTATCTTTATGCAAGTATCCCGAACTTATTTACTTTTGAGCAAGTCTCCCAACTTTGTTATCTTTATGCAAGTATCCCGAACTTATTTACTTTTGAGCAAGTCTCCCAACTTTGTTATCTTTATGCAAGTATTATACATCTTGCTATCAATTATTGTGAAGTTATTGCTTCTTGTTCAGCATAACTTAAGAAATGAATCATTATTCATATATTGTTTATTCGAGCGTAAATTGTTGTGTCAAACCAAATTGTTTGGTAAGACATCTTATACTGAGTAAATGGAAATGCCTTCATAGGAAGGCCAATAAATGTCGATAATATATTGACCACAAATGGTAGGATGATATGCATACTCCTAGGATATTGGTGAGGCTGATCACCAACCAGATATCCAAAACTCAAATGGTTCTAAGTCATTAACGACTGATAGAACTAAATGAAATATATGGTTCTTATACAGAACCCTCAGTATACATTATTGACATCTTTCAAATCAAACACATGGTGTTTACATATTCAAATGAACTTGCTGAGCATTTGTAGCTCATTCTTGCGCATATCTTCTTTTGCAACTGTAAATGATATCCCTGGCACGTCTGAGACTGATAAGGGGAAAAACCATGCTTATTAAGTTTTATTTCTATTGTTTAATACTTTAAGTCTTTTAAAGACTTGTTGTTGTAATAACTTAGTATAACGAATGATGTAACTGAACAAAATGTTATGTAATATATTATGATCCTTTATGTCATAGAATGCGTTATACTCTGATCTTTAAATTATTTAGCATAGTTGTACTAAGTTAGATACAATATCTATACGAACTATACATCTAAATGAGGGTATTTAACTGATGTTGAAAGTCCTATAAGCTCTGGGGTTACACTTAATGAGCGTCGTAAGGTTACATTTCATTCTGCCTTGGCCAACGACTACTAAATTGTCATTTATCGAATCACATAGGACATTCACATCTTTTACTAGACGTGGTAGATTCTTTGTTGATCATTCACCTATCTCCATGTACAACTTATTATACCCAATCATACCCTTTGATATATCCCAAAAGTCTTAAGGGACATGTCAAAGTATAACTCATCATACACAAGATACTATGATGACCTCAAGTCCAAGGATCACTTGTACTACTATCACTAGAGGAATTCCTATTGACAGGCGAGTAAAACTCCATTAGGTATTCCTTAGCGAGCCACGTTCAGTGAACTTGTTCTCCAATAAGCACCTACATACTTGCTTTAGTGTCTCCACACAAATGATTATGAGATCAATCATCCTCTTCCTAAGAGTAAGTAACGTATGTACTAATCTATCCGAATTCACTAATTCCCAATTTAGTAATCCAACGATTAGGAATAATTTTAGTTTGTGAGCTATCTTGAATTTAGATCTCATTAGCATGATCACCATCATGATTCTAAAAGCATTGCACAAAACTATGGGTTTATCACATTTAATATAACAGCACTATGTAGATAATATAAAATGCCTTTGAAGAAAATCAATTCTTTTATTAATAAATGAATAAGATTACAAAGTATATGCTACATCATATCAAATATGATTGGCTTGTGTGCATACTACTTTCACTATTAGCCCAAGAGACAACACTGCCATGGTGACGGATGGAATCCCAAATTTTGTTAACTTTTAGGAGACGGATATCAACAGAATCCCAAATGATAGAGTCATCAGTTGTAGAGGGAGAAGGAGCAGAAGCGAAAAGACTACGAAAGTGAACAACATCGTGGTGATTACTTTGGGGCAACACCCAATTTGAGTGGGATATAATGCTAGATAAAAGGGCAGTTTTTGGGATCCCCGAGTTAGACAGCAGGTGTGGATTGGGAGATAGAGGCTGACCATTCAACCAAGGATCAAACCAAAGGCTAAAATGGTTCCATCTGCCTACCCGATAAGACAAGAATTGTTGCGCAAGAGTTCGTAATTCAAGAACTTTGCGCCAAATCCAAGAGCAATCAGAAGGAATATTGATCTGCCAAAAGTTATTAGCAAGAAGATTCCTGGCATCTCAAGGATGAATTATGAGGATCAGAATGAAGGGAGATTTGAATAGAATGGAGCTGACCTTGAAGAGCTTTGACATTAGAGATGAGATTCCCAGTAGAGGCATTAAGGGAGATAAGAGCCTTCTTTAATATCCTCATCTTCTCAGCGAGAATAAACATTGGATTTCCAAAGATTGGGGAGTTCTAAGCATCCTGGACAATAAGCATTTGAACCCTTCCAAATCACGCAGGGAGTTGAAAAATTGAAAAGGTTTGGGGAATCTTTGGACATGGATGCCAGTTTTCAAAATAATGGGGCAATTATCAGACAAACCTCTAAGTTCATAACAAGCTTGGGATTCAGTCATGCTGCAGAAACCAAGCAGGGGTTACCTAGAGCTCTGTCCAGCTTCCTTATAGATTGGATTTACCCACCTGACAATTCCACCAAGTGAAAGTAGGATGCGAAAATTTCGGTTGCAAGTTCCAGTTGGACCTGTGGCGAGAGCTCGGGCTAAACACTTTAAGGAGGGACTTAACGGGCTTATTTAAGAAGCTTGGAATGATAAATGAGCGAGTTTCAAGACATTAGAATTGGAGTCCAAGTTTTTGAACATGATACAAGTGGTTATGCCAAGCCAAGAAGGAAGAGTTAGCCCAAGAAGTTCACCCGGCGCGCCCCGCGCCAAAATTAGCCTAGACACGGTGCGCCCCGCGCCATTTTTGGCGAGCCCCACGCCATGCCTGGCTGAGCTGCTGCATATGTTAGGTTTGTATATAACGCAAGCATGCAATCAAATTACATAAATAAAGCGGAAGCGTGATAAAACGGATTTTAAAATTTTCATACAAACCATCACCATGATCTATCCTTGTGTTCAATTATCGATTAAACGAAAGAGAAAGAGAATAAGAATTATACCCTCGTAGATCAAAGCTTCCTCGGGTACAAGTTCAACTCCTAGCCCTTCGTGTTCTCCTCGAATTGCACCGATGAGATTCCTTCCTTTGATCAACATTAGTCACCCAAGTGTTTGGCCTCTAGAGGTGATCCACCAAGGAAGAATAGGTATTCAAGAAGTTGGGTATTGGCAAAACCCTAGTTTTTATCTCTATAAAAATTGCAAGTACTCTCCACAATCTAATGCAAGAGTGTGTAACCCTAATCTATGATAAGACTCCTCTTATTTATAGATGTAGGAATAACCCTTTCCTAAACTATTTAGGATTAGGGTTTCTATTATAATTAAACTCCTTTAATTAATTATGCTCCTAATCCAATTAGGAATTCATGGGAGAGTACATCTATTAATTAATTCACAATCCCCATTAGGAATTAAATAATAGTAATAGTAATAATAATAATAAGAACTACTCTTATTAATTTATATTTAATATTTCCAAAATATTAAATAATAAATATTAAGCTATTTAATTTATTCTATCTCCATAAACTAAATTAAATACACTAAACTTATTATTATAATTATGCCATTTACTTCTTAAATAAATATTTTCCTTTTTGCGGTTGAGTTGTGACCCTTTAGGTTCTCCATATTAAACCGGTTGTGAATAAATCAATTAGAACAATTCTAATCTTATTTAAATAAATAAATTAAACTATTTAATTCATTTAAATAAATAATATTTATTCTACAATAAGGGTAAGCCCCCTTAGCGATCAACGACTTTCCAAATAATATAGATTTCAACATCAATCACAAAAGAACCTTTGAGTAAATAGTTACCGTACAATTCAATCCTTCTACCATACAATGTCCCAATTAAATATAAGACATGGATTTACTGTCAAGTCTTATTTTATTTAACTATATGTATTTTGATTCCCAAATGCACAACTCTAAATAATGTAAATTAGAAACTCCTTTCTAATTTCATTTTGCCTTGGCCAAGGACTACTGAGTTGTCATTTATCGAATCACATAGGACATTCACATCTTTTACTAGACGTGGTAGATTCTTTATTGATCATTCACCTATCTCCATGTACAACTTATTATAGCCAATGATACCCTTTGATATACCCCAAAAGTCTTAAGGGACATGTCAAAGTATAACTCATCATACACAAGATACTATGATGACCTCAAGTCCAAGGATCACTTGTACTACTATCACTAGAGGAATTCCTATTGACAGGCGAGTAAAACTCCATTAGGTATTCCTTAGCGAGCCACGTTCAGTGAACTTGTTCTCCAATAAGCACCTACATACTTGCTTTAGTGTCTCCACACAAATGATTATGAGATCAATCATCCTCTTCCTAAGAGTAAGTAACGTATGTACTAATCTATCCGAATTCACTAATTCCCAATTTAGTAATCCAACGATTAGGAATAATTTTAGTTTGTGAGCTATCTTGAATTTAGATCTCATTAGCATGATCACCATCATGATTCTAAAAGCATTGCACAAAACTATGGGTTTATCACATTTAATATAACAGCACTATGTAGATAATATAAAATGCCTTTGAAGAAAATCAATTCTTTTATTAATAAATGAATAAGATTACAAAGTATATGCTACATCATATCAAATATGATTGGCTTGTGTGCATACTACTTTCACTATTAGCCCAAGAGACAACACTGCCATGGTGACGGATGGAATCCCAAATTTTGTTAACTTTTAGGAGACGGATATCAACAGAATCCCAAATGATAGAGTCATCAGTTGTAGAGGGAGAAGGAGCAGAAGCGAAAAGACTACGAAAGTGAACAACATCGTGGTGATTACTTTGGGGCAACACCCAATTTGAGTGGGATATAATGCTAGATAAAAGGGCAGTTTTTTGGGATCCCGAGTTAGACAGCAGGTGTGGATTGGGAGATAGAGGCTGACCATTCAACCAAGGATCAAACCAAAGGCTAAAAATGGTTTCCATCTGCCTACCCGAATAAAGACAAGAAATTGTTGCGCAAGAGTTCGTAATTCAAGAACTTTGCGCCAAATCCAAGAGCAATCAGAAGGAATATTGATCTGCCAAAAGTTATTAGCAAGAAGATTCCTGGCATCTCAAGGATGAATTATGAGGATCAGAATGAAGGGAGATTTGAATAGAATGGAGCTGACCTTGAAGAGCTTTGACATTAGAGATGAGATTCCCAGTAGAGGCATTAAGGGAGATAAGAGCCTTCTTTAATATCCTCATCTTCTCAGCGAGAATAAACATTGGATTTCCAAAGATTGGGGAGTTCTAAGCATCCTGGACAATAGCATTGAACCCTTCCAAATCAAGCATGTAGTTGAAAAATTGAAAAGGTTTGGGGAATCTTTGGACATGGATGCCAGTTTTCAAAATAATGGGGCAATTATCAGACAAACCTCTAAGTTCATAACAAGCTTGGGATTCAGTCATGCTGCAGAACCAAGCAGGGTTACCTAGAGCTCTGTCCAGCTTCCTATAGATTGGATTACCCACCTGACAATTCCACCAAGTGAAAGTAGGAGCGAATTCGGTGCAAGTTCCAGTTGGACCTGTGGCGAGAGCTCGGGCTAAACACTTTAAGGAGGGACTTAACGGGCTTATTTAAGAAGCTTGGAATGATAAATGAGCGAGTTTCAAGACATTAGAATTGGAGTCCAAGTTTTTGAACATGATACAAGTGGTTATGCCAAGCCAAGAAGGAAGAGTTAGCCCAAGAAGTTCACCCGGCGCGCCCCGCGCCAAAATTAGCCTAGACACGGTGCGCCCCGCGCCATTTTTGGCGGAGGCCCAGCCACACGCCATGCCTGGCATGGAGAATATAGGTGCTGCTGCATAATGTTAGGTTTGTATAATAAACGCAAAGCATGGCATATCAAATTAATAAAATTAAAGACGGAAGCGTGTTTATAAAACGATTATTTTAAAAAATTTTCATACAAACCATCACCATGATCTATCCTTGTGTTCAATTATCGATTAAACGAAAGAGAAAGAGAATAAGAATTATACCCTCGTAGATCAAAGCTTCCTCGGGTACAAGTTCAACTCCTAGCCCTTCGTGTTCTCCTCGAATTGCACCGATGAGATTCCTTCCTTTGATCAACATTAGTCACCCAAGTGTTTGGCCTCTAGAGGTGATCCACCAAGGAAGAATAGGTATTCAAGAAGTTGGGTATTGGCAAAACCCTAGTTTTTATCTCTATAAAAATTGCAAGTACTCTCCACAATCTAATGCAAGAGTGTGTAACCCTAATCTATGATAAGACTCCTCTTATTTATAGATGTAGGAATAACCCTTTCCTAAACTATTTAGGATTAGGGTTTCTATTATAATTAAACTCCTTTAATTAATTATGCTCCTAATCCAATTAGGAATTCATGGGAGAGTACATCTATTAATTAATTCACAATCCCCATTAGGAATTAAATAATAGTAATAGTAATAATAATAATAAGACTACTCTTATTAATTTATATTTAATATTTCCAAAATATTAAATAATAAATATTAAGCTATTTAATTTATTCTATCTCCATAAACTAAATTAAATACACTAAACTTATTATTATAATTATGCCATTTACTTCTTAAATAAATATTTTCCTTTTTGCGGTGTGACCCTTTAGGTTCTCCATATTAAACCGGTTGTGAATAAATCAATTAGAACAATTCTAATCTTATTTAAATAAATAAATTAAACTATTTAATTCATTTAAATAAATAATATTTATTCTACAATAAGGGTAAGCCCCCTTAGCGATCAACGACTTTCCAAATAATATAGATTTCAACATCAATCACAAAAGAACCTTTGAGTAAATAGTTACCGTACAATTCAATCCTTCTACCATACAATGTCCCAATTAAATATAAGACATGGATTTACTGTCAAGTCTTATTTTATTTAACTATATGTATTTTGATTCCCAAATGCACAACTCTAAATAATGTAAATTAGAAACTCCTTTCTAATTTCATTTTGCCTTGGCCAAGGACTACTGAGTTGTCATTTATCGAATCACATAGGACATTCACATCTTTTACTAGACGTGGTAGATTCTTTATTGATCATTCACCTATCTCCATGTACAACTTATTATAGCCAATGATACCCTTTGATATACCCCAAAAGTCTTAAGGGACATGTCAAAGTATAACTCATCATACACAAGATACTATGATGACCTCAAGTCCAAGGATCACTTGTACTACTATCACTAGAGGAATTCCTATTGACAGACGAGTAAAACTCCATTAGGTATTCCTTAGCGAGCCACGTTCAGTGAACTTATTCTCCAATAAGCACCTACATACTTGCTTTAGTGTCTCCACACAAATGATTATGAGATCAATCATCATCTTCCTAAGAGCAAGCAACGTATGTACTAATCTATCCGAATTCACTAATCTCCAATTTAGTAATCCAACGATTAGGAATAATTTTAGTTTGTGAGCTATCTTGAATTTAGATCTCATTAGCATGATCACCATCATGATTCTAAAAGCATTGCTCAAAACTATGGGTTTATCACATTTAATATAACAGCACTATGTAGATAATAATATAAAATGCCTTTTAAGAAAATCAATTCTTTTATTAATAAATGAATAAGATTACAAAGTATATGCTACATCATATCAAATATGATTGGCTTGTGTGCATACTACTTTCAATCTTCCACTTGCACTAAAGCCAATCGCCTTGGTATTTAATACCCATCTTCTCTAAGTGACGATCAAACTGCTGTTGAGTTAAAGCTTTAGTAAATGGATCTGCAATGTTGTCTTGAGAGTCCACTCGCTCCAGGGTGACATCTCCTCTTTCAATTATCTCTCTAATCAAATGAAACTGCCGCAACACGTGTTTGAATTTTTGATGAGACCTGGGTTCCTTAGCCTGCGCAACAAATCCGTTGTTGTCACAGAATAAAGGTACAACTCCTCTAATGCTAGGAACCACTCCAAGTTCAGTTATGAACTTCTTCATCCAAACAGCTTCCTTTGCAGCTTCACTTGCAGCTATGTACTCTACCTCTGTCACTGAATCAGCAACTGTTTGCTGCTTGGAACTCTTCCAACTCACCGCGCCACTGTTTAAGGTAAACACATACCCTGAAACGGATTTACTGTCATCTTGGTCCATTTGAAAACTTAAGTCTGTATAGCCTTCTAGTTTCAATTCAGACCCACCGTAGACAAGAAATACATCCTTAGTTCTTCTCAAGTACTTTAGGATGTTTTTCACTGCCTTCTAGTGCTCTTCTCCTGGATTCGACTGATAACTGCTTGTTACACTAAGTGCATGAGCGACATCTGGTCTAGTACATATCATACCGTACATGATAGATCCTATTGCGGAAGCATAAGGAATCTTACTCATCCGGTCTCTCTCCTCAGGTGTCTTTGGGGCCTGTTTCTTGGAGAGATGTATTACATGGCTCATCGGCATGAGACCTCTCTTGGAATCTTCCATGCTAAACTTCTTTAGCATCGAGTCAATGTACTTTCCTTGGGTCAAGCCCAACATCCTTTTAGATCTATCTCTATAGATCTTTATTCCCAAAATATAGGATGCCTCACCCAAGTCCTTCATGGAGAAGTGCTTAGATAACCAAATTTTGATCGACTATAGCATAGGAACATCATTCCCTATCAGTAATATATCATCAACATATAATACAAGGAATGAAACAGCGCTCCCACTAACCTTTTTGTACACACAAGGTTCATCCTCATTTTTGATAAAATCAAACCTTTTGATTATCTCATCAAAACGGATGTTCCATCTTCGAGAAGATTGCTTCAATCCATAAATGGATCGTTGTAGCTTACAGACTTGGTTTGTTCCAACCGTTGAAACAAAACTCTCTGGCTGTATCATATATACATTCTCCTCAAGCTCTCCATTGAGGAAGGCCGTTTTCACGTCCATTTGCTAGATCTCGTAGTCATAATAAGCTGCAATTGTAAGCAAAATCCGAATGGACTTGAGCATAGCTACTGGTGAGAAGGTTTCATCATAGTCAACTCCTTGTCTTTGTTTGAAGCCTTTTGCAACCAGTCGGGCCTTATAGGTCTCTACCTTGTCGTCCGCTCCAGTCTTTCTCTTAAAGACCCATTTACTCCCAATAGGCTTAATGCCCTCAGGTGGTGAAACCAAAGTCTATACTTGGTTTCATACATGAAGTCCATCTCGGATTTCATGGCTTCTAGCCATTTCTCTAAGTCTTCACTACTCATAGTCTCTTCGTAAGTTAATGGATCATCATCATCTATGATGCGTACCTCATCATCATCCTCTATGATGAATCCATACCTATCAGGTATCTTCAGTACTCTTCCAGATTTACGAATAGGTAGTGGTACAGTAGGTTTTTCTACTTGGTCAGGTACCTGACTTTGATCCGTAGTATTTTGTGGTTCTTGAACTTCTTCAAGATATATCTTACTCCCACTGACCCCTTCAAGGATAAACTCCTTTTCCAAGAAGGCAGCGTGTTTCGTAACAAACACCTTTTGATTAGGAGGATGATAGAAATAATACCCTGATGTTTCTTTAGGGTATCCCACGAATCTACATTTGTCGGATCTAGTCTTCAGCTTTTATGCTCAAACCTTTTGACATAAGCTGGACAACCCCAAGTCTTAACATGCTTAAGATTTGGTTTCCTCCCTGTCCATATCTCATATGGGGTTTTTGGGACGGATTTGGTAGGTACCTTGTTAAGTAGGTATGCAGCCGATTCTAGGGCATAACCCCAGAAGGATACTAGAATGTCGGTAAAACTCATCATGGAACGAACCATGTCCAACAATGTTCGATTTCTCCTTTCAAATACACCATTCAACTGTCGCATCCCTGGTGGAGTCCATTGTGAGATTATACCATTTTCTTTGAGACAATTGAGAAACTCATTGGTCAAGTATTTCCCTCCTCGATCTGATCGAAGAATCTTAATACTCTTACTAGTTTGCTTCTCTACTTCACTTCTGAATTCTTTGAACCTTTCAAACGATTCGGATTTGTATTTCATCAAATACACATATCCACATCTAGAATGATCATCAGTGAAAGTAATAAAATAAGAATACCCTCCTCGTGCATTCGTTGTCATAGGTCCACATACGTCTGTGTGTACCAATGCTAACAACTCCGTAACTCTTTCTCCTTTTCCAGTAAAAGGAGATTTAGTCATTTTACCCATGAGACAAGATTCACAAGTTGAATATGATTCGTAATCAGATAGCTCTAAAAGCCCATCTTTATGCAACTTGGATAATCTTGTTTCATTGATATGACCGAGTCTACAGTGCCACATAAAGGTATAATTAACATCATCTCTTTTTCTTTTCTTAGTTTGTTCAATTTGAAGTATATTTTCATGCAAGTCAAGTATGTAAAGTCCATTCAGTAGATTGCCAACACCATATAAAACATTTTTATTATAAATAGAACAACTATTGTTCTTTATTATAATATCAAAACCATCCATATCCAATACAGAAATTGAAATAATGTTTTTATGAGTGTCGGAACATAATAACAATTATTTAAACTAATGAACTTGCCCGAAGGCAGTGCTAAACAATAAGTCCTTATAGCTAATGCAGCAACCTTTGCTCCAGTTCCCACTCGTAGGACGACTTCATCCTTGTTCATCTTTCTACTTCTGCTTAGTCCCTGCATATTATTACATATGTGAGAACTACAGCCGGTATCCAATACCCAAGTAGAATTTTGACTTTCAGAAAAATTAATTTCAATCATGAACAAACCTAGATCGGAAGTCGAAGCTTCTCCAAGCTTCTTCTGGTCCGCAAGATACTCCTTGCAGTTCCTCTTCCAGTGTCCCGGCTTATTACAATGGTAGCAAATTCCTTTGCTATCTGGATCAGGTTTCTTTTTATCCTTTCTCTTCGCCTTGCCCTTAGCCTTCTTGTTTTTCTTCTTTTCAGAAGATACCTTGGGCCTCTTCCTTTTCTTGGAAGAATCATCCACTGGTAAGACTTGGTTCTTGTTAGATGAGAAGTGACCTTCAGCAGTTTTCAACATGTTAAGTAACTCTGGTAAGCTGACGTCAAACTTATTCATGTGAAAATTCACAACAAATTGTGAGAAGGTGTCCGGGAGTGACTACAAGATCAAATCTTGACTTAACTCCCCATCCATCACAAACCCTAGCTATCCAAGTTGTTCAATCAGATTGATCATCTTAAGGACATGAGTCTCAACAGTAGTGCCCTCGCTCATACGAGATCGGAAGAGCTCCTTAGATATCTGATATCTAGCAGTCCTACTTTGCTCACCATACAACTCTTTCAGGTGCAGCAATATAGTAGGAGCATCCATAGTTTCATGCTGACCCTGAAGCTCGTTACTTATGGATGCGAGAATGATGCATTGAGCCAAGATTGCATCATCTTGCCACTTTCTGAAAGTAGCAATCTCTTCCTCAGAGGCTGTTTCTGCAACATTTACATACACATTATATGGTAACACACTAATAAAAGTATATATATATATATAGTTCTAACATATGATTATTATAACATATATATATATATATATATTCAAATATTATGCCTATAAGCATGCATCTCAAGATCATTACCATGCACGTAGGTAGTATTACCCTTGTCATCGTGCCATCCAATAAGGGTTTCCTTGGATGAGTAAGGCTCATGTATGTTATAATTAAGTTACAACAGCACCGGGTTCCCCATGAACAACCAAAACCAAGCTCCATTCTTATGACTTTGTTTCACTGTAACGCCCCCAAATTCGGGTCTCAAATGCCCGAATTCGGTCATCACGATCCAATACAAACATCCACCTCCAAACAACATACAATAACTAAATGCGGAATATAATAAATATATGTTGTTCATTCAAAAGGTGTTACTAGTCCTAAGATTCGATAACCTTAATACATAAAGTAAAATATAACCTAAATATTAATCAGGGTTCAAATTACATTGATAGTAAATTAACTAAGCATATAACAAAGTCAGCTACTTGAAGTCTATTACTTCATCTTTTCTTTACCCTTGCCCTTCCCTGAAGTCTCGGGTTTAACTGCAATAAAAGTCATGATATAGCAAGGATAAGCAACTAGTTTGCTCATCAAGTTTAAATGTAACAATAACAGATATATCATGATAAACGGAATATAAAAAAAAGAATTCAACAATATGAATATCGGAAGCAAAAAAATAATTGCTTTTAGAATGAATGATAGTCAAGTAGACTTTGAACAATAAACTTCCAATGGAATCAATAGTTGATTGGCCCTTTGGTTATTAGCTACAAAATATGTACTTGAGGGGATCAGCCTCGCGTACGCTATGTATATGCATAACATTCAACTCTGCTGTTTGTATCTTATATTAGATATGTGGGGTACTCCCCTAAAATAAAAGGGTGTTCACTTCAGTCTACGAATCCATACCATCAATTGGCCTAGATAGCCTTTATATAAAATTTTCATGCAATTTTCTGACCGAACAAGGGTTCAGACTCAATCTTAAACAGTTTATGAATTATAGAATTTTAAATAATGTACAAGTCCAAGACTGTACAAATTCAAGTGCACCAAGTGCGAGTATCAATAAAATCGATGTGGAATAATTATAAAGTAATTAAACCACTTAAAACATACTTGAAAATAAGGTTCAAGATTAAATAAATAACTTGCAATACAATAACGTCCTGCCCGAATATAATTTGATTAGGGTTAAGGAACTTGCTCAATAAAATATGAGTAAGGAAAGGAAACTTGCCTGATTATCGACTTACAACTATCTAGCTTTATACGACTCTCTTCAATTGATCTAACATTAATAATGTTGGTCTATCAATTAGCACTGCGTATAATTGTATATTGATATGCTTATTTATGCTATTATTTAGCAAATAAGTCAATCACATAACACACATAATTTAATAAACTATCATTAATCCTATAAGACACTTAATTGATTTTTAGGTTGATGATTTAATTAATTAACAATATTTTTCTTAAGTGATAAACACTTATTAAACCCTTAAACAATTAATTATAATTGTTTAATTAATTAACATTACTTTTTCTTAAGTAATATTCATTTATTAAACACTTAAACAATTTATTATAATTGTTTAATTAATGTGTTATTTAAACTCTCTTTATTTTATTAATTCTATCTTCATTTAATTACTATTTAATATTAGTTAAATAGTAATTAATTAATTTTCTTATAGTTTATTATTTAATAATAAATATTAACTAATTATATTTACTTATTATTTGAATAATCAAATTATTAATCTTATTTGTCTTAAATTATTAGTTAATAATCCTTATTTATTATTTATTATAATAAATAATTAATTTATTAGTGTATTATTATTTAATATCAATTATATAATAATTAATAGTTAAATTTAATTGTATTTGTATTTAATTACTATTTAATATTAATTAAATAATTATTATCACTTATTTATTATTTAATCCTTAATTAAATAAAAAATAATTAATTTATTAACTTTATTTATCCTTAATTACTATTTAATATTAATTAAATAATAATTAATTAATTATTATCCTTATTTATTATTTAATATTAAATAATAAATAATTTATTTTATTAACTTTATATGTTAATTAAATAACATTTAAATGAGTAATTATCATTATTTATTACTTAATCTTATTTAAAATAATAAATAATTACTTTATTAACTTAAACACTCTTTAATCATTATTCGATATTAATTAAATAATAGTAGATTAATTATTTAACCCTATTTATTATTTAATCTTAATTAAATAATAAATTAGTTAGTATATTATCACTAATTCTATTTAATTATTACTTAATATTGATTAAATAATAATTAAATAGTTAATTATACTTAAACAATATTTAATTAGTTTAATAATCAATTAGTAGTATTAACCTTTATCATTTAATAATTTTTAAATGATTTAAATAGGTTTTAATCACTAATTAAACTAAACATCACTTAAGCACACTGAAAAATTACCAAATAAATATGATAATATTCTACATGATTTTAAAAAATTTTGGGTCCAAACGGGGTCGACGGAACCGGCCGGAATAGTGCCGAACCGGTCGCCGGAAAATTGCGTCGGTTCGGTGAATAGTGAACCGGCATGGGGTTTTAGTATTTTCGGATTTTGTTTCCAGATTTGGGGTCCTTGGGAAAAACCTGAATAACTTGAGATCTACAACTCCGATTGATATCTAGTCGGTCTCGTTGGACTCGTATCTTTCCGAACTACAAGATTTCTTCATCAAAATACAAATTTGGACAAGTTTTGTACACTGAAATCAGCCCGAAAGTGGAATATTCATACATGTTTTCCGACAATGGGGTGTTTTGGTCAAAAATTCATAACTCACTCGTTTCAAATTCTTTTTAAATGATTCCAACTAGGTTTTGTTCTTACCTTACCCAATATTTCCAGAAAATTTAAAATCACAAAAATAATTTATAAATTTCAAAATGTGCAATTTCTTCAAACAAGTCACGCTCTAACCGTCGGTAAAAATCATTTCAAGCATTTTGGTAGATTTTTCTACATAAACCCATGCCATTACATATTTAAACTATATGACATTCTATATAAACATATCTAGCAAGATTCTAGGCATTTAGAACTTGAACTTAACATTTTTACCATGAAAATCAAGAGAAAAGCAAAATTAAGGTTTTCTAGGTATTTTCTTACCTTTTGCTTTTGATGGCTACTTTTCTCTTCTTCCCAAAGTATGTTGTGTAGGAGAACATGAACTAGATAGAACTCCTTCACTAACTTGGTTACTCAAAATATTTTTGCTCTCAAATGCTCACAACTCTCTTAGAAGATGAAGGAAATAAAATGCAAGTGTTCTCTCTCAAATGACTAACCAAGGGAGGTATACTTACAATAATATTACATATAAGAAATGTAAGTATACATTTTACCATTATTAAGCTAGTGTGTAGACTTTATGTAGGCTGGCTAATTGACAACTTAGGAGGCTACACCATTAAGTCTAGCACACAACCTCCAAGACAAGCTAGTTAATTCAATAAAATAAATTTTGAAAAGCAACTTGCTCTCATCTTTCTCTCATTGCTGAAAATGCTAGGGGTTTTGTCCCAAAAATATAGTCCCCAACATGCTACAATTAATCATTTAATGTTACACCTTTAAATTACCAAGTGAGCTAGGTTTTGGACTATACATTAAATACACATTGGGCTTAAAAATTAAATGATTAGGCTAATGAAACCAAATCTATTTAATGCAATATTGGATCATTTAATTTAACCCAATGATTGATTAATTAATTTGTCACACTATTAACTACTCCATCCATGGTAAAATAAATGATTGGTCTTAGTCCATTAATTAAATAAGTTAATCAATTAGTAATTGATTACTAATTGGACTATTAAATTTTATTATTCAATTTGACAATATTCTCATTAATTAATACTTTTATTAATCAATTTACTTAATTTAATTTACTAACTATATTCAATTTAATTCAATCAATCACCTAGTCACGTAGTCTACCAATGTGCACAAAGGTTTAAATAAGCACACAAACTAACTCATTAGAAATTAAATTATATATTTAATTATTAATGACGCTTAAAAATTCATGGGCATTACATCCTCCCCCCTTATAAAAATAAATTCCGTCCTCGGAATTGCAAACATAAGGTTACTTGAATAAAAATGGATAATTCGATTTCATCTTCTCTTCGAGTTTCACGTAGCTTCTTCGACTGCGTGATTCTTCCAGAGAACCTTGACGGAATGGATGATCTTATTCCTCAGCTTCTGTTCCTTCCTATCGAGTATCTGGACAGGAACTTCCTCGTACGTTAAGTCCTTCTCGACTTGGATTGGTTCATAGGAGATAACGTGCTTGTAGTCTGGTTTATACGGCCGCAATACTGACACATGAAACACGTTGTGAATGTGGTCAAGTTCAGGAGGTAATGCTACCTCGTACGCCACTTCGCCGATTCGCCTCAAAATCTCGAACGGTCCTATGAACCTAGGGCTCAATTTTCCCTTCTTCCCAAAACAGATCTTCCCTTTCGAGGGAGATACCTTCAAAAATACAAAGCTACCAACTTCAAAGTACCGCTTCTGACGATGTAAGTCGGCATATTTCTTCTGGCGATCTTGAGCTGCTACCAGTCGATTTCTGATCAGCCGCACTATATCTTTAGTTTGCTGCACCATTTTAGGTCCCAACAGTCTTCGCTCTCCAACCTCGTCCCAACACATCGGGGTTCGGTATTTCCTTCCATATAGCGCTTCGTACGGTGGCATATCGATACTTGCGTGATAGCTATTGTTGTAAGCGAACTCTACCAGTGGCAAATGGTCATCCCAGCTGCCCTTTAAATCCATCACGACCGCCCGAAGCATATCTTCTAAGGTCCGAATCGTTCGCTCGCTCTAGTCGTCAGTTTGAGGATGATACACTATACTTAACCTCAACTGTGTTCCCATTCTTGCCTGCAGACTTCTCCAAATATTTGACGTGAAGCGCGGATCCCTGTCTGATACAATAGATACCGGTACTCCATGGCGCGATACAATCTCCTTGACGTAAAGTTTTGCTAACTGCTCCAGCGTATACCGTATCCTGATTGGTAGAAAATGGGCAGATTTGGTCAGACGATCCACAATTACCCAGATGGCGTCTAAACCCTTATGAGTTGGCTGGCAGACCCACCACAAAGTCCATTGTGATGTGCTCCCACTTCAACTCCGGAATCTCTAATGGTTGAAGCAGTCCGCTCGGTCGCTGGTGAAAGTAGTATGCACACAAGCCAATCATATTTGATATGATGTAGCATATACTTTGTAATCTTATTCGTTTGTAAAAGGCATTTTACATTATCCACATAGTGCTGTTATATTAAATGTGATAAACTCATAGTTTTGAGCAATGCTTTTAGAATCATGATGGTGATCATGCTAATGAGATCTAAATTCTAGATAGCTCACAAACTAAAATTGTTCCTAATCGATGGATTACTAAAAAGGGGATTAGTGAATCCGGATAGATTAGTACATACGTTGCTTGCTCTTATGAAGAGGATGATTGATCTCATAATCATTTGTGTGGAGACACTAAAGCAAGTATGTAGGTGCTTATTAGAGAATAAGTTCACTGAACGTGGCTCGCTAAGGAATACCTAATGGAGTTTTACTCGCCTGTCAATAGGAATTCCTCTAGTGATAGTAGTACAAGTGATCCTTGGACTTGAGATCATCATAGTATCTTGTGTATGATGAGTTATACTTTGACATGTCCCTTAAGACCCTTAGGGTATATCAAAGGGTTATGATTGGGTATAATAAGTTATACATGGAGATAGGTGAATGATCAACAAAGAATCTACCACTTCTAGTAAAAGGAGTGAATGTCCTATGTGATTCGATAAATGACGACTCAGAAGTCTTTGGCCAAAGCAGAATGAAATTAGAAAGGAGTTTCTAATTTGCATTATCAGAGTTGTGCATTTCAGAATCGAAAATACATATAATTAAATAAAATAAGACTTGACAGTAATTCCATGTCTTATATTTAATTGGGACATTGTATGGTAGAAGGATTGAATTGTACGGTAACTATTCACTGAAAGGTTCTTTTGTGATTAATGTTGAAATCTATATTATCTGGAAAGTCGTTGATCGCTAAGGGGGCTTACCCTTATTGTAGAATAAATATTATTTATTTTAAATGAATTAAATAGTTTAATTTATTTATTTAAATAAGATTAGAATTGTTCTAATTGATTTATTCACAACCGGTTTAATATGGAGAACCTAAAGGGTCACACCGCAAAAGGAAAATATTTATTTAAGAAGTAAATGGCATAATCGTAATAATAATTTAAGTGTATTTAATTTAATCTATGGAGATAGAATAAATTAAATAGCTTAATTTTTATTATTTAATATTTTGGAAATATTAAATATAAAATAATAAGAGGAGTCTTATTATTATTATTACTATTACTATTATTTAATTCCTAATAGGGATTGAGAATTAATTAATAGAAGTACTCTCTCATGAATTCCTAATTGGATTAGGAGTTCAATTAATTAAAGGAGTTTAATTAAAATAAAAACTCTAATCCTAAATAGTTTAGGAGGGTTCCCTATATCTATAAATAAGAGGAGTCTTATTATGATTTGGGGTTAGACAGTCAGACAATTAGATTGTTAGACAATTTACACACTCTTCCATGAGAATTGGAGAGAGAGAGTACTTGCAATTTCTATAGAGATAGAAACTAGGGTTTTGCCAACACCCATCTTCTTGAATAACTATTATTCCTTGGTGGATCACCTATAGAGGCCAAACACTTGGGTGGCTAACGTTGATTAAAGGAAGGAATTTAATCGGTGATATTCAAGGACAACGCGAAGGAATTGGAGGTGAACTTGTACCCGAGGAAGCACGGTTCTACGAGGGTATAATTTCTTAATCTTTATCTCTTTCGTTTAATTGATAATTGAGCACATGGATGATCATGGTGATGGTTTGTATGAAAATTTTAAAATCCGTTTTATCGCGCTTCCGCACTATTTATGTAATTGGATTACATGTTCGCGCTATGTACAAACCTAACAGTGGTATCAGAGCCTAACCTTGTGCTAATTATCGATTATGATGATTCCATGTATGTTTGATATGCGATTGGATCGATTTTTTTGGGCAGAATAAATTTTTTTCTGAATCAGCGTCGCGGCGCAGCTGCGCCGACTCCAGTTCATTCTGGAGCGCAGCTGCGCCCATACCCAAAATCAGTTTTTTTTCTGGGGTTCAGCGCAGCTGCGTCGGTTCCCAGTTCATTCTGGGCGCAGCTGCGCCGGACAGCAGAATCCAGAAAAATAATTTTACTTTAATTAAAATAAATGGTTTATTTAATTGATGTAAGTTTTGAATAAAGGAGTTTATTCACATATGGAATAGGATTCCATGTTTCCTAGAATAAAAGAGTTTATTCACACATGGAATAGGATTCCATGTTTCCTTAAAAATAAAGATGTTTATTTTGATAAGGAATAGGATTCAACATATTTTATTTTCCAACAATTTTAAGTTAAAATAAAAGAGTTTGTTTTGAACTTGAAATTGGATTTCATGTTAATTGAAATAAAAGAGTTTATTTTGATTTGGAATTTGATTAAAAATAAAGGAGTTTATTTTTATTCAAAATTGGATAAAATAAAATAAATAAGTTTATTATGATTTAAATTTTGATTAAAATAAAGGGGTTTATTTTGTTTCAAAATTGGATTTCTAGTAAACTTTTAATTGCCCATTAATTGATATCAATGCATATATGGAATGGTTTTATTCATGAGATAAATGTTATTTATTGATACATATAGAGATATGTATGATAATAAATAGGGATTAATTATGGACTATTGACCAATGTGTGATTGGATTTATTTTAGTGGATGCTTGAATGTATGGGTTTTTATAAATGGGGTCTGCGTACCTCGTCTTCTCTAATTTTTTCTTAGTAAATTCTATCTCCCTCCTATGTACTTCCCCTTGACTGCTGATCAAGGTTTCTATTTATTGTAAATAGTTTTTGTAATAGGACTAGTTAGAATTAATTTTGAAGAATTGAAGACAAAGGAGCAAGGAGCGCTTGAAGACCCATTTGTAATGGAGCCCGGGTTTAAATATAATAGTTATATTTAAATTTAATTCTTGCACCCTAGGTTTGACCTTTTGGTTCACTTGGTGGCTCTAGTGAACTAAACTAGAATAAAAGTCCATAATCAATCCGGGTAGAATATAGTATTCTATATGTGCATGTTTACTATGTATATATTATATATTATACAACATGCTTCGCATGTTTAATAATATGACGCGTATTATATATATATATGTGCATGCGCGCTAAACAAGATGAGACAAATAATAACAAACCCTTCAAAGCAATTATATTAAGTCCTAAGCGTTCAAAGATATTTGGAATATCGAACGTCGCCTTCTAGCATGGTAAAGCAATAAAGTATTAAAATATTTAATATGAGTTTGTTGTGTCACACAAGACAAGTATTAAATATTTAAGATGTTGCTTTATCACATTTGATGCTTATACATAGACTGAACGATGCTGTTTTGTTGTGCACACACAAGGACAGTGTTTTTCTTTCGAATATATGGAAGTGCTAGGTTGGACTTAACTTGGATAATTTTGATTCGGATGTGTCACACTTGATCAAAATAATCTAAGAGGCAAATTAAAAGGAGTTACATAGTGATGTAATTGACAATAGTTGTCTACCTATTTATTTATATATCGTTTGTTGTGTCACACAAGGCTATATACATTTGAAATGGGATCCTTATTCTCACTAGCAAATCTTTAATTAGATTTGCCGAACTGTATATTGAGGGTAATATAGTTTGATGAAAATAGTGGGAGATATCAATTTAAAATAAAGACCTAATTTATTTTGGTAATTAATTAAATGAATGTATGCTAAAATATTGTTAAATTACAAATTCATTTATAGAATTTTACAATATCTAATTCACTATCACTGCGGAGCATATTAGATGCTAATTAACCGGACCAAATTAAAAGGACTGGTTAAATAATTTGAGAATAGTTCTCAAGGCTAAAAAGCTATCTTATGTCTTTAATATGCTTATCTCTGCAATGGTTGCAGACAATGTCTCAGAGGAAGAGATTGCTACTTTTAGAAAGTGGCAAGATGATGCACAGTTGGCTCAATGCATCATGCTCGCATCCATGAGTAACGAGCTTCAGCGTCAGCATGAAACTATGGATGCTCCTACTATACTCCTGCACCTTCAAGGAGTTGAAGGGTGATGAAAGTAGGACTATTAGATATAAGATATCTAAGGAGCTCTTCCGATCTAGAATGACCAATGGCACTACAGTACAGACATATGTCCTAAAATGATCAATCTGATTGAACAATTGGGACAACTGGGTTTTAATGGATGGAGAGTTGATCCAAGATTTGATCTTGCAATCACTTCCGGACTCTTTCTCACAAACTGTTGTGAATTTCCACATGAACAAGCTATATGTCAGCCTGCCTGAATTGCTTAAACATGTTGAAAACTGTAAAGAGTCACTTTCCAACCAAGAAAAACCAAGTCTTACTGGTAGATGATTCTTCCAGGAAGCGGAAGAGGGCCAAAGGATCTTCTTAAAAGAAGAACAATTCAAAGAAGGTAAATGAAAGGCAAAGAAAATAAAGGACAATAAGAACAAGACTGATGCAGATAGCAAAGGAGTTTGCTTCCACTGCAATAAGCCTGGATACTAGAAAGGAAACTGTAAGGAGAATCTTACAGAGGCTAACCAGAAGAAGCTTAGTGAAACTTCGGTTACAAATATGGGTTTGTTCATGATTGAAATAAAATAAATTTTTCTATAAGTCAAGGTTCTACTTGGGTATTGGATACCGGCTGTAGTTCTCACGTATGCAATCCAATGCAGAGACTAAGCAGAAGTAGAAAGCTAAACAAAGTAGTAATCTTATGTGTTATAATGGAGCAAAGGTTGCTACATTAACCATAGGAACTTATAGTTTAGCATTGCCTACAGGCAAGTCTATTAAGTTAATAAGTTGTTATTATGTTTCAGTTCTCTTTAGAAACATTATTACTTCCGTTGTTGGACAAGGAAGGTTCTGGTATTATATTTAAGAACAATTGTTGTTCTATTTATAATGATAATGTTTTGTTTGAAACTGGAAGATTACTTGATAGATTTTGTATACTTGACTTACATGAAAATTATTTTGCAAATTGAACAAACTAATAAAAGAAAAGGAGATGGTCATTCAAAGAGTTGAATATGTGTATTTGATGAAATACAAGTCTGAATCATTTGAAATGTTCAAAGAATTCAGAAGTGAAACATATTGACAGAGTATTAAGATTCTTTGATCAGATTGAGGAAAGAATACTTGTACAATGAGTTTCTAGATCATCTCAAAATGGTATTTTCTCATAATGGACACTTCCTGATACGCAATAATTGATTGGTGTATCTAAAAGGAGAAATTGTACCTTGTTGGACATGGTGCAGTCCATAATGATTTTTACCGACATTCTAGTATCCATCTGGGATTATGCCTTAGAAACGGCTGCATATCTACAAAATAAGGTAACCTCAAAAATCTGGCCCCAATACTCCATAATGGTTATGGATAGGGAGGATTCCTATTCTTAAGTATGTTAAGATAAGGGGTTGTCCAACTTATGTGAAAAGGTTTCAAAGATAAGTTTGGGACAAAATCTGACAAGTGCAGATTTGTGGGATATCCTAAAGAAAGTTTAGGGTATTATTACTATAATCCTACACGTTGTCTTCTTAGATAAAGGTGTTTATCATCGAAGGAGCTAGTGGGAGGGTAATAGATCTTGAAAGAGTTCAAGAACCACAAAGCATTTTAAGTCGATCCGAGGAACCTATAGATAGACCTATTGTACCATAACCGAATCGTAAATCTGGAAGAGTACCGAAGATACCTGGGAGGTATGGATTCATCATAGAGGATGATGATGAGGTACGCATCATAGAGGATGATGATCCAGTTATATACGATGAGGCTATGAGTAGAAGACACTCAGAGAAATGGCAGATGGCCATGAAATCCGAAATGGACTCCATGTATAAGAACCAAGTATAGACTCTGGTGTATATGGGTCTTTAAGAGAAAGACTGGGGCAAATGGCAAGGTGGAGACCTATAAGACCAAACCTGTTTAAAAGGTTTTTCAAGTCAAGGAGTTGACTGTGATAAAACCTTATTACCGGGTAATGCTCAAGTCCATTTGGATTTTACTTGCGATTGCAGCTTATTACAAAATTTGGCAAAATGGATGTGGAGACGTCTTTCCTCAATGAAAACTTGAGGAGAATGTATGTATGATACAGCCAGAGGAATTTGTTTCAAAGGTTGAAGCAAATCGTGTTTTAAGCTACAATGATCCATTGATGGATTGAAGCAAGCTTCTCAAAGATGGAACATTCATTTTGATGATACAATCAAAAGAGTTTGATTTTATCAAAAAGGAGAATGAACCTAGTGTATACAAAAGGGTCAGTGGGAGCGCTGTGACATTCTTGGTATTATATGTTGATATACTACTGACAAGGAATAACACACCAATGCTACAATCAGTAAAGATAAAATTGTCTAAAAATTCCTCCATGAATGACTTGGGAGGAGCATCCTATAAATTGGGGATATAAGTCTATATAGATAGATTTAAAAGGATGTTCGGCTTGACCCAAGGAACGTATATTCATTTGATGCTAAAGGAGTTTAGCATGGCAAACTCCAAGAGAGGTCTCATGATGATGAGCCATGGAGAGAATCTCTCTAAAATTGTCCCCAATTGAAAGAGAGATCACATGAGTTACTATCATGTATGCAATGAATATACTAGGCTTGATGTTGATCAGTCACATTCTGGAGAAGATTACTGTAAGACAGTGATAAACATCTTTAGGTACTTAACTGGTACTGAACCTAAAGATGTGATTATGATTCATGGTAGGTCTGAATTAAAACTAGAGGGCTAAACAGACTCAAGTTTTTCAGACTGATCAAGACGATAACAAATCCACTTTAGGGTAAAACGTTACCTTGGAAGGTGGTGCAGTGAATTGGAAAGGTTCCAAACAGCAAAATTTTGTTGGTTTAGTGACAAAGACAAAGTATATAGCTGTAAATGAAGCTGCAAGTTGATTGTTTGGATGAAAAGTTCATCACAGAACTAGGAATAGTTCCTAAGTCTCATCTTGGATTCAAACATGTGTTGCGGCACTTTCATTTGATTAGTGGAATCATTGAAAGAGAAGAAGTCACTATAGAGATAGTGGACTCTCAAGAACAACATTGCATATCCATTTACTGAAGCTTTATCCAAACAGCAGGATGATCGTCACTTAGAGAAGAAGGGTATTAGATACCATGACGATTGGCTTTAGTGCAAGTGGGAGATTGAAAGTAGTATGCACACAAGCCAATCATATTTGATATGATGTAGCATATACTTTGTAATCCTATTCGTTTGTAAAAGGCATTTTACATTATCCACATAGTGCTGTTATATTAAATGTGATAAACCCATAGTTTTGAGCAATGCTTTTAGAATCATGATGGTGATCATGCTAATGAGATCTAAATTCTAGATAGCTCACAAACTAAAATTGTTCCTAATCGATGGATTACTAAAAAGGGGATTAGTGAATCCGGATAGATTAGTACATACGTTGCTTGCTCTTATGAAGAGGATGATTGATCTCATAATCATTTGTGTGGAGGACACTAAAGCAAGTATGTAGGTGCTTATTAGAGAATAAGTTCACTGAACGTGGCTCGCTAAGGAATACCTAATGGAGTTTTACTCGCCTGTCAATAGGAATTCCTCTAGTGATAGTAGTACAAGTGATCCTTGGACTTGAGATCATCATAGTATCTTGTGTATGATGAGTTATACTTTGACATGTCCTTTAAGACCCTTAGGGTATATCAAAGGGTATGATTGGGTATAATAAGTTATACATGGAGATAGGTGAATGATCAACAAAGAATCTACCACTTCTAGTAAAAGGAGTGAATGTCCTATGTGATTCGATAAATGACGACTCAGAAGTCTTTGGCCAAAGCAGAATGAAATTAGAAAGGAGTTTCTAATTTGCATTATCAGAGTTGTGCATTTCAGAATCGAAATACATATAATTAAATAAAATAAGACTTGACAGTAATTCCATGTCTTATATTTAATTGGGACATTGTATGGTAGAAGGATTGAATTGTACAGTAACTATTCACTGAAAGGTTCTTTTGTGATTAATGTTGAAATCTATATTATCTGGAAAGTCGTTGATCGCTAAGGGGGCTTACCCTTATTGTAGAATAAATATTATTTATTTAAATGAATTAAATAGTTTAATTTATTTATTTAAATAAGATTAGAATTGTTCTAATTGATTTATTCACAACCGGTTTAATATGGAGAACCTAAAGGGTCACACCGCAAAAGGAAAATATTTATTTAAGAAGTAAATGGCATAATCGTAATAATAATTTAAGTGTATTTAATTTAATCTATGGAGATAGAATAAATTAAATAGCTTAATTTTTATTATTTAATATTTTGGAAATATTAAATATAAAATAATAAGAGGAGTCTTATTATTATTATTATTACTATTACTATTATTTAATTCCTAATAGGGATTGAGAATTAATTAATAGAAGTACTCTCTCATGAATTCCTAATTGGATTAGGAGTTCAATTAATTAAAGGAGTTTAATTAAAATAAAAACCCTAATCCTAAATAGTTTAGGAGGGTTCCCTATATCTATAAATAAGAGGAGTCTTATTATGATTTGGGGTTAGACAGTCAGACAATTAGATTGTTAGACAATTTACACACTCTTCCATGAGAATTGGAGAGAGAGAGTACTTGCAATTTCTATAGAGATAGAAACTAGGGTTTTGCCAACACCCATCTTCTTGAATAACTATTATTCCTTGGTGGATCACCTATAGAGGCCAAACACTTGGGTGGCTAACGTTGATTAAAGGAAGGAATTTAATCGATCATATTCAAGGACAACGCGAAGGAATTGGAGGTGAACTTGTACCTGAGGAAGCACGGTTCTACGAGGGTATAATTTCTTAATCTCTATCTCTTTCGTTTAATTGATAATTGAGCACATGGATGATCATGGTGATGGTTTGTATAAAAATTTTAAAATCCGTTTTATCGCGCTTCCGCACTATTTATGTAATTGGATTACATGTTCGCGCTATGTACAAACCTAACACCTGGTGCTCTGCTTTAATCCGATGGCATGTCAGACATCGGCTGGCGCACTCTACCACTTCTCGTTTTATATTCGGCCACCAAAAATACTGTCGAAATCCTGATACATTTTCGTGCTCCCGGGATGTATTGAGTACTTCGTGTTATGAGCTTCCTGAAGGATTTCTTCCCTCAATTCCGAATCCAACGGTACCCAGACTCTCCCTTCAAACCTTAACAATCCTGTGCTATCAATCTTATACTTAAGCTCCTCGCCTTCGGCAATTCGCTTCTTTATTGAATCACAATCCTCATCATTTTCTTAAGCCTCCTTAATTTGATCCAATAGGGTCGGGCTCGCTGTCACTGTAATAATTTCCCGTCCGTCTCCATCGGATACTTAACCTCCAATTCCAGACGTTCAAACTCCTTTATCAACCTTGCCTCAGTTGTAAGCCTCATCAATTTCTCCCTTCCTTTCCTACCCAGGGTATCTGCCACTACATTTGCTTTGCCCTGATGGTACAGAATCTCACAGTCGTAATCCTTGATCAATTCTAACCATCGGCGCTGCCTCATGTTCAGCTCCTTTTGAGTGAAGATATATTTCAGACTTTTGTGATCTGTATATATCTCGCACCACTCTCCATATAAATAGTGCCTCCAAATCTTCAAGGCGAATACTACTGCTGCTAACTCCAGGTCATGAGTTGGGTATCCCTTAACATAGTCCTTCAGCTGACATGAAGCGTACGCAATGACCTTGTCGTGCTGCATTAGTACACAACTAAGACCTTTGTGTGACGCATCACTGTACACTACAAAACCTCTAGTGTCGTCCGGTAAAGCCAACACCGATGCTTGGCTAAGTCTCTTCTTTAGCTCCATGAAACTTTCCTTGCACTTCTCCGTCCAAACGAACTTTACCGTCTTTCTGGTTAGATTGGTCAACGGCGATGCTATCTTCGAAAAATCCTGGATGAATCTCCGATAGTATCCCGCTAACCCTAGGAAACTCCTGATCTCCGTCGGCGTCCTCGGCTGCTCCCAGTTGATAACGGCTTCCACCTTTGTAAAGGTTGGGTCTACCGAAATGCCATTCCTGTCAATAACGTGTCCTAGAAACTGCACCCTCTGCAACCAAAATTCACACTTCAAAAACTTCGCGTACAACTTCTCCCTACTTAACGCCTCCAAAGCAATCCTTAGATGTTCAGTATGTTCTACCTCTGACACTGAATACACCAAGATGTCATCGATGAATACTACCACGAACTTGTCGAAGTACTGCTTGAACACTCTATTCATCATATCCATGAATGCCGCTGGTGCATTTGTCAGTCCAAATGACATTACCAGAAACTCGAAATGTCCGTAACGAGTTCTGAATGTCATCTTCGGGATATCCTCCGGTCTCACCTTTAGTTGATGATAGCCCGTTCTTAAATCAATCTTTGAAAAGTATTTCGCTCCCTTGAGTTGATCAAACAGATCGTCTATCCTGGGCAGCGGGTACCTATTCTTAATCATAACTGTGTTCAACTCGCGGTAGTCGATACAAAGTCTCATCGAGCCATCCTTCTTCTTTACGAACAGAACTGGTGCTCCCCATGGTGACACGCTCGGTCTGATATAACCCTTGTCTAATAGTTCTTGTAATTGAACCATCAGCTCTTTCATCTCTACTGGTGCCATTCGGTAAGGCGCCTTGGATATCGGTGTCGTCTTGGGTACCAAGTCAATCACAAATTCTATCTCTCTATCTGGCGGCAGTCCCGGAATTTCATCTGGGAATACATCAGTGAATTCCCTTACGACGGGTATCTGACTCAGTTCACCCTCGACCCGTCAAGTGTCCACCACGTGAGCCAAATAACCTATATAACCCTTCCTAAGAAATCTCTTTGCTTGCATCATCGTCAGACAACAAGATTGTCTCGGTGATTTACTACCATAGAATACCACATTTGACTTATTCGGAGTCTTCAGGTGTACACACTTCTTCTTACAGTCGATGACTGCTCAGTGAATCGATAACCAATATATTCCAAGGATTACATCGAACTCCCCCAAACGAATCGGTATCAAATCCACGTTGAGCTTACATCCTCGCAATTCGGCACAACAATTCCTATGAATGCATTCTACGAGGATAATTTCCTTGTTTGCTACTTCTACGTTCATAGGGTGTTCTAACTTTTCACGAGGTAAGTCTAACTGTTTAGCAAATTCTTCGGATATAAAAGAGTAGGTAGCACCCGAATCAAATAACACATATGCATTTATATCATTGATTGGGATGATACCTGACACCACGTCCTTGGACTCCACCGCATCTTAAACAGTCATGTTAAACGTGCGTGTCGTTGGTCTGTTGGCTTGACCGACTTGCCCTCCGATGCTCAGCCTGTTGTTGTTATTGTTGTTGTTGTTGTTGCCTCTGTTGCCACTCCTTGTGTCGCCCTTCCTTTTCGGACAATCTTTGATTTGGTGGTCGGGTGCTCCACAAGAAAAACACCCTCCCTTCTATTTATTCAGGCACTGAGGAGCCATGTGCCCCGGTTGTCCACAACGATAACAAACACTCTTCCCCTTCATGCACTCTCCCGAGTGATTCTTCCCGCAATTACTGCACTTCCCACTTTTCTTAGCCTCTCCTCCGGATCTATAGCCTCCAGACGATTGACTCTCATTCCACTTGCGCTTATTGGGGTTGCTGCCTCCGCTGCTCCCCGCTTTAGGTCCTTCCTGACCTTTCTTTCGGTCCTGGTTGAATCGTGCCACAACTTCATTGCCTCATTCTACGATGATAGCCCTTTCCAGCAGTTCAGAGAAGTCCTTAATCTTCAATACCGTGACTGCTTTCTGCACCCATGGCTTCAATCCCAATTCAAATTTTCTTGCCTTCCTGGCCTCTATGTCCACCTGATGTGGAGCAAATCGGGCCAACTCATTAAATTTTGTCGTGTACTCTGCGACAGTCATACCTCCCTGTTTCAGTTCCAAAAAATTAACTTTCATATCCTGCTGCGTATTCTCCGAGAAGTAACTCTCGAAGAATAGCTCTTTAAATCTGTCCCATGGAATGACTCCCTCACCTACTCGTCCCTTATTGGCTTTTCACCAATAGTTAGCTTCGCCCTTCATCATGAAGGTGGCGAATCCAGTTTTTTGCTCCTCGGCCACTCGTGCGACCTCGAAGACTTTCTCCATCTCTTCAACCCAAGGTTGTGCTTCTATTGGATCGAGAGTTCCCTTAAACTCGGGTGACCCAACCAGTTTGAAATCCTTAAAGTTAGCCAAGTGATGCGCTGGCTGGGGTGCTGGTTGTTCCCTTACTAGGACCACAGATGGTGGTCTTGCTTGCATGGCTTCCGCTAGCATCTCCACGAACACTCTCATTGGATCGGGTTGATCCCCAACCTCACTTTCTGACTCTGCGACTCGCTGATTGCGGGGTCTACCTTTGGGTGGCATTGATCTGATAAAAAGCAAGTCTTAGACCTTTACTTATTATGCCTTACGCACTATGTCGGTTAAGTCAACATTTAACAGTAAAAACATTTATCAAACACATTCGATTTAAAGGAAACAATTGCATTTATATTCATATACCAATGTTTTAATACAGACTGACTCAACATTTGGCATACTACTATAAACGCTCAATGGCATAAACTGCCTACTGATAACTATCCTCTATTAAGCAAAAGGTGAGCATTCACTACTACTTTCCCCTTTAATAAAACAAAAGTTGGGGTTGATTACCATCCTATGCATACATCAAGGCATAAGGGTTTACAACATAAAACTGTCCCTATTAAAACAAAAGTGGGACTCACTACAATAACCAGGTACACCCAAGGGTACTGAACCAACAAGTCAATGCCTGCTACGGCGAACTGCCCGATATAATGCCTGTCGAGCTATCCGATCAACCACTCGGCGTCTGATCATGCGCCGATTACTGCCCTCCTCCCGAGGGTATCTTTTGACCCGGTCCTGCAGTTTGGCTAATGTCGTGTACATGGCATACTCTAACGTATCGATCATGGCGGATCCATCTCGAACCTCTCCCTCTAGCACATCCAACCTTGTGGCTGCACGAACCCAGAACTCCTGTACCCGAATCTTGTCCGCCTGCTCCAAGTCTCGCTCGGCCCTGACGGCCTGTAGAGCTGACTGCAGCTCCACCTCCCTGGCATCTGACTGCTCTAATGCCTGTCTCAGCTGACTGTTTTGCAACATCAGTTGCTGCATTGTGGGGCTCAACTGGGGTGTAGCACCCTCTAACTACTGAATCTGAGCCTTCAGCTCAACTATCTCGAACTGTAACGAGTACGCCTCTACCTTATGCTGATCTTCCATCTCTTGATGGACAGAATTCTCCTCTTTTAAGTGTGCAATACGAGCATTCTGCTGCTCGATAATCTATTCCTGCTCAATTATGCGATTGGCATAATCTCCGAGCAAGTCATCCTAGAATGTGTGGAACACAAGAGATCCTTCTTCGGGTATCTCGTTCGTAGATCCACCTATCTCTATCTCAGCCAGGTCCTCCGCTTAGCCATCTCCTTTCTTTGGTCTTGATGTCCAAACCACCGCTCCTTGGGCTGGAATTCAATTCAAAAGCTGGGTCCTCGTCGGACTCAACATCCCTGTCCTGACTACCGGATCTTACTACTCCACCCATGACAGGTTCCACCAAATCTATCAAGTAGTCCTCCTCTAGCTCGGACATGCTCAATGGTACTACCGAGGCAACCGTGTTAGGTTTGTTTATAACGCGAATATGCAATCAAATTACATAAACAGTGCGGAAGCGCGATAAAATCAGATTTTAAAATCTTATACAAACCATCACCAAGATCAATCTATGTGCTCAATTAACGATATAAACGAAAGAGAAAGAGAATAAGAATTATACCCTCGTAGAACAAAGCTTCCTCGGGTACAAGTTCAACTCCTAGTCCTTCGTGTTCTCCTCGAATGCTACGGTGTGATTCCTTCCTTTGATCAACGTTAGCCACCCAAGTGTTTGGCCTCTAGAGGTGATCCACCAAGGAAGAACAAGTATTCAAGAAGTTGGGTATTTGGCAAAACCCTAGTTTCTATCTCTATAGAAATTGCTCTCCACAATCTAATGCAAGAGTGTGTAACCCTAATCTATGATAAGACCCCTCTTATTTATAGATGTAGGAATAACCCTTCCCTAAACAATTTAGGATTAGGGTTTGTATTATAATTAAACTCCTTTAATTAATAATGCTCCTAATCTAATTAGGAATTCATGGGAGAGTACTTCTATTAATTAATTCCCAATCCCTATTAGGAATTAAATAATAGTAATAGTAATAATAATAATAAGACTCCTCTTATTAATTTATATTTAATATTTCCAAAATATTAAATAATAAATATTAAGCTATTTAATTTATTCTATCTCCATAGATTAAATTAAATACACTTAAGTTATTATTACCATTATGCCATTTACTTCTTAAATAAATATTTTCCTTTTGCGGTGTGACCCTTTAGGTTCTCCATATTAAACCGGTTGTGAATAAATCAATTAGAACAATTCTAATCTTATTTAAATAAATAAATTAAACTATTTAATTTATTTAAATAAATAACATTTATTCTACAATAAGGGTAAGCCCCCTTAGCGATCAACGACTTTCCAGATAATATAGATTTCAACATTAATCACAAAAGAACCTTTGAGTAGATAGTTACCGTAAAATTCAATCCTTCTACCATACAATGTCCCAATTAAATATAAGACATGGATTTACTGTCAAGTCTTATTTTATTTAATTATATGTATTTCGATTCCCAAATGCATAACTCTAAATAATGCAAATTAGAAACTTCTTTCTAATCTCATTCTGCCTTGGCCAAGGACTACTGAGTTATCATTTATCGAATCACATAGGACATTCACATCTTTTACTAGACGAGGTAGATTCTTTGTTGATCATTCACCTATCTCCATGTACAACTAATTATACCCAATCATACCCTTTGATATACCCACAAGGTCTTAAGGGACATGTCAAAGTATAACTCATCATACACAAGATACTATGATGATCTCAAGTCCAAGGATCACTTGTACTACTATCACTAGAGGAATTCCTATTGACAGGCGAGTAAAACTCCATTAGGTATTCCTTAGCGAGTCACGTTCAGTGAACTTATTCTCTAATAAGCACCTACATACTTGCTTTAGTGTCTCCACACAAATGATTATGAGATCAATCATCCTCTTCCTAAGAGCAAGCAACATATGTACTAATCTATCCGGATTCACTAATCCCCAATTTAGTAATCCAACGATTAGGAACAATTTTAGTTTGTGAGCTATCTTGAATTTTGATCTCATTAGCATGATCACCATCATGATTCTAAAAGCATTGCTCAAAACTATGGGTTTATCACATTTAATATAACAGCACTATGTAGATAATATAAAATGCCTTTTAAGAAAATCAATTCCTTTATTAATAAATGAATAAGATTACAAAGTATATGCTACATCATATCAAATATGATTGGCTTGTGTGCATACTACTTTCAATCTCCCACTTGCACTAAAGCCAATCGCCATGGTATCTAATACCCATCTTCTCTAAGTGACGATCAAACTGCTGTTGAGTTAAAGCTTTAGTAAATGGATCTGCAATGTTGTCTTGAGAGTCTACACGCTCCAGGGTGACATCTCCTCTTTCAATGATCTCTCTAATCAAATGAAACCGCCGCAACACGTGTTTGGATTTCTGATGAGACCTGGGTTCCTTAGCCTGCGCAACAGCTCCATTGTTGTCACAGAATAAAGGTACGGCTCCTCTAATGCTAGGAACCACTCCAAGTTCAGTTATAAACTTCTTCATCCAAACAGCTTCCTTTGCAGCTTCACTTGCAGCTATGTACTCTGCCTCTGTCACCGAATCAGCAACTGTTTGCTGCTTGGAACTCTTCCAACTCACTGCGCCACCGTTTAAGGTAAACACGTACCCTGAAACGGATTTACTGTCATCTTGGTCCGTTTGAAAACTTGAGTCTGTATAGCCCTCTAGTTTCAATTCAGACCCACCGTAGACAAGAAATACATCCTTAGTTCTTCTCAAGTACTTTAGGATGTTTTTCACTGCCTTCCAGTGCTCTTCTCCTGGATTCGACTGATATCTGCTTGTTACAACTAAGTGCATGAGCGACATCTGGTCTAGTACATATCATACCCGTACATGATAGATCCTATTGCTGAAGCATAAGGAATCTTACTCATCCGGTCTCTCTCCTCAGGTGTCTTTGGGGCCTGTTTCTTGGAGAGATGTATTCCATGGCTCATCGGCATGAGACCTCTCTTGGAATCTTCCATGCTAAACTTCTTTAGCATCAATTCAATGTACTTTCCTTGGGTCAAGCCCAGTATCCTTTTAGATCTATCTCTATAGATCTTTATCCCCAAAATATAGGATGCCTCACCCAAGTCCTTCATGGAGAAGTGTTTAGATAACCAAATTTTGATCGACTGTAGCATAAGGAACATCATTCCCTATCAATAATATGTCATCAACATATAATACAAGGAATGAAACAGCGCTCCCACTAACCTTCTTGTACACACATGGTTCATCCTCATTTTTGATAAAATCAAACCTTTTGATTATCTCATCAAAACGGATGTTCCACCTTCGAGAAGCTTGCTTCAATCCATAAATGGATCGTTGTAGCTTACAGACTTGGTTTGTTCCAACCATTGAAACAAAACCCTCTGGTTGTATCATATATACATTCTCCTCAAGCTCTCCATTGAGGAAGGCCGTTTTCACGTCCATTTGCCAGATCTCGTAGTCATAATAAGCTGCAATTGCAAGCAAAATCCGAATGGACTTGAGCATAGCTACTGGTGAGAAGGTTTCATCATAGTCAACTCCTTGTCTTTGTTTGAAACCTTTTGCAACCAGTCGGGCCTTATAGGTCTCTACCTTGCCATCTGCTCCAGTCTTTCTCTTAAAGACCCATTTACACCCAATAGGCTTAATGCCCTCAGGTGGTGAAACTAAAGTCCATACTTGGTTTTCATACATGGAGTCCATCTCGAATTTCATGGCTTCTAGCCATTTCTCTGAGTCTTCACTACTCATAGCCTCTTCGTAAGTCAATGGATCATCATCATCTATGATGCGTACCTCATCATCATCCTCTATGATGAATCCATACCTCTCAGGTATCTTCGGTACTCTTCCAGATTTACGAATAGGTAGTGGTATAGTAGGTTCTTCTACTTGGTCAGGTACCTGACTTTGATCCGTAGTATTTTGTGGTTCTTGAACTTCTTCAAGATATATCTTACTCCCACTGACCCCTTCGAGGATAAACTCCTTTTCCAAGAAGGCAGCGTGTTTCGCAACAAACACCTTTTGATCAGTAGGATGATAGAAATAATACCCTGATGTTTCTTTAGGGTATCCCACGAATCTACATTTGTCGGATCTAGTCTTCAGCTTATCATGCTCAAACCTTTTGACATAAGCTGGACAACCCCAAGTCTTAACATGCTTAAGATTTGGTTTCCTCCCTGTCCATATCTCATATGGAGTCTTTGGGACGGATTTGGTAGGTACCTTGTTAAGTAGGTATGCAGCCGATTCTAGGGCATAACCCCAGAAGGATATTGGAAGGTCGGTAAAACTCATCATGGAATGAACCATGTCCAACAATGTTCGATTTCTCCTTCCAGATACACCATTCAACTGTGGCGTCCCTGGTGGAGTCCATTGTGAGATTATACCATTTTCTTTGAGACAATTGAGAAACTCACTGGTTAAGTATTCCCCTCCTCGATCCGATCGAAGAATTTTAATACTTTTACCAGTTTGTTTCTCTACTTCACTTCTGAATTCTTTGAACTTTTCAAACGATTCAGATTTGTATTTCATTAAATACACATATCCAAATCTAGAATGATCATCAGTGAAAGTAATAAAATAAGAATACCCTCCTCGTGCATTCTTTGTCATAGGTCCACAAACGTCTGTGTGTACCAACGCTAACAACTCTGTAACTCTTTCTCCTTTTCCACTAAAAGGGGATTTAGTCATCTTTCCCATGAGACAAGATTCACAAGTTGGATATGATTCGTAATCAGATAACTCTAAAAGTCCATCTTTATGAAACTTGGATAATCTTGTTTCATTGATATGACCGAGTCTACAGTGCCACATAAAGGTATAATTAACATCATCTCTTTTTCTTTTCTTAGTTTGTTCAATTTGAAGTATATTTTCATGCAAGTCAAGTATGTAAAGTCCATTCAGTAAATTGCCAACACCATATAAAACATTTTTATTATAAATAGAACAACTGTTGTTCTTTATTATAATATCAAAACCATCCATATCCAATACAGAAATTGAAATAATGTTTCTAATGAGTGTTGGAACATAATAACAATTATTTAAACTAATGAACTTGCCCGAAGACAGTGCTAAACAATAAGTCCCTACAGCCAATGCAGCAACTTTTGCTCCATTTCCCACTCGTAGGACGACTTCATCCTTGTTCAGCTTCCTACTTCTGCTTAGTCCCTGCATATTATTACATATGTGAGAACTACAGCCGGTATCCAATACCCAAGTAGAATTTTGACTTTCAGAAAAATTAATTTCAATCATGAACAAACCTAGATCGGAAGTCGAAGCTTCTCCAAGCTTCTTTTGGTCCGCAAAATACTCCTTGCAGTTCCTCTTCCAGTGTCCCGGCTTATTGCAATGGTAGCAAATTCCTTTGCTATCTGGATCATGTTTCTTTTTATCCTTTCCCTTCGCCTTCCCCTTAGCCTTCTTGTTTTTCTTCTTTTCAGAAGATACCTTGGGCCTCTTCCTTTTCTTGGAAGAATCATCCACTAGTAAGACTTGGTTCTTGTTGGATGAGAAGTGACCTTCAGTAGTTTTCAGCATGTTAAGTAACTCAGGCAAGCTGGACGTCCAACTTATTCATGTGAAAATTCACAACAAATTGTGAGAAGGTGTCCGGGAGTGACTGCAAGATCAAATCTTGACTTAAACTCCCCATCCATCATGAACCCAAGTTGTCCAAGTTGTTCAATCAGATTGATCATCTTAAGGACATGAGTCCTCAACAGCAGTGCCCTCGGTCATAACGAGATCGGAAGAGCTCCTTAGATATCTGATATCTTGCAGTCCTACTTTGCTCACCATACAACTCTTTGAGGTGCAGCAATATAGTAGGAGCATCCATAGTTTCATGCTGACGCTGAAGCTCGTTACTCATGGATGCGAGCATGATGCATTGAGCCAGGATTGCATCATCTTGCCACTTTCTAAAAGTAGCAATCTCTTCCTCAGAGGCTGTTTCTGCAACACTTGCAGGGACTGGCGAATTTAGGACATAAGAAATCTTTTCAGCAGTGAGAACAATTCTCAGATTCCTTAACTAGTCCGCGTAATTCGATCCGGTCAGTTTGTTAGCATCAAGTATGCTACGCAGTGATAGTGAGTTTGACATTTTTAAATTCTGCATGTGAAATAGACAACATTTTAGCATACCTTCATTTAATTAATTACCAAAATAAATTAGGTCTTTATTTTAAATTGGTATCTCCCACTATTTTCATCAAACTATATTACCCTCAATATATATAGTTTGGCAAATCTAATTAAAGGTTTGCTAGTGAGAATAAGGATCCCATTTCAAATGTATATAGCCTTGTGGTGACACAACAAACGATATATAAATAAATAGGTAGACAACTATTGTCAATTACATCACTATGTAACTCCTTGTATTTTGCCTCTTAGATTATTTTGATCAAGTGGTGACACATCCGAATCAAAATTATCCAAGTTAAGTCCAACCTAGCACTTCCATATATTCGAAAGAAAAACACTGTCCTTGTGGTGACACAACAAAACAGCATCGTTCAGTCTATGTATAAGCATCAAATGTGATAATGCAACATCTTAAATATTTAATACTTGCCTTGTGGTGACACAACAAACTCATATTAAATATTTAATACTCTATTGCGTTACCATGCTAGAAGGCGACGTTCGATATTCAAAATATCTTTGAACGCTTAGGACTTAATATAATTCCTTTGAGGGGTTTATTATTATTAGTCTCATCTTGTTTAGCGCGCATGCACATATATATATATAAAATACGCGTCATATTATTTTACATGCGAAGCATGTTGGATAATATATAATATATATATAATAATCATGCACATATAGAATACTATATTCTACCCGGATTGATTATGGACTTTTATTCTAGTTTGGTTCACTAGAGCCACCAAGTGAACCAAAAGGTCAAACTTAGGGCGCAAGAATAAATTTAAATATAACTATTACATTTAAACCCGGGCTCCAATACAAACGGGTCTTCAAGCGCTCCTTGCTCCTTTGTCTCCAATTCTTCAAAAATTAATTCTAACTAGTCCTATTACATAAACTATTTACAACAAATAGAAACCTTGATCAACAGTCAATGGGAAGTACATAGGAGGGAGATAGAATTAACATTAAGAAAAATTAGAGAAGACGAGGTACGCAGACCCCATTTATAAAAAACCATACATTCAAGCATCCACTAAAATAAATCCAATCACACATTGGTCAACAGTCCATAATCAAACCCTATTTATTATCATACATATCTCTATATGTATCAATAAATAACATTCATCCCATGAATAATAAAACCATTCCATATATGCATCGATATCAATTAATGGGCAAAAGTTTTGCTAATATTTAGTTTTGAAACAAAATAAACTCTTTTATTTTAATCAAAAACCAAATCCAAATTAAACTCCTTTAATTTTAGCAATCTGAAATCCTATTCCAGATAAAATAAACTCTTTATTTTAAACTTATATCAATTAAATAAACCATTTATTTTAATTGAAGAAAAATAATATTTTTCAGATTCTGCTTACCGGCGCAGCTGCGCCCAGAATGAACTGGGCAACGGCGCAGCTGCGCTGCTCCCCAGAAAAAAACGATTCTGGGTTTCGGCGCAGCTGCGCTCCAGAATGAACTGGAGGCGGCGCAGCTGCGCCGCAACGCTGATTCAGAAAAATTTTTATTCTGCCCAAAAATTCGATCCAATCGCATATCAAGCATACATGGAATTATCAAAATCGATAATTAGCACAAGATTAGGCTCTGATACCACCATTAGGTTTGTTTATAACGCGAACATGCAATCAAATTACATAAACAGTGCGGAAGCGCAATAAAATCAGATTTTAAAATTTTATACAAACCATCACCAAGATCAATCTATGTGCTCAATTAACGATATAAACGAAAGAGAAAAAGAATAAGAATTATACCCTCGTAGAACAAAGCTTCCTCGGGTACAAGTTCAACTCCTAGTCCTTCGTGTTCTCCTCGAATGCTACGGTGTGATTCCTTCCTTTGATCAACGTTAGCCACCCAAGTGTTTGGCCTCTAGAGGTGATCCACCAAGGAAGAACAAGTATTCAAGAAGTTGGGTATTTGGCAAAACCCTAGTTTCTATCTCTATAGAAATTGCTCTCCACAATCTAATGCAAGAGTGTGTAACCCTAATCTATGATAAGACCCCTCTTATTTATAGATGTAGGAATAACCCTTCCCTAAACAATTTAGGATTAGGGTTTGTATTATAATTAAACTCCTTTAATTAATAATGCTCCTAATCTAATTAGGAATTCATGGGAGAGTACTTCTATTAATTAATTCCCAATCCCCTATTAGGAATTAAATAATAGTAATAGTAATAATAATAATAAGACTCCTCTTATTAATTTATATTTAATATTTCCAAAATATTAAATAATAAATATTAAGCTATTTAATTTATTTCTATCTCCATAGATTAAATTAAATACACTTAACTTATTATTACCATTATGCCATTTACTTCTTAAATAAATATTTTCCTTTTGCGGTGTGACCCTTTAGGTTCTCCATATTAAACCGGTTGTGAATAAATCAATTAGGAACAATTCTAATCTTATTTAAATAAATAAAATTAAACTATTTTAATTTATTTAAATAAATAACATTTATTCTACAATAAGGGTAAGCCCCCTTAGCGATCAAACGACTTTCCAGATAATATAGATTTCAACATTAATCACAAAAGAACCTTTGAGTAGATAGTTTACCGCGTAAAATTCAAATCCTTCTACCATACAATGTCCCAATTAAATATAAGACATGGATTTTACTGTCAAGTCTTATTTTATTTAATTATATGTTATTTCGATTCCCAAATGCATAACTCTAAATAATGCAAATTAGAAACTTCTTTTCTAATCTCATTCTGCCTTGGCCAAGGACTACTGAGTTATCATTTATCGAATCACATAGGACATTCACATCTTTTACTAGACGAGGTAGATTCTTTGTTGATCATTCACCTATCTCCATGTACAACTAATTATACCCAATCATACCCTTTGATATACCCACAAGGTCTTAAGGGACATGTCAAAGTATAACTCATCATACACAAGATACTATGATGATCTCAAGTCCAAGGATCACGTGTACTACTATCACTAGAGGAATTCCTATTGACGGGCGAGTAAAACTCCATTAGGTATTCCTTAGCGAGTCACGTTCAGTGAACTTATTCTCTAATAAGCACCTACATACTTGCTTTAGTGTCTCCACACAAATGATTATGAGATCAATCATCCTCTTCCTAAGAGCAAGCAACGTATGTACTAATCTATCCAGATTCACTAATCCCCAATTTAGTAATCCAACGATTAGGAACAATTTTAGTTTGTGAGCTATCTTGAATTTAGATCTCATTAGCATGATCACCATCATGATTCTAAAAGCATTGCTCAAAACCATGGGTTTATCACATTTAATATAACAGCACTATGTAGATAATATAAAATGCCTTTTAAGAAAATCAATTCCTTTATTAATAAATGAATAAGATTACAAAGTATATGCTACATCATATCAAATATGATTGGCTTGTGTGCATACTACTTTCAAACCGGTGCATAACCCACCAACTGCTCTGTGGCAACAGGTATGTCAGTAAATACCTTTTCCTCCCAAACTCCACTGGTTTCACCTCTGACATCCATCCTACAAACACACAAAACTAATATTAGTACAACAATAAAATATATTTATTGAAGGAATGAAATTATATTTCATTGGGTACTACACGACTCGATGAATTTCCCAATTCATCAAAATACCAATATTGATAAATCTCCCCGATTTACCTCCTAGAACACTCAATACGAGTTTAATACAAAGGTTATAACCTAGGTTTCGCAATCCTAACGTTTATAACCTACAGCTCTGATACCAACCTGTGACGCCCCCAAATTCGGGTCTCAAATGCCCGGATTCGGTCATCACGATCCAATACAAACATCCACTTCCAAACAACATACAATAACTAAATGCGGAATATAATAAACATATGTTGTTCATTCAAAAGGTGTTACTAGTCCCAAGATTCGATAACCTTAATACATAAAGCAAAACATACCTTAAATATTAAGCAGGATTCAAATTACATTGATAGTAAATTAGCTAAGCATAAAACAAAGTCAGCTACTTGAAGTCTATTACTTTATCTTTTCTTTACTCTTACCCTTCCCTGAAGTCTCGGGTTTAGCTGCAATAACGGTCATGATATAGCAAGGATGAGCAACTAGTTTTGTAATACCCGAGAATTTTGAATAATATTAATATTGACCTTTCGATTTAAGTTGAATATTTATTCGATTATGAGTATACGTGATCTACCATTTTGGTAGTGGTGTGATAAAGTGACTTCTTGTTTATTTATTAAAGGAATGATTTATTAAGAAAAGAAATTATTAATATTAATTAATTATTGTGTGACTAATAGTCTCTATTAAATTATTTAAGTGTTATATGCCATGCTACTTGAGGTATAACTGTGTGATGAAAGGTGTATTATTTGTAATAAAGTATCGATATTCATTTAATAATATAAAGGAGATGTGTGACATTTAAATTGCGTAAACATTCTATATGAGATATTGATGTACAATATGGACTATTAAATGTGCATTTTAATTACAGGAGGTAATAATGGAAGTAAACTAATAATTGTTAGATAATAATTATTTTAATACTAGAATGTTTATTGTAATAATATTCTATTATTGAAGCAATGGAATAATAATGTACATTAAATACTGAGTGTTAGTAATTTATTAGATTTTACTTAATTAATGTGCATGGATTATGTGATATGTGTACATGTGACTTTATTAATGCAATGTGGTGGCATTTAATTATTTAATACATCTTGACCTAAGTTACATTTTAAAATCAAAGTGTGCTAATAAGCCTTGTTGGAATGTCTGAGTTCTTTGTCCCAAAATTGAGAGTCACCTCTTTGCCCAATTGGCAATTTACGTGAAGAACAAAAAGGCTACAAGCCTAAGCTTTTCTTCTTCTCCTTATAATCAGCCATGCAATCTCAGATTAATGATGAAAGGGGGAGTGGTGCTAATAGTGCAATTCACCAACTTCCCATTAACCACTAGCTTCTATCTTCTTCCTTTGGTTCACGAAATTGGTTAATGGCTTGGCATGGATAATATTTTCTCTATAAATTAGAAGCCTTACTTCACAAAGAATTGAGTTGTAAAATCTGAGTTTTAGTCCATCAGGAGTGATAATCTGCTATTAGCTTCAAGAAGGTAATAATATTGCTTTAGTATGTTTTAATTTCAAGTTTGGCAAATTCTTAGAAATGCATGAAAATCTCTTGTTAATTAGTTGGTAGTTGATGCTATGTTGTTATGTGAGTAAACATGTATGCTAAGAACACAATGTGATTGGGTTTAGCTGCGTCCAGGAAGGTTTAGCCATGTGCATTGTAGGATTCTGCTGAAATAGAGTCAATCTGGGCACTAAGTCGAAGTGGCGCAGCTGCGCCACTTCTATAGTACAAACCCGCGCAGCTGCGCCGTGCACCAGACAAGGATACTTGATTTTGCTATTAGCTGTTTGCTTTCTAACATGGTTAATGAACTTAGACAATGCCTGAAAATATGTTAAAACATGTAGTGTAAGATCCCTTTGCAAAGCATGAGCATCCTAGCTTCGTTTCGGTTCGCATGTGTTTTTTCGAAGGAAAACTTTTAGTTTTAAAACTAGACCTTACCGAAATTTGCAAGGTGCAAGTTCTGATCATACGAACATGCGTATAAGGTCTGATTATGCATGACATAAGGTTCCAAGATGCTTCATGTGTGCTAGATGACCACGACCTAGTTCTAAACGACTTTTAAAAGGCAAACCTTGGACATTTTAAAGTAAACATGCATGATTATAATGATAATTTCAGCAAGAAATGTTGAACATGCATGTTAGTAACTCTAATATTTCTCAAGCATGATATAATATATATGTGTTTACCCTAGTATGTTTATAGCATTTCGTCATTCAAGCATGAATTTAAGCAAATTCCCCAAGTTGTGAACTATGTAAACTAAGTATATATGATATGAACACATGAGCATGCGTATTCCCGATGTTATAACCTTTGTATATGAATAAGTTACTTGGTATGGTAAGTCACGGTGAATTCTTAAACTTGCCCGACATTATTTTACCAAAGTTCTAGACTAAGAAATTATAGAGTAGTAGTATAAAACTTGAAATGATCATGTGAGCATGCAAAACCTCTTTAACATGTGTACATAGTAATTGTTTAATATATTGGTATGCTAGATAGTGGACTGAAACCAGGAAGGCAAAAGCTCAACCCTGGTCTGGCCAGGGGACAAAAGCGCAGCTGCGCCATCCCTAAGCTTAACCAGGGCGCAGCTGCGCCCCTCCTGTAGAGTGGTCAAGTGATTCTTTTTTGTAATCTGATTCTTGTGGATTGCTTGCATTGTTTATTCTAAAGTATAGAGCAGAAGTTGTAGTAATATTTTTTGGTATCCAAATATTATGTAGTGTTATTGATGTATGAAATTGTATGACTAATGGAATTCTTATATATAACTATTATACAATAGGATTGCAAAACGTGTCATTAATTAAGCTTTAAATTCGTAGACTTAGCGCGCTAAAGGCAAGTTTCCCCTAACCTTACTCAAACTTATATTGAGCAGGTTTCCTACCAATGAGCCTCTTACAATATTGCAAGTTCCCTTTTTCCGAAACTTTATTTTGTGCAAGTTTCCTTTAAACCTACTCAATTTAAACCATTCGAGCAGGATGTAGTATATTGTGCTAGCTTTTCGAACCCTTTCTCTTTATTGAGCAAATATGTAAACCTTATATATTCATGTATCGTACAAGTATGTGACAATGACTCTTATGCTTTATAAACTAGTCATTCATATTCTAAAGGATTAGTTTAAGATTAGTATCCCTTAAACCCCATTGCAAGTATTGGTATTTCAGTAAATCATTGAATATGATTATAAAAGTTGTCTAAAACCATTGTTTCGGTTAGACTATTAATGCATATGTTAGAAAAGCTATTTTTTCCAAACCAATTATCTTGGTAAGGACTCTTATCTACTGAGATGAACAACCCTCATAAAAGGGAAAAAATTGTATATTGTCGGGGGACCGACGTGCGCACTTATAAGCATTGTGACAGTTTAATGCATAATCTGGAGTACTATAGGCTGATCACCTGTGTGCTCATTTTATATTGGATTTTCAGTATAATAACTGTTAATTCTAGCAGGAGTTCTTAGTCCTTTAGTGACTACTCAGTATTCATATTCTTGGGACTTGAAATGATTAGATGCAAGAATTCCTATTGATATTCTTCAGTCCATGAGCGTTTTTTATTGGATTTTCAGTATAAAAACTGTTAATTCTAGCAGGAGTTTTTAGTCCTTTTAGTGACTACTCAGTATCCATATTCTTGAACTTTGAAATGATTAGACGCATGGAATCTTATTGATGTTCTCCGGTCCATAAGCGACTCTTATAATTAATTCTCTTTATTATCCTTGAGCTATTCCTTACTGCCATACTTTTGAAATTTGAACTTTATATTGTTCACCCTCCTCGTATATACTTGCTGGGCAAATTTGTTGCTCATTCTTGCTTTCTTTAAACCTTTCAGTTAAGGCAGGGCGAGGTGAACCTTCAGGCAAGGATAAGGGAAAGGGCAAAACTACGGAGTAACTCTGTTCTCCCTTAAACAATTTATTATAATTATTTAATTAATGTGTTATTTAAACTCTCTTTATTTTATTAATTCTATCTTAATTTAATTACTATTTAATATTAGTTAAATAGTAATTAATTAATTTCCTTTAGTTATTATTTAATAATAAATAATAACTAATTATATTTACTTATTATTTGAATAATCAAATTATTAATCTTATTTGTCTTAAATTATTAGTTAATAATCCTTATTTATTATTTATTATTTATTATAATAAATAATTAATTTATTAGTGTATTATTATTTAATATTAATTAAATAATAATTAATAGTTAATTTAATTGTATTTGTATTTAATTACTTATTTAATATTAATTAAATAATACTTAAATAATTATTACCCCTTATTTATTATTTAATCTTAATTAAATAATAAATAATTAATTTATTAACTTTATTTTATCTTTAATTATTATTTAATATTAATTAAATAATAATTAATTAATTATTATCCTTATTTATTATTTAATGTTAAAGAATAAATAATTAATTTATTAAACTTTTATGTTAATTAAATAACATTTAAATGAGTAATTACCATTATTTATTACTTAATCTTATTTAAATAATAATTAGTTTATTAACCTTAAGCACTTCTTTAATCATTATTTGATATTAAATTAAATAATAATAGATTAATTATTTAAACATATTTATTATTTAATCTTAATTAAATAATAAATAGTTAGTATATTATCACTAATTCTATTTAATTATTACTTAATATTGATTAAATAATAATTAAATAGTTAATTACATTTAAAAAATGTTTAATTAGTTTAATAATTAATCAGTAGTATTAACCTTTATCATTTAATAATTTTTAAATGATTTAAATAGGTTTTAATCACTAATTAAACTAAACATCACTTAAGCACACTGAACAATTACCAAATAAATATGATAATATTCTACAGGATTTTAGAAAATTTTGGGTCCAAACGGGGTCGCCAGAACCGGCCGGAATAGTGCCGAACCGGTCGCCGGAAAATTGCGTCGGTTCGGTGAATAGTGAACCGGCAGGGAGATTTAGTATTTTCGGATTTTGTTTCCAGATTTAGGGTCCTTGGCCAAAACTTGAATAACTGGGAAAAACATGAGATCTAACCAACTCCGATTGATGTTTCTAGTCAGTCTCGTTAGACTTCGGTATCTTGAAGAGAAGAATTGGATATCGAACTACAAGATTCCATCATCAAAATTTAAATTTGGATAAGTTTTCTATACTGAAATCAGCCCGAAAGGAGGGGAGAAAAGAAGAGGAAGATGACTATTCATACATGTTTTTCGACAATGGGGTGTTTTTTTGGTCAAAAATCACATAACTCACTTGTGAAAACTAGAAGAAGAAAAAGAAAGTGACAACAAAAAGGACTTCTTTTTAAATGATTCCAATTAGGTTTTGTTTTTAACTTACCCATATATTTTCAAAAAATTTAAAATCCCAAAAATAATTTATAAATTTCAAAATGTGCAATTTCTTCGAACAAGTCACGCTCTAACCGTCGGTAAAAATCATTTCAAGCATTTTGCTAGATTTTTCAACATAAACCCATACCATTACATATTTAAACTATATGACATTCTATATAAATATATCTAGCAAGATTCTAGGCATTTAGAACTTGAACTTAATATTTTCACCATGAAAATTAAGAGAAAAGCAAAATTAAGGTTTTCTAGGGATTTTCTTACCATTTGCTTTTGATGGCTACTTTTCTCTTCTTCCCAAAGTATGTTGTGTAGGAGGACATGAACTAGATAGAACTCCTTCACTAACTTGGTGACTCAAAATATTTTTGCTCTCAAATGCTCACAACTCTCTTAGGAGATAAAAGAAATAAAATGCAAGTGTTCTCTCTCAAATGACTAACCAAGGGAGGTATACTTACAATAATATTACATATAGGAAATGTAAGTATACATTTTACCATTATTAAGCTAGTGTGTAGACTTTATGTAAGCTGGCTAATTGACAACTTAGGAGGCTACACCATCAAGTCTAGTACACAACCTCCAAGACAAGCTAGTTAATTAAATAAAATACATTTTAAAATACTCGGGGTTTTGTCCCAAAAATATTGTCCCCAATATGCTACAATTAATCATTTAATGTTACACCTTTAAATTACCAAGTGGGCTAGGTTTTGGACTATACATTAAATACACATTGGGCTTAAAAATTAAATGATTGGGCTAATGAAACTAAATCTATTTAATGCAATATTGCACCATGGATAGCCTTTATATAAAAATTTCATGCAATTGTCTGACCGAACAAGGGTTCAGACTCAATCTTAAATAGTTTATGAATTATATAATTTTAAATAATGTACAAGTCCAAGTATCAATAAAATCGATGTGGAATAATTGTAAAGTAATTAAACCACTTAAAGCATGCTTGGAAATAAGGTTCAAGCTTAAATAAATAACTTGCAATACAATAACATCCTGCCCGAATATAATTTGAGTGGGGTTAAGGAACTTGCTCAATAAAATATGAGTAAGGAAAGGAACTTGCCTGATTGTCGACTTACATCTATCTAGCTTTATACGACTCTCTTCAATTGATCTAACATTAATAATTAGTACTGCGTATAATTGTATATTGATACGCTTATTTATGCTATTATTTAGCAAATAAGTCAATCACATAACACACATAATTTAATAAACTATCATTAATCTTATAAGACACTTAATTGATCTTTAGGTTGATGATTTAATTAATTAGCAATATTTTTCTTAAGTGATAAACACTTATTAAACCCTTAAACAATTAACTATAATTGTTTAATTAATTAACATTACTTTTTCTTAAGTAATATTCATTTATTAAACCCTTAAACAATTTATTATAATTGTTTAATTAATGTGTTATTTAAACTCTCTTTATTTTATTAATTCTATCTTCATTTAATTACTATTTAATATTAGTTAAATAGTAATTAATTAATTTCCTTTAGTTATTATTTAATAATAAATAATAACTAATTATATTTACTTATTATTTGAATAATCAAATTATTAATCTTATTTATCTTAAATTATTAGTTAATAATCCTTATTTATTATTTATTATAATCAATAATTAATTTATTAGAGTATTATTATTTAATATTAATTAAATAATAATTAATAGTTAATTTAATTGTATTTGTATTTAATTACTATTTAATATTAATTAAATAATACTTAAATAATTATTATTACCCCTTATTTATTATTTAATCTTAATTAAATAATAAATAAATTATTTATTAACTTTATTTATCCTTAATTATTATTTAATATTAATTAAATAATAATAATTAATTATTATCCTTATTTATTATTTAAGATTAAATAATAAATAATTAATTTATTAACGTTTATGTTAATTAAATAACATTTAAATGAGTATTTATCATTATTTATTACTTAATCTTATTTAAATAATAAATAATTAGTTTATTAACTTAAACACTCTTTAATCATTATTCGATATTAATTAAATAATAATAAGTTAAACACTCTTTAACCAACTAGGTTTGTTCTTAACTTACTCACATATTTCCAGAAAATTTAAAATCTCAAAAATATTTTATAGATTTCAAAATGTGCAATTTCTTCGAACAAGTCACGCTCTAACCGTCGGTAAAAAATATTTCAAGCATTTTGCTAAATTTTTCTACATAAACCTATACCATTACATATTTAAACTATATGACATTCTAAATAAACATATCAAGCAAGATTCTAGGAATTTAGAACTTGAACTTAACATTTCCACCATGAAAATCAAGAGAAAAGCAAAATTAAGGTTTTCTAGGGATTTTCTTACCTTTTACTTTTGATGGCTACTTTTCTTTTCTTCCCAAAGTATGTTGTGTAGGAGGACATGAACTAGATAGAACTCCTTCACTAACTTGGTGACTGAAAATATTTTTGCTCTCAAATACTCACAACTCTCTTAAGAGATGAAGGAAATAAAATGCAAGTGTTCTCTCTCAAATGACTAACCAAGGGAGGTATACTTACAATAATATTACATATAGGAAATGTAAGTATACATTTTACCATTATTAAGCTAGTGTGTAGACTTTATGTAGGGTAGCTAATTGACAACTTAGGAGGTTACACCATCAAGTCTAGCACACAACCTCCAAGACAAGCTAGTTAATTAAATAAAATAAATTTTGAAAAGCAACTTGCTCTCATCTTTCTCTCATTGTCGAAAATACTAAGGGTTTTGTCCCAAAAATGTTGTCCCCAATATGCTACAATTAATCATTTAATGTTACACTTTTAAATTACCAAGTGGGCTAGGTTTTGGACTATACATTAAATACACATTGGGCTTAAAAATTAAATGATTGGGCTAATGAAACCAAATCTATTTAATGCAATATTGGATCATTTAATTTAACCCAATGATTGATTAATTAATTTGTCACACTATTAACTACTCCATCCATGGTTGAATAAATGATTGGTCTTAGTCCATTAATTAAATAAGTTAGTTAATTAGTAATTGATTACTAATTGGACTATTAAATTTTATTATTCAATTTGATAATATTCTCATTAATTAATACTTTTATTAATTAATTTACTCAATTTAATTTACTAACTATATTCAATTTAATTCAATCAATCACCTAGTCACGTAGTCTACCAATGCGCACAAAGGTTTAAATAAGCACACAAAGTAACTCATTAGAAATTAAATTATATATTTAATTAATAATGACGCTTAAAAATTCACGGGCATTACATTCACCGCATAAAGCAACGGATAAGCTAACCATTTTACTGCCCAACCATTATTCTATGTCAAAATCGCATCGCACGGTAGGCTGGGTTGGTGCGCTGCGCACAGCGTTGGGGCTGGTCATAGCGCTTAGTGTGCGCGGCACAAGGCTGGCAGCGAGCAGACCGTAGTTGAGAGAACAAGAGCTGGGCTGGGGAAGGGCACGACAGGCAGACGAGCGGCTGGGCGCTTGCGTTGGCGAACGGAGGCAAGTGTGGGGCTAGCACGCAAGGCTGATGATGTAGCGAGTAGGCAACACGACAGCGTGCATGTTGAGCTGGGCAGCGCACACGGTGAGCGCACGCTGGAGTGTTGTCATGTGGCTGGGGGCTGAACTCCTTTGCCAAGCTACTGCGGTCAGTTGCTTCACCCACCTTCTCTCTCTAACTCCGTTCTCTCTCTAGGATTATTTCCTTTTCTTTCTCTTTCTACATTCCATCATTTTTCTTCTCTTCTTCCGTAACCATGGTTTGGCTTTTCTACCCATGCACATGAGTTTATTCCAATATACTCCTAAAGTTAACACCCACTGCTGACATAGCAATTCATTACTATTGTGTAGGTTATAGCATACATTAATAACCTCTGCCTCCCTCTCTCTTTAGTCATTGTCATAAGGATTTTTATATTATTAACATGTGACATTATTCTGACAAAGGCTTGCTAGACTTCCCTGTTCCTACCTAAAAAACAATTGTAGCCTTTCGGCTAAAGTGGGTTATCATTACCCTTATTGTAGCTTTCGGCTGTTTTCTTATCTAGCCATAATTATGTTGGAGGCCAACTTACTATCATTATTAATAAAAACATACTCGGTAAATTTTATTCATTTATGCATAAAGTTCTTCCGTAAAAATATATGGAATTAACCCATTATAACACATTTAGTGTAACAAATCATTTATTAAAATAATTAATATTTACCTCATTAATTATCTTAAATGACTCACGTAACTTATACAATTAATATTGTATAATTTAATTTAACTTGTTCCTCCCTCTCATAAATTGTTTTCAAACAATTTATTTATACCTTAAATACATTTACTCATTAATCAAATATAGATTTAATATACTATTTAATTCCAACATATATATATATATATATATATATATATATTTACCATATATATTGAACCTCATTTGATATTTATTTTATCAACTTGGCATATAATTATTATTAAGCACTCACAATCATAAATTACATATAAATGTAATTTATTAAGAATTGAGTTTAATTAACTCCCTCATTTTATTAAAACAAAAATGTATACATTAATTCACTTATTTCATTCCGTAATTAATTTAACTCATCTATTTAATAGTTAAATTAACTATTAAAATTTTAAATTCATCGCTCGAATCACATAATAAGAATTTTATTTATTAAATTTTTATTTTACATTTATAAAATAATTTCTAAAAACTCAGGATATCACAAAAACCATCTGGTTTGGGAGTTATCAGTGGAAAGTTTGCTACATGGGTGACATTGAATAGCCTAATAAAGATAAACATTGCACAAGTTAAGAATAAGAATAAATAATCAACGAGATGGAACGTAAAACGCACTCGTTGATGTTAAAAAAAAACATAGTGAAAATAATGAATAGTGCTAAGAATCGTCTAATTATTGTTTTATCTTTATTCGAGCATTGTGGTTCATGGATTGGATTGAGATCTTGATTAGTTTGATATATTAACTGCACACACGCACGTAAGGGTTGAATATTTGTTGAGATTAGTGTTTTGTTACATTTCTGACGGGGATGAATTTAAAGTTTTGCTAAAATACTAATTCCTGATTATTGAGGCCTGATATCCATTTCCTATGATGGTTTGCTGCTTTTAGGTTAATAGATCATGCATTTGCATTCATGTAGTTAGGCTTGCTTTGTGCATTTTTATTTCTTTTGTTTTTGCTTGAGGACAAGCAAAGTCTTAACTTTGGGGGTATTTAATGAGTGAGTTTTATACCTATGAATTGGATATCTTTTAGGCTCAATTATTTACTATCTTTAAGTATTTTTAGTGTTATATTACTTATTTATGCATTAGTTTTGTAGGAGGCAGCTTCGGATGGTCAAAATAGTAAATATCGGGCTTGGTGGCAACTTGGCAATTTTGAACATTGTTCCCGCACCGGGGCGCGAGTTTCCAGGTCATATTTGGGGCCGGGGCGAGGTCCAAAATGGCCCGCGCCGGGGTGCGAATTCATAGTTCAATTTTAGCGCCGGGGCAGGTTCGTCGGAATTTTTGAATTGTTTCTATTTTATTCGGGCGATGTTCACAAGGATAGTGGGATGGCTAGGAGAAATTCCAGGAACTTGATAGGGACATGATGAGAGAGAATGATCAGATTATGAAGCATAAAAGGATTGCAATGAAGAATTATTCAAGTTATCATGGTGAGGAGCTAGAGAGAGGAAGAACCACTATAACATCACCAAGGAGCAAATGAATGCAATTTTGAGAAGAAAAGCTAGGAAAGAAGATACTACCAAGCAAGTAACTCGGGAATTCATCTAAAAAGGATTTTATCATTCTATTTTCTAGTATTTCATTCTTGTTTTGTAATTCCAAAACCATGTTATGTAAATTGAATATGATGTTATTTAGAGCTATCATGAACTAAACTTTATATTCTAAGATTCCAATTGAAAGTAGTATGCACACAAGCCAATCATATTTAATATGATGTAGCATATACTTTGCAATCTTATTCATTTATTAATAAAAGAATTGATTTTCTTAAAAGACATTTTACATTATCTACATGGTGGTGTTATATTAAATGTGATAAACCCATAGTTTTGAGCAATGCTTTTAGAATCATGATGGTGATCATGCTAATAAGATTTAAATTCTAGATAGCTCATAAACTAAAATCGTTCCTAATCATTGGATTACTAAAAAGGGGATTAGTGAATCCGGATAGATTAGTACATACGTTGCTTGTTCTTAGGAAGAGGATATTTGATCTCATAATCATTTGTGTGGAGACACTAAAGCAAGTATGTAGGTGCTTATTGGAGAATAAGTACACTGAACGTGGCTCGCTAAGAAATACCTAATGGAGTTTTACTCGCCTGTCAATAGGAATTCCTCAAGTGATAGTAGTACAAATGATCCTTGGACTTGAGATCATCATAGTATCTTGTGTATGATGAGTTATACTTTGACATGTCCCTTAAGACTTTTAAAGTATATCAAAGGGTATGATTGGGTATAATAAGTTGTACATGGAGATAGGTGAATGATCAACAAAGAATCTACCACGTTTAGTAAAAGATGTGAATGTCCTATGTGATTCGATAAATGACAACTCAGTAGTCCTTGGCCAAGACAGAATGAAATTAGAAAGGAGTTTCTAATTTGCATTATTTAGAGTTGTGCATTTGGGAATCGAAATACATATAATTAAATAAAATAAGAATTGACAGTAATTCCATGTCTTATATTTAATTGGGGCATTGTATGGTAGAAGGATTAAATTGTATGGTAACTATGCACTGAAAGGTTTTTTTGTGATTAATGTTGAAATCTATATTATCTGAAAAGTCGTTGATCGCTAAGGGGGCTTACCCTTATTGTAGAATAAATATTATTTAATTAAATGAATTAAATAGTTTAATTTATTTATTTAAATATAATTAGAATTGTTCTAATTGATTTATTCACAACCGGTTTAATATGGAGAACCTAAAGGGTCACAACGCAAAAGGAAAATATTTATTTAAGAAGTAAATGACATAATTATAATAATAAATTAAGTATATTTAATTTAGTCTATGGAGATAGAATAAATTAAATAGCTTAATATTTATTATTTAATATTTTGGAAATATTAAATCTAAATTAATAAGAGGAGTCTTATTATTATTATTATTATTATTATTGTTATTATTATTATTATTATTATTATTATTATTATTACTATTACTATTACTATTATTTAATTCCTAATAGGGATTGAGAATTAATTAATATAAGTACTCTCTCATGAATTCCTAATTGGATTAGGAGCATAATTAATTAAAGGAGTTTAATTATAATAGAAACCCTAATGCTAAATAGTTTAGGGAAGGGTTATTCCTACATATATAAATAAGAGGAGTCTTATCATAGATTAGGGTTACACACTCTTGCATTAGATTGTGGAGAGTACTTGCAATTTCTATAGAGATAGAAACTAGGGTTTTGCCAACACCCATCTTCTTGAACAACTATTATTCCTTGGTGGATCACCTCTAGAGGCCAAACACTTGAGTGACTAACGTTGATCAAACGAAAGAATTTAGTCGGTGAAATTCAAGGAGAACGCGAAGGAATTGGAGGTGAACTTGTACCCGAGGAAGCTTGATTCACGAGGGTATAATTTTCTATCTCTATCTCTTTTGTTAATTGATAATTGAATACAAGGAAAATCATGGTGATGGTTTGTATGAAAAATTTTAAAATCCGTTTTATCACGCTTCCGCCCTATTTATGTAATTTGATTGCATGCTTGCGTTATATACAAACCCAACAGTGGTATTAGAGCCTAATCCTTGTATTAGTTATTGATTTTGATGATTCCATGTATGAATTGATATGCGATACGATTAGATTTTTTGGGCAGAAAAATTTTTCTGATTCTGCGTCGCGACACGGCCGCGCCGCTTCCAGTTCATTCTGGAATGCGGCCGCGCCTAAACCCAGAAAACATTTCTGGGGGTGTAGCGCGGCCGCGTCGCTCCTAGTTTAATTTTGAGCGCGGTCGCGCCGGTATGTAGAGTTGGAAAAAAATTTGTTTTTCTCAATTAACATAAATGGTTTATTTAATTGATAAAAGTTTAAAATAAAGATGTTTATTTTATCTGAAATATGATTCCAGATTGCTAAAATTAAAAGAGTTTAATTTGGATTTGTTTTTTTGATTAAAATAAAAGAGTTTATTTTGTTTCAAAAACTAAATATTAGCAAAACTTTTGCTCATTAATTGATATCAATGCATATATGGAATGGTTTTATTATTCATGAGATGAATGTTATTTATTGATGCATATGGAGATATGTATGATAATAAATAGGGATTGATTATGGACTATTGACCAATGTGTGATTGGAATTATTTTAGAGGATGCTTGAATGAATGGGTTTTTATAAATGGGGTCTGCGTACCTCGTCTTTTCTAATTTTTCTTAATGTAAATTCTATCTCCCTCCTATGTACTTCCCCTTGACTGCTGATCAAGGTTTCTATTTATTTTAAATAGTTTATGTAATAGGATTAGTTAGAATTATTATGAAAAATTGGAGACCAAGGAGCAAGGAGCGCTTGAAGACCCGTTTGTAATAGAGCCCGAATTTTAAATGTAATAGTTATATTTAAATTTGATTCTTGCACCCTAGGTTTGACCTTTTGGTTCACTTGGTGGCTCTAGTGAACCAAACTAGAATAAAAGTCCATAATCAATCCGGGTAGAATATAGTATTCTATATGTGCATTATTACTATATATATATATGTATATATATATATATATTATATTCTCCAATATGCTTCGCATGAAATAATATGACGCGTATTTTATACATATATGTGCATGCGCGCTAAACGAGATGAGACTAATAATAATAAACCCCTCAAAGAAATCATATTAAGTCTTAAGCGTTCAAAGATATTCGAAATATCGAACGTCGCCTTCTAGCATGGTAAAGCAATAGAGTATTAAATGTTTAATATGAGTTTGTTGTGTCACCACAAAGCAAGTATTAAATATTTAAGATGTTGCCTTATCACATTTGATGTTTATTAAGGAATTGAACATTACTGTTTTGTTGTGTCACCACAAGGACGGTATTTTTCTCTTCACATATATGGAAATGCTAGGATGGACTTAACTTGGATAATTTTGATTCGGATATGTCACCACTTGATCAAAATAATTTAAGAGGCAAAATACAAGGAGTTACATAGTGATGTAATTGACAATAGTTGTCTACCTATTTATTTATATATCGTTTGTTGTGTCACCACAAGACTATATACATTTGAAATGGGATCCTTAGTCTCACTAACAAATCTTTAATTAAAATTGCCGAACTATATAATGAGGGTAATATAGTTTGATGAAAAGTGAGAGATACTAATTTAAAATAAAGACCTAATTTATTTTAGTAATTAATTAAATGAATGTATGCTAAAATGTTGTCTATTTCACATGCAGAATTTAAAAATGTCAAACTCACTATCACTGCGTAGCATACTTGATGCTAACAAACTGACCGGACCGAATTACACGGACTGGTTAAGGAATCTGAGAATTGTTCGCACTGCTGAAAAGATTTCTTATGTCTTAAATTCGCCAATCCCTGTAAATGTTGCAAAAACAGCCTCTGAGAAAGAGATTGCTACTTTCAGAATGTGGCAAGATGATGCAATCTTGGCTCAATGCATCATGCTTGCATCCATGAGTAATGAGCTTCAACGTCAGCATGAAACTATAGATGCTCCTACTATATTGCTGCACCTCAAAGAGTTGTATGGTGAGCAGAATAGGACTAATAGATATCAGATATCTAAGGAGCTCTTCCGATCTCGTATGACCAAGGGCAATACCGTTGAGACTCATGTCCTCAAGATGATCAATTTGATTGAACAACTTGGACAGCTTGGGTTCCTGATGGATGGGGAGTTAAGTCAAGATTTGATCTTGCAGTCACTCCCGGACACCTTCTCACAATTTGTTGTGAATTTTCACATGAATAAGTTGGATGTCAGCTTGCCTGAGTTACTTAACATGTTGAAAACTACTGAAGGTCACTTCTCATCCAACAAGAACCAAGTCTTACTAGTGGATGATTCTTCCAAGAAAAGGAAGAGGCCCAAGGTATCTTCTGAAAAGAAGAAAAACAAGAAGGCTAAGGGCAAGACGAAGAGAAAGGATAAAAAAAAACCTGATCCAGATAGCAAAGGAATTTGTTACCATTGCAATAAGCCGGGACACTGGAAGAGGAACTGTAAGGAGTATCTTGCGAACCAAAAGAAGCTTGGAGAAGCTTTGACTTCCGATCTAGGTTTGTTCATGATTGAAATTAATTTTTCTGAAAGTCAAAATTCTACTTGGGTATTGGATACCGGCTGTAGTTCTCACATATGTAATAATATGTAGGGACTAAGCAGAAGTAGAAAGCTGAATAAGGATGAAGTCGTCCTACGAGTGGGAAATGGAGCAAAGGTTACTGCATTAGCTGTAGGAACTTATTGTTTAGCACTGCCTACGGGCAAGTCCATTAGTTTAAATAATTGTTATTATGTTCCAACACTCATTAGAAACATTATTTCAATTTTTGTATTAGATATGGATGGTTTTGATATTATAATAAAGAACAACAGTTGTTCTATTTATAATAAAAATGTTTTATATGGTGTTGGCAATTTATGGAATGGACTTTACATACTTGACTTGCATGAAAATATACTTCAAATTGAACAAACTAAGAAAATAAAAAGAGATGATGTTAATTATACCTTTATGTGGCACTGTAGACTCGGTCATATCAATGAAACAAGATTAACCAAGTTGCATAAAGATGGGCTTTTAAAGCTATCTGATTACGAATCATATCCAACTTGTGAATCTTGTCTCATGGGTAAAATGACTAAATCCCCTTTTAGTGGAAAAGGAGAAAGAGTTATAGAGTTGTTAGCGTTAGTACACACAAACGTATGTGGACCTATGACAACGAATGCACGAGGAGGGTATTCTTATTTTATTACTTTCACTGATGATCATTCTAGATTTGGATATGTGTATTTAATGAAATACAAATCTGAATCGTTTGAAAATTTCAAAGAATTCATAAGTGAAGTAGAGAAACAAACTGGTAAAAGTATTAAAATTCTTCGATCGGATCGAGGAGGGGAATACTTAACCAGTGTGTTTCTCAATTGTCTCAAAGAAAATGGTATAATCTCACAATGGACTCCACCAGGGACGCCACAGTTGAATGGTGTATCTGAAAGGAGAAATCGAACATTGTTGGACATGGTTCGTTCCATGATGAGTTTTACCGACCTTCCAATATCCTTCTGGGGTTATGCCCTAGAATCGGCTGCATACCTACTTAACAAAGTACCTACCAAATCCGTCCCAAAGACTCCATATGAGATATGGACAGGGAGGAAACCAAATCTTAAGCATGTTAAGACTTGGGGTTGTCCAGCTTATGTCAAAAGGTTTGAGCATGATAAGCTGAAGACTAGATCCGACAAATGTAGATTCGTGGGATACCCTAAAGAAACATCAGGGTATTATTTCTATCATCCTACTGATCAAAAGGTGTTTGTTGCGAAACACGCTGCCTTCTTGGAAAAGGAGTTTATCCTCGAAGGGGTCAGTGGGAGTAAGATATATCTTGAAGAAGTTCAAGAACCACAAAATACTACGGATCAAAGTCAGGTACCTGACCAAGTAGAAGAACCTACTGTACCACTACCTATTCGTAAATCTGGAAGAGTACCGAAGATACCTGAGAGGTATGGATTCATCATAGAGGATGATGATGAGGTACACATCATAGATGATGATGATCCATTGACTTACGAAGAGGCTATGAGTAGTGAAGACTCAGAGAAATGGCTAGAAGCCATGAAATCCGAGATGGACTCCATGTATGAAAACCAAGTATGGACTTTAGTTTCACCACCTGAGGGCATTAAGCCTATTGGGTGCAAATGGGTCTTTAAGAGTAAGACTGGAGCGGACGGCAAGGTAGAGACCTATAAGGCTCGACTGGTTACAAAAGGTTTCAAACAAAGACAAGGAGTTGACTATGATGAAACCTTCTCCCCAGTAGCTATGCTCAAGTCCATTCGGATCTTTCTTGCAATTGCAGCTTATTATGACTACGAAATCTGGCAAATGGACGTGAAAACGGCCTTCCTCAATGGAGAACTTGAGGAGAATGTATATATGATACAACCAGAGGGTTTTGTTTCAACGGTTGGAACAAACCAAGTCTGTAAGCTACAACGATCCATTTATGGATTGAAGCAAGCTTCTCGAAGATGGAACATCCGTTTTGATGAGATAATCAAAAGGATTGATTTTATCAAAAATGAGGATGAACCTTGTGTGTATAAGAAGGTTAGTGGGAGCGCTGTTTCATTCCTTGTATTATATGTTGATGATATATTACTGATAGGGAATGATGTTCCTATGCTACAGTCGATCAAAATTCGGTTATCTAAACACTTCTCCATGAAGGACTTGGGTGAGGCATCCTATATTTTGGGGATAAAGTTCTATAAAGATAGATCTAAAAGGATGCTTGGCTTGACCCAAGGAAAGTACATTGACTCGTTGCTAAAGAAGTTTAGCATAGAAGATTCCAAGAGAGGTCTCATGCCGATGAGCCATGGAATACATCTCTCCAAGAAACAGGCCCCAAAGACACCTAAGGAGAGAGACCGTATGAGTAAGATTCCTTATGCTTCAATAATATGATCTATTATGTACGGTATGATATGTACTAGACCAGATGTCGCTCATGCACTTAGTGTAACGAGCAGATATCAGTCGAATCCAGGAGAAGAACACTGGAAGGCAGTGAAAAATGTCCTAAAGTACTTGAGAAGAACTAAGGATGTATTTCTTATCTATAGTGGGTCTGAATTGAAACTAGAGGGCCATACAGAATCAAGTTTTCAAACGGACTAAGATGACAGTAAATCCGTTTCAGGGTATGTGTTTACCTTAAACGGTGGCGCAGTGAGGTGGAAGAGTTCTAAGCAGCAAACAGTTGCTGATTCAGTGACAGAGACAGAGTACATAGCTGCAAATGAAGCTGCAAAGGAAGCTGTTTGGATGAAGAAGTTCATAACTGAACTTGGAGTGGTTCCTAGCATTAGAGGAGCCGTACCTTTATTCTGTGACAACACCGGAGCTGTTGCGCAGGCTAAGGAACCCAGGTCTCATCAGAAATCCAAACACGTGTTGCGGCGGTTTCATTTGATTAGAGAGATCATTAAAAGAGGAGATGCCACCCTGGAGCGTGTGGACTCTCAAGACAGCATTGCAGATCCATTTACTAAAGTTTTAACACAACAACAGTTTGATCGTCACTTAGAGAAGATGGGTATTAGATACCATGGCGATTGACTTCAGTGCAAGTGGGAGATTGAAAGTAGTATACACACAAGCTAATCATATTTTATATGATGTAGCATATACTTTGTAAACTTATTCATTTATTAATAAAAGAATTGATTTTCTTAAAAAGGCATTTTACATTATCTACATGGTGTTGTTATATTAAATGTGATAAACCCATAGTTTTGAGCAATGCTTTTAAAATCATGATGGTGATCATGCTAATGAGATCTAAATTCTAGATAGCTCACAAACTAAAACTGTTCCTAATCGTTGGATTACTAAAAAGGGGATTAGTGAATCCGGATAGATTAGTACATACGTTGCTTGCTCTTAGGAAGAGGATGATTGATCTCATAATCATTTGTGTGGAGACACTAAAGTAAGTATGTAGGTGCTTATTGGAGAATATGTAACGATCGGGAATTTTAAATTTCCTTGTAACCCGAGCTATGTGTGAATAGAATGAATTTTTATTTTTATTTATATTATTATGTGTTATGTGCCGAAATGTGGTGTTACAACCTAGAATATGTGTACGTGTTGATTTTTACGTGTTGTTGTATCGTGGGAGTGAATATATTGATTTCGTGAGAAATCGCAAAATCAATATTCACGGGGCACGTTTCCCAAGGCATTATTCATGCCAAAATATTTTTGAGTATTTTTCCACTTTAATAAATTTCAGTAATATACGTATACGAATAGATAATTTTTCCAAGTGTTAGATTTTCGTTTTGAGCCTAATCATGTTTTTTTTTCGGTATCCGAAATGTATTATAGGGGTGTTCCGAATATTTAGACAAATCCCATAATAATTATTTTTATGTGTCCCAATAATTTATGGGAGTACCCATTTTAATTTTGGATGGAGCTATTTACCAATTTTGGTACAAAAATGGGAGTTTTCGGATATATTTTTGTGCATTTGGGTATTTATTTTGGCTTGTTACTCCAAGAGGGAACCAACACACCAATTTAGACCAATCAAATGAGAGCATGGAGGGAGTTGACGGCAATCATTTGAAATTGTTGGGTACCTTGAGCAACCAACCCATTTTCTCCCAAAATTACTCCTCCACTTCTCCTAAAACATTCAACTCCCAACTCATTCCAAATTGTTTCAGCTGATAGAGAGAGAGAGAGAGAGAGAGCTGCAGAAATTTTGAAGGAAGAAGAAAAAGAAGACACACGGGAAGAAGAAGAGAAGAAGAAGAAGGAGGAGGAGCTCAGGAAGGAAAGAAGAGGAAGAAAGGAAGTCCCTAGCTAGCTCAGTAACTCCATTTTAGCAAGAAGCAAAAGGTAATCTCCTCTCCAAATGAGTTTCCTTCCATTTTCCTCCATTGTTGAGCTTTGAAGCTTTCTTGGTTGGGTTTTGAGTTTTCTTGAGATTTTTAGTATGATTGTTGGTTGTGTTTGGTTTATAATGTTACCAAGACACCTTGTAAGCTATTAACACCATTAAAGTGGAACAACAACGAAGAATGATCTGTACCTATGCTTAAGGAGGATGAAGAACATGAAGAACAATGAACTTTGGACATGAACATGGACTGTTGGACGATTTAGAGGACTTTGTAGCTATGATTTCGTGTTTGTTTAATTTGTTTGTTGTTATGATGTTGTACTTCCATGGGTTATGAGTTTAACCCAGTTGGAATGGACTAAAAAGGGATTAAAACAAAGATTTGGTGTTGATTTTGGTGAAAAACACCAAGAACACAAAAACAGAGTGTGAGTTGATACTTTGCCCTAAGATTTGTCCATGTTAATGTTAATGGATAGCTCTGAATTTTTAATATGTGGTAGCTCTATGTCTTAGGAGTCCATAGAGTCCGGAACGGACCAATTTGAACGTGTATAGAAGGAGTTATGGTGGTTGGAAGCAAGGTAGGTCTAGAACCCGAAAACAGAGCATGAAACCGAATATGGGCGTACGTACACCGCCCTTATGCTGATGCTGCAGATGCCTTGGGCGTACGTTCGCTGGTTATAGGCAGGTTTTGGGTGTAGCTACGCCGGGCCAATGTTAGGCCAAAATCAGCCTTGACGTCCTTTACTAAAATAGGCATAACTTTCTCATACGAATTCGGATTTAGGCGATTCAAAATAATTCGTAAAGAGGAAGAGTAGACCTACAACTTTCATTCTTTAAGTTTTTGGATTTGAGGTCTGTAGCATGGCCTAAATTGGCCATTTATAGGACTAATGTGAAATTAGGGGCAATCGGAGGGTGTCAAGCTTGCGCGTATGCACATGTAATGCTCCCAACAGTGTAAAATGTTGTTCTAAGTTCTAAAACATGAATGTTATGAAATATAATGATACTTAGGATTAACGAATGAGTATTAGATAAATCGAATTGGCGTGTTAGACGTACGTAATTGCGTGTCACTTGAGCATTCGAATGGGCAAAGTTGGCATGCGGACGCGCAAGCGTCATAACGCTGTAACTAGTGTGTATAATCTTATTTAATATTTTGTTTCTTATATGAATGAAACATTATAGAGTAGTATATACCATTATTTGGTATCCAGTATGTGACTAATTGTTATGTGAAAATGTACTTAATTGTGTAGGATATTAAGTAGTGTGTATTGTAATATTGTAGCAGGCGCACCAGGCAAGTTTCCTGATGCTTGTCTAACCCTTGAGCTGGGCAAGTTCCCTAACTTCATTCTTTCTATATATTGAACTTAAATTCTCTTAACTTTATTCAAGCTATTTATTGAGAAAGTTCCATCTTACTCAAGTTATAATTGGACAAGTATTCTATATTATTGCAAGTTCCTTACTCAACTATTTTTTTTATTTGAGCAAGTTTCCTATCTTATACAAATGTTGTATATTATTACAAGTATTACTCCATTAAGCGAGTTTCTTATCTTATTCAAGATATTCTGGACGGGTTCCTTTACTTCAATCATTGTTATTGCTCGATTTCGCAATCAATAAAACACGCGCAAGTATACGCGGTCCACAAGTAATATAAGATAAGTAAAGTGTCGAACCCACGAGGAATTATGTTAAATAATTACCAAATATCAATCGCATGTAAAATCAATCTAATTTAAACAATGACAATATGGTTTGTGTTTGTTGTTGATTATAACTAAAATAAAGACAATTTAGAAAGCAAGGTTTTACTAACACGGATAAAGTTCAAGATAAAAAGGTCTAAGATTACAATTTCCCCCAACTCTTCATTTAAACATCATACTCTCTCTTGCTTGGATAATTAGAACATAAGAATTGTTATCCGAGAAATCACAAGTATATATAAGCCTCTCTCGATGGTCGAATACGTATTTCCTATTGTGGTGTTTAGATATATTTCTATTCTACACACTAGCAAGAATCTCATATCAAGAACAATTAATAAGACACATGTCACGTAAAATCCCATTAACCATTCTATCAATTACCAACTTTCACAACAGAAATCATTAAACACGGATTCTCAATTGGATACATGTGGTATTTAGGTATATGTCTATCCTAAATACAATCAAATTATCAACCCTCAAGAATAATACATAAGACTCACGTCACTTAATCTCATACATTAACCATAAAGAATATCTAATTTTCACATGAATTCATAACTAGGTCTCAACTTACACTTCCTCTCTCAATTCCATATAAGTTACCAAGGTAATTACAGGCCAAGCAATTAATCCTAAAGCAAAGGTTATGAACTCCAATTCATGTAATGACTAACTACCAATCAAAGAGAGAGCATTCAATTTAAACTACAAGTTGGGTTCCATTGCAATCTTAGAATGAAGAGTTTAGCTCATATTAAATCTCAATAACATCATAATCTGATTATAGTACATGGTTGAAGTTACAAAATAAGAAAGAAGAACTAAAACATATGAAGATACACCCTTTTTGTGATAAGAATCCCGAATTGGTGTGGTGTAGTTCTTCTTCTCTAATCCTTGCTCTCCTATTTCGTGCTCCTAGCCTCCTTGGTTGATGAAATTCTGATAATCTTTCCTTTAGTTCCTTTGTTCTTCTCTTTTTAGCTCCAAACCCTAGCTTTTTCAATGTGTGTAACCAAGCTTCAATAATCCAATACAAACTCCCTGGATGCCTGATAATTCTCTTCTCTCTCCTCATAGTCCCGTTCCTCAATTTCCTCCTCTAGTGCGCCACAAATGCAGAACAGACAAAGCAAGCCGCACCAGCAAAACGCGCTCTCGCCCCGGCGAGAAAAACAGCCTGGGGAGCTCGCCCCGGCGAGGGCTCGCCCCGACGAAGTTTTAAGCCTTGGAGGCTCGCCCCGGCGAGAGCTCGCCCCGGCGAGGAAAATGGCCTGGGGAGCTCGCCGCGGCGAGGTCTCATGTCCTGCGAAAATTACTCTTTTGCCCCTAGACTTGCTAAAAACCGCCCTGATCGTCCACAACTGTTCTCTGCACAACAAAAGCATAAAACAAGTAAATAGATACTATAAGCACCTAAGGATAGCTAAGAATTGAGTTCAAAAGATAACTAATTCGTAGGTATAAAACCCACTCATCAAATACCCCCAAACTTAAGACTTTGCTTGTCCTCAAGCAAAAACAACGGAAATGACAAATACACAATGCAACTAATTAAATGAATGCAAATGCATGAACTATAAGCCTAGAGCAGCCAAGATAAGGAAATCAAGCCTCAACAATCAGAAACAAATAAACAACAACATCACAACTATAGGACTATCAGAAATGAGACACGCACTAAATTTCGCCAAATGATTAACCCTTATGTGTGTGTGTGGTCAGAAAGACAGAGTACGCAATGATCACAAATTGATCTAAGAACTATAGTGCTCAAAAGAAGATAAAATAGTCAAAAACCACTACTAGCATCTCACATGCTCACTAGCTTTAATTTTCACACTCTATTTAGCTATATTCTATAACAATCACCGAGTGCGTTTTACGCTCCATCTCGATGATAGGTTTATTTACATCTAGATCTGTGCAATGTTTATCTTCATTAGGCTTTTCAATGTCACCCATGTAGCAAACTTTCCACCGATGACTCCCAAACCAGATGGTTTTAGGGCATCAAGCGTAAACGCTCCAACGGGCTTACTTGTTCGAATGACAAAGGCCACAAAGATAAACTAGTCAAGATTTGCTCATATCTGTCTATATTTCATTTTCAATTAAAACCAGCATTCAAGACAGACATCGAAGCAGTAAATAAGCATAAAATAATTTTTTTTTCTTTTTCTATCCTATCTTTTAATGACCAACAACAGTTTCAAAGATTTGAACTTACAATCTCACGTACTCAACAACACTGATATGTGCATTAGTAACTCAAAGGGTTAAAAATTTAAGAAAATTAGGCACGAGTTAACATTTCTAATATAGCAATTCGGATCCAAAGTGTTGAATATCTTAAAAAAATTTTTATCACCATGTCATCATCGGCTCTCCTTAAGTGCGCTGCTCAAAAGCTTTCTAAATGCAAATTTTTTTTATTTTTTTTTGAATGAAGACAAAGCAGACGATGAATATGTACAATGATCATCACACAAATGACAATAACAGCAATAATCATTAATAGCAAGAAAAGTCATTTTGATGATATTATAAATGCTTAACTATAACATAAGTTTGAAACATACTACGTGAATGCAAAACTACAACTAAATGCAGCATACTAAAATACTATAACTAAAAGCTCTAAACACCCCCAAACTTGGAAATAACAATGTCCTCATTGTAGAAAAGATAAAGACATGAAGAACTGAGGACTTCCCTTTGATATCACTCGGTGGGGTGGTCGTCCATCTCCTCGACGTTTGAGTCTGATGGTGGGAAAGGTGGTAGTGGCGTAGGCACGGGAAAGGGAAGTGGAGCTGCACCCGGGTACTGTGCTGCTAGAACCGCGCTGAAGCTAGTGGTGAAGTTCCACATGTGCTCCTGCCTCTCTGCTATGCGCTGATTCTGTCTCTCTAGCCTCTTAGCTCGTCTGTCTATAAGTAACTGGAGGCTGCGGATCTGAGAGCTGAACTTAGCCTTAGGCCGCGATGAACTAGCAGGAAACTGCACATCCTCCTCCTCCTCCTCCTCGGAGGTAGCCACAATGATAAAGCATCGGCCTCGAGAATGTGACTTGGCTCCGTCCCATACCTTGTACCTCGCGATCAGTCTGTGGTCGAGGATCTGTGATGGCTGCTGTGTGACCTCATCATCTCGCCACTGTACCCCTGCCTGTTTGCACAATCCACAAATGAGGGAGGGGTGAGGTAGTCCGCCCTGAACATTACCCCTCAGAAGCCGGCGGATACTACCCTCAATGATGTTCCCTACATCAATTGAGAAATCCATGACAATAGCGTATAGTAACGCTGCCTTCTCCTTCGAAACATCGCTCACGTGCTGGGAGGGCATGAGTTTGGCACTCAGGAAGGCGTACCAAATCTTTCCATACAGGCTGAGGTCCTTGCTGGGGAAGAGAGAGGCACCTCTTTCTCGTTTAGTGATCCATGTGGTACCCGGCTTGCACAACTCTGTTAAAATCTTATTAAAATCAGGCTGAGAGCGAATGAGCTCAGTGTACTGGCATACTGCAGGAGGCACCAAGTTATAGTAGTGATTAATAGCCTGTGCACTAAAAGGTACCCTCATCCCCCTGACTATGGCCTCAAAAGGCTGTCTGTCCTGAGCGTTGGCGTAGAACTCCTGTACCACTGGAACGACAGCCGGGTCGGGGTGGTGGGTGAAAGTGTCCCACACCCTCTCATCTATCTGTTCCCAAATCTCTCCGTCAACCCCCCTCTCCGGCCTGAGACCTCGCTCGGGAGTTAGAGCTTTAACCGTGATGAAATCATCAAATCTGTCTGCCGCCTCGGCACTGATAAATTTACTGTGGTCATACTGTCTGAGTGGTGCGGAGGAGGATCCCTCGGTACGAGATCTCGTAGGAGGCATGGTAGCAACAAAGCAGAATCTCCTATTCAAAACAGACCCAAACCCCACTGATTTCAACTCACTGATATACAGAAATTTCCCCCAAACTTGAATTTTTCACAAACTAAAATTTCCTTCAAGAAGTCTCAAAATACACAAAATATTTCCCCAATCCACCAGTTAAACCAACACAACCACAACTGGGTACTCACTGGCAACCAAATCAACAATTTGCAGACAACTGACAGTTTAAAATGGTATCAAACAATACTGCTAAACCCAACTGGTTGCCCAAACTACTCAATTCTGACCCAATGACTTCTCAGATGCTATATCAATAAAAATTAACTGTAAACACAGAGATAATTGCAGTGAGAAAAAAATTTCAGTCCACAATGGTATACCTTGCCACTGTCAGTTTCAAGTATGAAGAAGGAGGAAGTGCCTACTTGAATTCACAAAATTGCAGCTTGAATCCTCACAGAGATGTATTGAGACTGAATTCCAGCCCCAATTCCTCAAAATAATTGACCAAATTCGAGCGGCACCAATGGTGTTGACTGTAATGGTGGGACTTGATTGAAACCCTAATTGGAAGTGGATTGTATGGAAACGGGTTGTTCAATCATCAATTCAATTGAAATCGAGAGTGGGTTGCGGCTAGGTTGGATTTCGAGTGGCTGAGGATGGTTTGGGGCTCTTGGGTTTTAGGCTGCAGACTGTAAGGATGAAGGAGAATGGAGAAAATTCGAACGGGAGGGAGTTTTTTAGGTTCTGCAATTCCGTGTCTCTCGCCGGGGCGAGATATTTCCTCATGTTTTTTCTCGCCGGGGCGAGAGATTCCAAGCCTAGAAACCTCGCCGCGGCGAGCCCCCCTGCTGAAGCAAAAATTTGATTTTTGAAAATTGAATACAGGGGCTATGTTTGATACTTGCTCCCTGTATCCCTGCAACCTACAAAACATACATTAGAAACAATAGGCCAAAATTGACCCTCCAAAGTGACTTGGTGCTAAAAAAAATCCAAAACTACACACAATTCACTAAATATGAAAAACTTAAAAACTAACTACCATGAAAATGCAATAATTAAGACACACTACCGAATCATAAAAGGATACGGAAAACGGTGGGTTGCCTCCCACCGAGCGCGTGGTTTAAAGTCCTCGGCCCGACTTCACATCCATTCAAGGCTAATCGGCTAAAGTGATCGAGGTCTTTTGGCGAGCGAAGCCGGCACCCCAATAATGCTTAAGGCGCTGCCCGTTAACTTTGAACGTCTCCTCCGGATTATCACCATAGACTTCAACAGCTCCGTGCGGAAATGCATGCTTGACAATGAAAGGACCCGACCAACGTGATTTGAGCTTTCCGGGAAAAAGCCTCAATCTAGAGTTGTATAGCAAAACCGCTTGGCCAGGCTCGAATTTTCTGTCAACAATCTTCTTATCATGCCACCTTTTTACCTTCTTCTTGTACAATTTTGAATTTTCATAAGCTTGCAGTCGGAACTCATCAAGTTCATTGAGCTGAAGAAGCCTTTTCTCACCTGCACCTGTGAGATCAAAATTCAACTTTCTAATGGCCCAGAACGCCTTGTGCTCAAGTTCAACCGGGAGATGGCATGCCTTGCCATAAACAAGCTGGTATGGTGACATACCAATGGGTGTTTTAAAAGCCGTTCTGTACGCCCACAGTGCATCATCCAGCTTTGTTGACCAATCTTTTCTTGTAGGATTGACGATCTTTTCCAGGATTTTCTTCACTTCTCTATTGGAAACCTCAGCTTGTCCATTGGTCTGGGGGTGATATGCAGTAGCAATTCTATGAGTGACCCCGTATTTTCCCAAGAGGGCAGCAAAGTGCTTATTGCAGAAGTGACTCCCTTCATCACTGATCATAGCCCTCGGAGTACCGAATCTTGTGAAGATATTCTTTTGAAGGAATTTCAGCACTACCTTGGAGTCATTAGTGGGCAATGCAGCTGCCTCCACCCATTTAGATACATAATCTACTGCCAAGAGAATGTATAGATTGTTGAAAGAGGGTGGGAATGGCACCATGAAGTCTATACCCCAAACGTCAAAGACTTCGACCTCAAGGATCATGTTTAAAGGCATTTCATGCCTTTTAGAAATGTTCCCCATCCGTTGACATCTATCGCATCTTAGCACAAACTGATGAGCATCTTTAAACAAAGTTGGCCAAAAGAACCCTGCTTGCAACACCTTAGTGGCTGTTTTCTCACCTCCGTAGTGTCCTCCATATAACGAATCATGACAGTGATGAAGAATGCTCTCAACCTCGCTTTGTGGAACACACCTTCGAATCATTTGGTCCACACAATGTTTGAACAGATATGGCTCATCCCACATGTACCTCTTCACGTCATGAAGAAACTTTTTCTTTTGCTGCCACGACAAGTCCGGTGGGAGTGTGTTACTAACCAAGTAGTTAGCAAAATCAGCATACCAAGGAATTTCGCCTTGAACCACAAACAACTGTTCATCCAGGAAAGATTCATTTATTAGAACTTTATCTTCCTTATCAAGACCCGGATTCTCCAATCTAGATAGATGGTCGGCTACTTGGTTTTCAGTTCCCTTTCTGTCCCGAATCTCCAAGTCAAACTCTTGCAGCAATAAGATCCATCGAATCAATCTCGGTTTAGCATCTTTCTTTGCAATTAGATACTGAATAGCTGAATGATCCGTGAATACAACCACCCTTGTTCCAATCAAGTACGATCGAAACTTGTCAAATGCATAAACTACTGCAAGCAACTCCTTCTCGGTAGTGGTGTAATTGAGCTGTGCATCAGTTAAGGTTTTGCTGGCGTAGTAAATAGCATGAAAAACCTTCTCCTTGCGCTGTCCCAAAACAGCCCCAACCGCATAATCACTGGCATCACACATCAATTCGAAGGGTTTTGACCAATCCGGAGCAATGATCACTGGTGCAGTGGTTAATTTCTTCTTTAAAAGTTCAAAAGCGATCAAGCACTCTTCATCAAACTTGAATGGCACATCTTTCTCTAATAGACTGCATAAAGGCTTTGTGATCTTAGAAAAATCCTTAATGAATCTTCGGTAAAACCCTGCATGTCCTAGAAAACTGCGAATGCCCTTCACTGAGGTTGGTGGAGGTAAATTTTCAATTGTTTCAAGTTTTGCTCTATCCACCTCAAGACCTTTGGATGACACTTTATGCCCAAGTATTATCCCCTCTTGCACCATGAAGTGACATTTTTCCCAATTGAGCACTAGATTAGTTTCCACACATCTCTTCAGTATTAGAACTAGATTTTCCAAGCAGTTGTCAAATGAATCACTAAACACTGAGAAGTCATCCATGAAAACTTCAACATTGCGTTCTACCAAATCTGAGAAAATAGCCATCATGCACCTTTGAAAAGTGGCCAGTGCATTACACAATCCGAATGAGACCCTTCTAAAAGCAAAAGTACCAAATGGGCATGTGAAGGTAGTCTTTTCTTGATCTTCTGGAGCAATAGCAATCTGATTATATCCCGAATATCCATCTAATAAGCAATAGTACTCATGTCCAGCTAGTTTATCCAACATTTGATCAATGAAGGGTAATGGGAAATGATCCTTTCGAGTTGCTTTGTTAAGTCTCCTGTAATCCATGCACACCCTCCAACTAGTTACTGTTCTTGTTGGAATCAATTCATTATTCTCATTGGCTACAACTGTCATGCCCCCTTTCTTGGGTACACACTGAACTGGGCTCACCCACGCACTGTCAGAGATAGGATAAATTATTCCAGCATCTAACCACTTCAAAATCTCTTTCTTTACCACCTCTTTCATGATTGGGTTGAGCCTCCTTTGATGTTCCACAGTGGGTTTACTATCATCCTCTATCAAGATTTTGTGCATACAGTATGATGGGCTTATTCCCTTGATGTCAGCGATGGTCCATCCAATAGCAGATTTGTACTCTCTAAGAACCCGCAACAACTTGCTTTCCTGAAACTCGTTAAACACAAATGCAATAATAACAGGTAAAGTAGCTGAATCACCTAAATATGCATACCTGAGATGGTTAGGCAAAGGTTTTAGCTCAAGTGATGGAGGTGTCTCAAGGGATGGTCTCAACCGATCTGTAGCATTCTCAGCATGCTCGAGAGATTCAAACGGGATTTGAAACTTGCTTCCCCATGGCACTGTATCCAAAATCTGTAGATATTCAACCAAATCTGGATCTTCCATGTCAAACTCTCCCAGAAGTGCAGTCTCTAATGGATCATTGTTCAACACATTCAGAAACTCATCATTTACAACTCGGTCGATCACATCCACTTGAAAACATTCTTCCTCATCTGAAGGGAATTTCATGGCCTTAAATACATTGAAGGTCACTTCTTGATCCTGAACCCTCATAGTGAGCTCTCCCTTTTGCACATCGATTAAAGTTCTCCCAGTGGCTAAAAATGGTCTCCCCAGAATAATAGGAATGTTTTTATCTTCCTCAAAATCTAAGATGATGAAATCAGCCGGGAAGATAAACTTATCCACCTTAACAAGAATGTCTTCAACAATTCCCCTTGGGTATGTAACCGACCTATCGGCAAGCTGAAGAGAAATGTTTGTAGGCTTTGGTGCAGGAAGCCCCAACTGAGTATACACGGATAATGGCATGAGATTAATATTAGCACCCAAGTCACACAAACATTTGTTGAATGAAAGGCTACCAATAGTACACGGTATAGTGAAGCTGCCTGGATGTTTCAACTTGGGGGGTAGCTTTCTTTGCAACACGACACTACATTCCTCCGTTAAAGCTACTGTCTCAAAGTCATTTAGCCTTTTCTTCCTAGATAGAATTCCCTTCATAAATTTGGCATAGCTAGGCATCTGCTCTAAGGCCTCTACAAAAGGAATGTTAATTTGTAGCTTCTTGAAGACCTCCAGGAATTTGGCAAACTGTTTATCTAACCTTTGCTTCTGCAACCTCTGAGGGAAAGGTACTGGTGGATACACCTTTTGAGTAGGCTCAACACTAGGTTTATCTGTGGTATCCTTCTGCTCCGACTCAAGTGGTACACTGCTGTCCATTTCCTTAGAAAAATCAGCATTAGTCAAGTCCGGAGGAGAGCTTGAATGGGCTGCCCCCTTTTGCAATTCGGGCTCCTGTAAGGTTTGTTTACCACTTCTGAGAGTTACTGCCTGACATTCCTCTTTCCCATCTCTTCTTGGATTAGTCTCTGTGTTACTAGGAAGAGATCCCTAGGGTCTATTTGACATAGAACTAGCCATCTGCCCAATTTGATTTTCCAAAGCCTTAAGTGCTGCTGCTTGGTTTTTTATCAAGATATCCTGGTTAGCCATGTGTTTCAATATCAACTCCTCAAAATCTGATTTTCTCTCTGGTTGTGATTGTGAGGTTTGAGCTGTATGATGTTGTGGCTGATTTTGGAACCCTGGTGGATGGTGTGGCTTAGGAGCTTGCTGAAAATTTTGATTGTTGCTCCATGAAAAGTTAGGATGGTTCCGATTTCCAGCATTGTAAGTGTTTTGGTACTGATTTGGCAGCCTCTGGTAGCTACTTACAAACTGAACTGCCTCGTGGTCAAATGGGCATTGGTCGTTGGCATGGGTCCCTGCACACACTTCACACACAACAGCTACCTGCTGCACTTTTGAATCAGTCAAGGAATCCAGTTTCTTTGACATTGCTGCCATCTGAGCTGCTAAGGCTGTGATGGCATCCACCTCTAATACTCCGGCTACCTTTGGTTGACTCATTCTAGAAGTAGGCCATTGGTAGTTATTTACAGCCATAACCTCCAATAATTCAAGTGCTTCTCCATAATTTTTAGCCATGAGAGATCCTCCCGCGGCTGCGTCTATGCAAGATCGATTGTGAGATCCCAACCCATTGTAGAAGGTATTCAATTGCATCCATGGAAGGAATCCGTGATGTGGGCATCTTCGAAGCAAATCTTTAAATCTTTCCCAAGCCTCATACAATGACTCCCCATGATGTTGTTCAAAGGTTGCAATTTCATTTCTCAATCTAGCAGACTTTGCAGGAGGGAAGAACTTTGCCAAAAATTTTTGTGCTAAGTCTGACCATGTAGTGATGGATCCCGGTGGCAATGAGTGAAGCCAACTCTTAGTTTTGTCTCTCAAAGTGAACGAAAAAAGTCTAAGTCTCAAAGCATCATCCGTCACTCCATTAAATTTGAAAGTATCACATATCTCAATAAAGCTCAACAAATGCTCATTAGGGTTGTCATTAGCCAAACCCCCAAACTGTAACGAGTTCTGCACCATTTGTATTGTTCCTGGTTTAATTTCAAAGGCATTTGCAGTTATTGCCGGTCTTGTGATACTAGACTATAAATCACTTATCTGCGGCGTTACATAGTCTCTCAATGCTTTTTGTTCCTCTGCCGCCATAGTTTCTTGATTGTTAGAATCCCTGATTCTTTCTCGTCTTAGTCTTCGGGTATTTCTCTCGATCTCGGGATCGTAAGGAAATAACTCAAGACTTTGTGATCGGCGCATACAAATCAAGGGTACCTACACAATCAAGTAAATAAAAATTAAAAACAAGTCTAAATTAAGATCAATTCAACTATAATCAATATTGGTAAAATTATTGTAAAATAATTCCCCGGCAACGGCGCCAAAAACTTGTTGCTCGATTTCGCAATCAATAAAACACGCGCAAGTATACGCGGTCCACAAGTAATATAAGATAAGTAAAGTGTCGAACCCACGAGGAATTATGTTAAATAATTACCAAATATCAATCGCATGTAAAAATAATCTACTTTAAACAATGACAATATGGTTTGTGTTTGTTGTTGATTATAACTAAAATAAAGACAATTTAGAAAGCAAGGTTTTACTAACACGGATAAAGTTCAAGATAAAAAGGTCTAAGATTACAATTTCCCCCAACTCTTCATTTAAACATCATACTCTCTCTTGCTTGGATAATTAGAGCATAAGAATTGTTATCCGAGAAATCACAAGTATATATAAGCCTCTCTCAATGGTCGAATACGTATTTCCTATTGTGGTGTTTAGATATATTTCTATTCTACACACTAGCAAGAATCTCATATCAAGAACAATTAATAAGACACATGTCACGTAAAATCCCATTAACCATTCTATCAATTACCAACTTTCACAATAGAAATCATTAAACACGGATTCTCAATTGGATAAATGTGGTATTTAGGTATATGTCTATCCTAAATACAATCAAATTATCAACCCTCAAGAATAATACATAAGACTCACGTCACTTAATCTCATACATTAACCATAAAGAATATCTAATTTTCACATGAATTCATAACTAGGTCTCAACTTACACTTCCTCTCTCAATTCCATATAAGTTACCAAGGTAATTACGGGCCAAGCAATTAATCCTAAAGCAAAGGTTATGAACTCCAATTCATGTAATGACTAACTACCAATCAAAGAGAGAGCATTCAATTTAAACTACAAGTTGGGTTCCATTGCAATCTTAGAATGAAGAGTTTAGCTCATATTAAATCTCAATAACATCATAATCTGATTATAGTACATGGTTGAAGTTACAAAATAAGAAAGAAGAACTAAAACATATGAAGATACACCATTTTTGTGATAAGAATCCCGAATTGGTGTGGTATAGTTCTTCTTCTCTAATCCTTGCTCTCATATTTCGTGCTCCTAGCCTCCTTGGTTGATGAAATTCTGATAATCTTTCCTTTAGTTCCTTTGTTCTTCTCTTTTTAGCTCCAAACCCTAGCTTTTTCAATGTGTGTAACCAAGCTTCAATAATCCAATACAAACTCCCTGGATGCCTGATAATTCTCTTCTCTCTCCTCATAGTCCCGTTCCTCAATTTCCTCCTCTAGTGCGCCACAAATGCAGAACAGACAAAGCAAGCCGCACCAGCAAAACGCGCTCTCGCCCCGGCGAGAAAATGGCCTGGGGAGCTCGCCGCGGCGAGGTCTCATGTCCTGCAAAAATTACTCTTTTGCCCCTGGTCTTGCTAAAAACCGCCACGATCGTCCACAACTGTTCTCTGCACAACAAAAGCATAAAACAAGTAAATAGATACTATAAGCACCTAAGGATAGCTAAGAATTGAGTTCAAAAGATAACTAATTCGTAGGTATAAAACCCACTCATCAATTGTCGTATTGCAAGTACTCTTAGAATGAACTGTTAATCGTTCACGTTACCTAGCTATGCTTCGCATGTTATTAAAGCTTTCAAGTTCTATATTCCATGAACTACATAAGATAGATGTCAAAGCCAATTGTTTCGGCTAGATGTATGTTTAATCATCATTGTTGTTAAGTAAAGCTATCCGATCAAATTGTTTGGTTTGGATTCCTATGTAAAGCTGAGATGAACAACCCTCATAGCAGGAGTATGTATGGCGGGGAACCGACACGCGCGCGAACTGTATGTAAAAGGGGTTATGAATAACACCGGGTACATTAGGCTGATCACCTATTGTATTAGTATGTTGGGTTATCGGATGAATTTCTGGTGATTCTAGTAAAAGTTCAGTGTCACGATGACTACTTAGTATAGAATATTTCCTCCATTTGGGAACATTGAATTCATTCGGTCCATAGAGGCCCTACAATTGTGTTAAAGAGATCATTCGTATAAATTGAGCAAGTTCTTGAGCTATCTTTTATTCTCTTGATTCTTATAAGCTATAAAGTATTCATTTGATGATTCACGATTATTGTTATTATACTTGTTGAGCAAATTTGTTGCTCACCCTTGCTTTCTTTAAAATATTTCAGTTAGTGAAGCTCGTGGTGAAAGCTCAGGGAAGGATAAAGGCAAAAGCAAAGCCATGGATTAGCTTTGTATCGTTAAGATTATCATTTTGATTATGTATTAAGACCCGTTGACGTTTGTGATGTATTAAGACTTAATCACCCTTATGTATCAAGTTATGCTTTGTAGTAGTCTTGGTTTCGAGACTTGGGACATGACTATTTATGTTATATCAATATAAATATTCCTTTATTCTGCTATATATTGTCAACAACATGATGTATGTTTGAGATAGTGACGAACCAGGTCTGCGGTTCAGGTGGCCCGGATTTGGGGGCGTCACAGGTTGGTATCAAAGCCTTAGGTTATAAACCTTTAGAGAGAGGTCTTTAGGCTATAACCTTAGGAAGCGTAGAGAGTATAAGAGTAGATAAAACTTATGTAGAGCTTTGGGGCGATCTTAGATAGACGTGTCCTAGAAAGTTGTGAAAGGTATTTACATTCCTTGCAATGAAGTTATATTTCTTTACGAGTTACTAATAGAGTGTGTCGCTTTGTGGTCTACTTGTAGTACTCATGATAGATATCCTCGTAGTATATGAGATGATGGCACTAAGCTTTCTTGCGTTTAGGAGAGAATGCGGCCCAGACGCAACATACCACCCCCAGCAACACCTAAGCGATCGGTTAACAATGAAGGAGGTCCGACAGACCCCATGTAGCGGTTAACAGACATACTGGAGAGAATGGAAAGGAGAAATGTGGTACCTGTGAATCCCAACCCACCGGCAGCACCCATAACAAGTTTCAAAGACTTTAAAATCGTAGGACCCCCAGAGTTCAGGGGAAGGACTGATCCGATTGAAGCCCAATCTTGGGTGAAGGAAATGAAGAAGGCTTTTGTTATCGCACGCATGGGGGATGACCAAAAAACAATATTTGCCACCTATATGATGAAAGGAGAAGCAAATTATTGGTGGGAGGCTAACCAACAACAAGCAGGCGAAGGAATGATACCGTGGGACAGGTTCAAGGAATTATTTTTCGAGAATTATTTCCCAAAAAGCATGGAAAAACAAATGGTAGTGAAATTTTTGGAGCTGAAGCAGGGAGACATGATGGTGGCTCAGTACGCCGCCAAATTCAATGAACTTGCACGTTTTGCACCGCTTCAAGTAAGTACTAAAGAGCTGAAGGCGCAAAGGTTTAAACAAGGGCTGAAACCGTGGTTGTATAACAAGGTAGTCGTTCTTCAGATTGAAACCTTTAGTGCACTATTGGAAATAGCCATCATCGCCGAAGGAGGGATTGAGGCCCTGAATCAACACAAGAAGAATAACAAGAGTGGAGGAGACTATCATGGTGGTGGCAGTAGCGGTGGAAGCAATTCGGGAAAGAGAAAATTGGATGGTGGCAACAGCAACAGTATCAACACTAATCAGATAGGGAACAATCAGGGAGGATTTAAGAAGAGGGTTGAAGCGTGTCCTAAATGTGGGAAAAATCACAAGGGAGAGTGCTGGAAAGGGCGCAATATCTATTACAATTGCGGCCAGGAGGGGCACATGGCACTAAACTGCATAAACCCAAACAAGAACCGTGGATGTTATTCTTGTGGATCAATGGAGCATCAGATCAAAGACTGCCCGAAGAAAGGAAGCAGTGGTGGAAACATCAACCGAGGAGGAGGCAACAAACTGACAATTGGAGGACCGACTCCGCCAAACCGAACCCCTGCCCGAACCTTCAACATGACCGTCCAGGATGTAGTGATTGCTAAGGAGGTGGTGTCAGGTATTATCCCAATCAATAACATAAATGCATGAGTATTATTTGATTCAGGTGCTACCCGTTCTTTTGCGTCTGAAGATTTTGCTAAACGATTAAATTTACCCCAAGAACGGTTAGAAAATCCTTTAAGTATAGAAATTACGAATAACGAGGTAATTCCTGTAGAGTTTATTCTTCGTAATTATTGTGCTGAGATTAAGGGATGTAATTTTCGCGTGGATTTGATCCCAATAAGGTTGGGAGAGTTCGATGTAATATTGGAAATGGATTGGTTGTGCGACCGTGCGGCAGTGATCGACTGTCAGAAGAAAAGTGTGAACCTTCAGACCCCGAACCGGTCGAGGGTAGTATTTTATGGTAGCAGATCGCTGAGACATTTGTGTTATCTCACGATGATGCAGGCCAGGAAATTGTTAAAGAAAGGGTGTGAAGGCTACTTAGCCTATATTGTAGATACAAACTAAGGAGGGGTAGAAATTACAGATATACCGATAGTGAGAGAGTTTCCAGATGTATTTCCAAGCGAATTACCCGGTCTTCCGCCAGACAGGGAAATTGAATTTGCGATAGACTTAGTGCCAGGAACTGCACCAATTTCAAAGGCTCCGTATCGTATGGCGCCAGTGGAAATGAAGGAATTGTTGATACAACTTCAAGAATTGCTGGACAATGGGTATATTCAGCCAAGTGTGTCCCCATGGGGAGCACGGAGCACTAGTTTTGTTTGTTAAGAAGAAGGACGGATCGATGAGGCTTTGCATCAACTACCGGGAATTGAACAAATCAACGATCAAAAATAAGTATCCATTGCCAAGGATCGACGACTTGTTCGATCAACTAAAAGGAGCCAGACACTTCTCGAAGATAGATTTGAGGACCGGATATCATCAGCTAAAAGTAAGGAAGGAAGATGTACCCAAAACTGCGTTTCGCATGAGATATGGTCACTACGAGTTTTTGGTGATGTCTTTTGGTTTGACTAATGCGCCAGCAACATTCATGGACTTGATGAACCAAATTCTGAAGCCGTACTTAGACAAGTTCGTGGTAGTTTTCATCGATGACATTTTGATTTATTCAAAGACTGAAGAAGAGCATGCCGATCATCTGAACAAAGTATTGGAGACACTAAGAAGGGAAAAGTTGTACGCGAAACTATCCAAGTGCGAATTCTGGATAGAGAAGGTACAATTTTTAGGACATATGATCGACAAAGACGGTATCTCAGTGGACCCTGCAAAAGTAGAAGCAATTAGTAACTAGGAACAACCGAAGACGCCGACAGAAGTGCAAAGTTTCTTAGGGTTAGCTGGGTACTATCGAAGATTTATCCAGGATTTTTTGAAGATAGCAACCCCATTGACCAATCTGACGAGAAAGACGGTGAAGTTTGTATGGTCTGAAAAGTACGAAGACAGTTTTCAGGAGTTGAAGTAGAGATTAAGCGAGGCGCCTGTATGGTCCTTGCCAGATGATACGAGAGGTTTTGTAGTGTATAGTGATGCGTCACACAAAGGTCTTGGTTGTGTGTTAATGCAACACGACAAGGTCATTGCGTATGCGTCACGACAGTTGAAGGACTACGAGAAGCGATACCCTACCCATGACCTGGAATTAGCAGCTGTCGTCTTTGCATTGAAAATTTGGAGACATTACCTATATGGGGAAAAATGTGAGATATACACAGATCATAAGAGTCTGAAATATATTTTCACACAGAAGGAGTTGAACATGCGACAGAGGAGGCAGTTGGAATTAATCAAAGATTACGACTGCGAAATTCTTTATCACCCAAGAAAAGCAAACATAGTAGCAGATGCATTGAGTAGCAAGGGGAATGAGAGATTGTTTATGTTGGCAACTCACGAGGAGTTAATACTGGAAATGGCGAGACTAGAGATTGAAGTGAAAAGTCCGGCAGAGGCAGCAGAGAAGTTATTCGTAATTGAAGCTCGTTCGACGTTACTCGACAAAGTGAGAGGAGCACAGGAAAAGGATGAAGAATGTGAAAGGATACAGATAAGGATCGCAGAAAATGAGGAAAGGAAATTCCGAATGGATAAGGATGGTATCTTGAGATACGAGGAGCGAGTGTGGGTGCCAACCGTGACTGAATTAAGGGAGGAAATTTTACATGAAGCACATAATTCAACATATTTTGTCAACCCAGGAAGCACGAAAATGTACCGAGATCTTCGTCAATATTTTTGGTGGCCCAATATGAAATGGGACGTAGCAGGGTACCGTCAGCAAATGTCTCACTTGTCAACAAGTCAAAGAAGAACATCAGAGACCAAGTGGGTTACTTCAACCACTGAATATACCGGAATGGAAGTGGGAGCATATCACTATGGATTTTGTGGTAGGACTTCCAGTTACACAGAAGGGCTATGATGCCATTTGGGTTATCGTGGATCGATTGACAAAATCAGCACACTTTCTACCGATAAAGATCCAATTTAATTTGAACCAATTAGCCAAGTTATATATAAAGGAAATTGTTTCACGACATGGAGTGCCAGTGTCAATTGTCTCAAATCGAGATCCGCGCTTCACGTCAAATTTTTGAAAGAGCTTGCAAGAAAGGATGGGAACACAGTTACGACTAAGTACTGCTTACCATCGTCAAACTGACGGACAGACTGAACAAACAATACAAACACTAGAAGACATGTTGAGAGCTTGTGTGATGGATTTCAAGGGAAATAGGGATGATCATTTACCACTTGTGGAATTTGCTAATAACAATAGCTATCATGCAAGTATCGGTATGCCGCCATATGAAGCCCTCTACGGAAGGAAGTGCAGAACACCATTAAGCTGGGATGAGGTTGGCGAACGACGACTGTTGGGACCAGAAATGGTGCAGCAGACAGCAGAAGTGGTCACAGTGATCAGGGCAAGATTAATTGCAGCCCAAGACCGACAAAAGAAGTGTGCAGATCAACATCGTCAGATAAGAGACTTCGACGTCGGCAGCTACGTGTTTCTGAAGGTATCTCCCTGAAAAGGGAAGATACGTTTTGGAAAGAAGGGAAATTTAAGCTCGAGGTTCGTAGGACCGTTCGAAGTATTGAAAAGAGTGGGTGAAGTGGCGTATGAGGTAGCCTTGCCTCCTAAATTGGAGCATATCCACAACGTGTTCCACGTCTCAGTGTTACGACCATACAAGCCCGATTATAAGCACGTGATATCCTATGAGCCCGTCCAAATAGAGAAAGATCTAATGTATGAAGAAATTCTTATTCAGATAATTGATAGGAAAGAGCAAGTATTAAGAAATAAGGTTATACCTTCTGTAAAAGTAGTTTGGCGAAACCACAATGCCGAGGAGGCTACGTGAGAATTAGAAGATAAGATGAAGGAGAATTACCCTCAACTTTTTGTTTAACCTTGTATTGTGATTCTGGAGACAGAATCCTTATAAGGAGGGAAGAATGTAACGATCGGGAATTTTGAATTTTCTTGTAACCCGAGCTATGTGTGAATAGAATAATTTTTATTTTTATTTATATTATTATGTGTTATGTGCCTAAATGTGGTGTTACAACCTAGAATATGTGTAAGTATTGAATTTTTACGTGTTGTTGTATCGTGGGAGTGAATATATTGATTTCGCGAGAAATCGTAAAATCACTATTCACGGGGCACATTTCCCAAGGCACTATTCATGCCAAAATATTTTTGCGTATTTTTCGACTTTAATAAATTTCATTAATATGCGTATGCGAATAGATAATTTTTCCAAGTGTTAGATTTTTGTTTTAAGCCCAATCGTGTTTTTTTAGGGGTGTTCCGAATATTTGGACAAATCCCATAATAATTATTTTTATGTGTCCCAATAATTTATGGGAGTACCCATTTTAATTTTGGGTGGAGTTATTTACCAGTTTTGGTACAAAAATGGGAGTTTTCGAATATATTTTTGTGTATTTGGGTATTTATTTTGGCTTGTTACTCCAAGAGTAAACTAACCCACCAATTTAGACCAATCAAATGAGAGCATGAAGGGAGTTGCCGACAAGCATTTGAAATTGTTGGGCACCTTGAGCAACCAACCCATTTTCTCCCAAAATTACTCCTCCACTTCTCCCAAATCATTCAACTCCCAACTCATTCCAAATTGTTTCAACTGATAGATAGAGAGAGAGAGAGAAAGAGAGCTACAGAAAATTTGAAGGAAGAAGAAGAAGAAGATACACGGGAAGAAGAAGAGAAGAAGAAGGAGGAGGAGCTCGGGAAGGAAAGAAGAGGAAGAAAGGAAGTCCCTAGCTAGCTCAGTAACTCCATTTTAGCAAGAAGCAAAAGGTAATCTCCTCTCCAAATGAGTTTCCTTCCATTTTCCTCCATTGTTGAGCTTTGAAGCTTTCTTGGTTGGGTTTTGAGTTTTCTTGAGACTTTTGCTATGATTGTTGGTTGTGTTTGGTTTATAATGTTACCAAGACACCTTGTAAGCTATTAACACCATTAAAGTGGAACAAAAACGAAGAATGATCCGTACCTATGCTTAAGGAGGATGAAGAACATGAAGAACAATGAACTTTGGACATGAACATGGACTGTTGGACGATTTAGAGGACTTTGTAGCTATGATTTCGTGTTTGTTTAATTCATTTGTTGTTATTATATTGTACTTCCATGGGTTATGAGTTTAACCCAGTTGGAATGGAGTAAAAAAGGATTAAAACAAAGATTTAGTGTTGATTTTGGTGAAGTACACCAAGAACACAAAAACAGAGCGTGAGTTGATATTTTGCCCTAATATTTGGCCATGTTAATGTTAATGGATAGCTTTGAATTTTTGATATGTGGTAGCTCTATGTCTTAGGAGTCCATAGAGTCCAGAACGGACCAATTTGAACGTGTATAGAAGGAGTTATGGTGGTTGGAAGCAAGGTAGGTCTAGAACCCAAAAACAGAGCATGAAACCGAGTATGGGCGTACATACGCTGCCCTTACGCTTATGCTACAGATGCCTTAGGCATATGTATGCCGGTCATAGGCAGGTTTTGGGTGTAGTTATGCCGGGCTAATGTTAGGCCAGAATTAGCTTTGACGTCATTTACTAAAATAGGTATAACTTTCTCATATGAATTCGGATTTAGGTGATTCAAGATGATTCGGAAAGAGGAAGAGTAGACCTATAACGTTCGTTCTTTAAGTTTTTGGATTTGAGGTCTGTAGCATGGCCTAAATTGGTCATTTATAGGACTGATGTGAAATTAGGGGCAATCGGAGGGTGTCAAACATGCGCGTATGCACATGTAATGCTCCCAACAGTGTAAAATGTTGTTCTAAGTTCTAAAACATGAATGTTATGAATTATAATGATACTTAGGATTAACGAATGAGTATTAGATTAATCGAATGGGCGTGCTAGACGTATGCAATTGCGTGTCACTTGAGCATTCGAATAGGCAAAGTTGGCGTGCAGACGCGCAAGCGTCATAACGCTGTAACTAGTGTGTATAATCTTGTTTAATATTTTGTTTCTTATATGAATGAAACATTATAGAGCAGTATATACCATTATGTGGTATCCAGTATGTGACTAATTGTTATGTGAAAATGTACTTAATTATGTAGGATATTAAGGAGCGTGTGTTGTAATATTGTAGCAGGCGCACCAGGCAAGTTTCCTAACGCTTGTCTAACCCTTGAGTTGGGCAAGTTCCCTAACTTCATTCTTTCTATATATTGAATGCAAATTCTCTTAACGTTATTCAAGCTATTTATTGAGAAAGTTCCATTTTACTCAAGTTATAATTGGACAAGTATTCTATATTATTGCAAGTTCCTTACTCAACTATTTTTTTTATTTGAGCAAGCTTCCTATCTTATACAAATGTTGTATATTGTTGCAAGTATTACTCCATTAAGCGAGTTTCTTATCTTATTCACGTTACCTAGCTATGCTTCAACCCATGTTATTAAAGCTTTCAAGTTCTATATTCCATGAACTGCATAAGATAGATGTCAAAGCCAATTGTTTCAGCTAGATGTATGTTTAATCATCATTGTTGTTAAGTAAAGCTATCCGATCAAATTGTTTGGTTTGGATTCCTATGTAAAGCTGAGATGAACAACCCTCATAGCAGGAGTATGTATGGCGGGGAACCGACACGCGCGCGAACTGTATGTAAAAGGGGTTATGCATAACACCGGGTACATTAGGCTGATCACCTATTGTATTAGTATGTTGGGTTATCGGATGAATTTCTGGTGATTCTAGTAAAAGTTCAGTGTCACGATGACTACTCAGTATAGAATATTTCCTCCATTTGGGAACATTGAATTCATTCGATCGATAGAGGCCCTACAATTGTGTTAAAGAGATCATTCGTAGAAATTGAGCAAGTTCTTGAGCTATCTTTTATTCTCTTGATTCTTGTAAGCTATAAAGTATTCATTTGACGATTCACGATTATTGTTATTATACTTGCTGAGCAAATTTGTTGCTCACCCTTGCTTCCTTAAAATATTTCAGTTAGTGGAGCTCGTGGTGAAAGCTCAGGGAAGAATAAAGGTAAAGGCAAAGCTATGGATTAGCTTTGTACCGTTAAGATTATCATTTTGATTATGTATTAAGACTCGTTGACGTTTATGATGTATTAAGACTTAATCACCCTTATGTATCAAGTTATGCTTTGTAGTAGTCTTGGTTTCGAGACTTGGGACAGGCGTTTCATTCAAGATTTCTCGAGAATCGCCACTCCGTTAACGAATTTAACCAGAAAATCAGTGAAGTTTGTTTGGACGGAGAAGTGCGAAGAGAGTTTCCAAGAACTAAAGAAGAGACTAAGTTCGGCACCTGTATTGTCTTTGCCAGATGATACAGGAAATTTTGTGGTGTATAGCGACGCATCGCATAAGGGACTTGGTTGTGTGTTGATGCAGAATGGAAAGGTTATTGCATATGCATCGCGCCAACTAAAAGACTATGAAAAAGGGTATCCGACCCATGACTTAGAGTTAGCAGCTGTGGTGTTTGCTCTGAAAATCTGGCGACACTATCTCTATGGGGAGAAGTGTGAAATATACACAGACCATAAAAGTCTGAAGTATATTTTTACACAGAAAGATTTGAATATGCGGCAAAGGAGATGGATAGAGTTAATCAAGGACTATGATTGTGAAATTCTATACCATCCGGGAAAAGCCAATGTGGTTGCAGACGCTTTGAGCAGAAAGGGTCGGGAGAAATTGTTCTTGTTAACCGCTCAGGAGAAGCTCATGGAGGAAATGGCTAAGTTGGAACTAGAAGTGAAGAATCAGATTGAGTCGACCGAAAAATTATTTCAGATAGAAACCCAACCAACTCTGGTGGAAAAAGTGAAGGAAGCGCAACTCAAAGATGAGGAATGTGCTGAGATACGGAAAAGATTGCTTGAGGGAGAAAAGCTTAAATACAAAGTTGACACCGAAGGACTGCTTAGATTCGAAGGCCGAATTTGGGTTCCGGCAGAACTAAAGATCAGAGAAGAGATTTTGACCGAAGCCCATAGTTCAAGATTTTTGGTTCACCCAGGAAGTACGAAGATGTACCAAGATCTTCGCCAACATTTCTGGTGGCCAAACATGAAAAGAGAGGTTGCTGAGTGTGTTGCGAAGTGCCTAACCTATCAAAGAGTAAAAGCAGAACATCAACGACCAAGTGGTTTGCTACAGCCTTTGGAGATACCAGAATGGAAATGGGAGCATATCACGATGGATTTCGTGGTAGGTCTTCCAGCTACTCAGAGGGGATATGACGCGATATGGGTCATAGTGGATCGACTGACGAAATCAGCGCACTTTTTACCAATCAAAGTCAGATTCACATTAGATCAGCTGGCGAAGTTATATGTCAAAGAAATTATCACGAGGCACGGTGTTCCAGTATCAATAGTGTCAGACAGGGATCCGCGGTTCACATCAAAGTTTTGGAGGAGTCTGCAAACTTGTTTGGGGACACAGTTGCGAATGAGTACAGCCTATCATCCTCAAACCGATGGCCAGAGTGAAAGAACAATTCAAACGTTAGAGGACATGCTGAGAGCGTGTGTCATGGATTTCAAGGGCAACTGGGATGATCATTTACCTTTGGTCGAATTTGCTTACAACAACAGTCATCACGCCAGTATCGGCATGCCACCCTATGAAGCGTTGTACGGAAGGAAATGCAGAACTCCGTTATGCTGGGATGAGGTTGGTGAACGTCGACTATTAGGACCCGAGCTGGTGCAACAAACTGCTGAGATTGTTCACGTAATAAGAGCCAGACTGATAGCCGCTCAAGACAGGCAGAAAAAGTATGCTGACCAACACCGACAAAATCGCGAATTTGAGGTCGGCAGCTTCGTGTTTCTCAAAGTATCTCCCTGGAAAGGGAAAATCAGATTTGGAAAGAAGGGTAAACTAAGTCCGCGATTCATTGGACCCTTTGAAGTACTGAAACGGGTGGGTGAGGTCGCTTATGAGGTAGCTTTACCTCCTGAGTTAGGCCACGTCCACAATGTCTTTCACATATCGGTGCTACGACCGTATAAGTCTGATTATAAACATGTCATAGAGTATGAACCGATACAGTTTGAGCAAGATTTGTCTTATGACGAGGTTCCTGTACAAATAGTGGACAGGAAAGAACAAGTTCTTAGAAATAAAGTGATACCTTCCGTTAAGGTAATCTGGAGGAACCACAGTGCTGAAGAAGCTACGTGGGAACTCGAAGATAAAATGATGCAGAATTACCCTCACTTATTTGTTTAACTTTTGTATTGCGATTCTGGGGACAGAATCTTTGTAAGGAGGGGAGAATGTAACAGACGAGTTTAATTGCGTTGTGATTCTGGGGACAGAATCCTTTTAAGGAGGGAAAGATGTAACGAATGCAATTTTTGAGAATTAATAAAAATATTTATTGAGTTGTATAAATATTTTTGTTAATTTATTGAGTTAATAGATGATTTATTAAGCTATTGTGAAATAAGTTTATGTTGAGTTAATTGGTGTTAATTGTTACTTGAATATGATTTGTGATGATTATTCTAATTTAATTTAATAATTAGATGATGAAAAGAATTATTTGAATAAATGATTTATGTTAATAAATAATATAATTCATTTGGTGTTATTGTTATTGGTTAAATAAATTATTAAGTTAGTTTGTAAGGTTTAATTGAATTTATTTAAAAATAAGTTTAATTAAATTAGAAGTGTGACATTTTAAACTATATGTTATAATGATTTATTAGAATAAATGAGAAAGTGTTTAATTTAGTTTTACCAAACAAGGCCATATGATCTTTGTTTGGAAATAATGGATTATTTTAATTGTGTTTTACCAAACAAGACATAAGAATAATAGGTTATTCTTATTAGTGTTTACCAAGCAAGCCTTTAGTTAGAATAATGAGTTATTTTTTTTTAATTAGTTTGCCAAACATAGCCTTATGGCTTTTGAATTTTATAACTGATGAATTAAGTTAGATTATACGTTATTATTATTTAAAACATCAGTTTTTATTTTTTAAAAAAAATCATCAGTTTATATTATATCAGTTATATCAATAACAGAACGTCAGTTGAAAGAAAGAAAAGAAAAGAGAAGAACAGAGAGAAAAGAGAAAGAAAAACTCTGTGAATTTGAGAGTTGAGAGAAAAGAGAGAATTTGAGAGAGAAGCTTGGATATTGGAGAAAGAATTTCTAAAACCAAGGAAGCTTAATCAAATTTCTAAGAATTTGAATGTATAAACTGTTTACTATGTTTTATTTCTCTGTATATGAATTTATGTGCCAAATATATGAATTAGTTGTTGTAATTAGTAGTAATCATGTGTTAGATGATAATATGTTGATTAATAATCAATTTAGGGGTATTAATTCATGAAAACATGATTTAGAGTGAAGTCTTTGTTTTTACAGAGTTTTATTTCATGTATGGCATATATATATGTTAATTGATGCTCTAATTGATTATTAATCGGTAAATTGATAATTGTTTATGATTATTTGATGAAAAATATGAGTAATGCTAAAAGAATTGTTTAAATTGGTTGGAAAATGAATTTACAGAGTTTAATTTCATAAGAATGGTTAAAACTTGAATATTTGGTTTTAACAGTAAATTTTTGGTTTTAAACTAGTTGTTTATGAGTTTGAATGATTAAGATGTTTACAGAACATGTTAGGTAAATATTTTATATCATATATGATGTTTGGGTATATTTAACTTGTTTTCTGGATGGTAGAATTCGGAAAAATTTTGGCCAAATTGGCCTAAGTTTTCACTGGTTCGCGAGCTGGGGAAGACGACAGTCAAGTCTATCGCCCCGGCGATAGAAATGAACTGGTTTCTTCGCCCCAGCGACAGAGTCGCCCTGGCGACAAAATTGTTAAGCCAAACGCCGCCCCGGCGACATCCTCGCCCCGACGACGATTTTGTTAAGCTTTTTCTCGCCCCGGCGAGAAACGCTACTGTTTTAAAAAAAAAATAAAAAAATATTTTATTTTCTTTTCTTGGAAATTATGATGCATAATTAAACTTATATTAATGTGACTAATGTATTACCAAGATGGTTGCTACTTAGCATTTGTTGTCTAAAGTATGCTAAATGAGATACTATAATTAGGTAAAAGGAACCTAAAGTGATTATAAATTTTGTAACTAATTTATGTTACCATCTTATAATTAATTGTATAGGTTGATTTAAGGATCGTGAATTATTTAATTTGTAATCTACGCTTGAGGCAAGTTTTCTTTCTCTAAACTTGTTAAATTGTTATAGCAAGTTATTTATTTCTTAAGCTTGTTATTATTTCAACAAGTTTACTTCCTTTGAGTGAATTAATTATCCTTAGCTTATTGTTATTCAAGCAAGGCTGATATTATGTTGAGTAATTATATTTTGTTCCAGATATTATTTATTCAGTTATTGACTATCATTCAAACTTCGAATATAAACTTTATTGAAGAACTAGACTAGCAAACCATTATTGATTCAGCTAGTCCTTAGTTGATGAGCGTTTCAAAAACTTAGATTATCTAAACTTGTTCCAAGCCAAGTTCTTTTTGGTACGGACTCTTATTATAAACTGAGATGAACAACCCTATCATAGGGGATTACTACGCTTAGCGTTAAAATGTTTGTGCACAATACATTGTACAAAGGGCTGATCCCCCTGAGTACGAGACGAAGGTCCATCTATAGTCTTTAAGACTGTTAAAGGTTACGGTAGAAATACTTGCTAACCTAGGACATAGTTCGAGGTCTTGAGACCCTCAGATATTGACGTTGAATCTTGGAATCCATTCTTCCTAATTCTAGCATTCTTTTGAGCTTTCAAACTTTGATTATTTATTGATTAACTTCAGAAAATTGTTGATTTCCATTTGAACTCTATTACAATTAAAAGTTATTGTTATCATTCTTGTGGGCAATTGTTTGCTCACTCTTGCACTAAACATTTCAGCTAAGCCCGAGAAGCAGGACGAGCCGTCCACCAGTAAGGGCAAGGGCAAGATGCAGAAATAGTTATAGATTTATTATTTAATTGATGAACATTTGTACCAGACTTGTTTTAGACTATATTTTATTCCGCATTTAATGTATTAAGGTTATGATAACCTGGGATTTGATTATTTAATAGTTTGGAGATGTAACCCATTTTGGGAAGATAATTCTTTAAGTTTATTTAATTGTTCTTGATTATGGGTAGTTAGATGTGATTGTATGTTATAGTGAACACCAAATCAGTGGGAATTAAGTACCTGGATTTGGGGGTGTCACAGATAGTGACGAACCAGGTCTGCGGTTTAGGTGACCCGGATTTGGGGGCGTCACAGAATAAGTACACTGAACGTGACTCGCTAAGGAATACCTAATGGAGTTTTACTTGCCTGTCAATAGAAATTCCTCAAGTGATAGTAGTACAAGTGATCCTTGGACTTGAGATCATCATAGTATCTTGTGTATGATGAGTTATACTTTGACATGTCCCTTAAGACCTTTAAGGTATATCAAAGGGTATGATTGGGTATAATAAGTTATACATGGAGATAGGTGAATCATCAACAAAGAATCTATCACGTCTAGTAAAAGATGTGAATGTCCTATGTGATTCGATAAATGACAATTCAGTAGTCCTTAGCCAAGGCAGAATGAAATTAGAATGGAGTTTCTAATTTGCATTATTTAGAGTTGTGCATTTGGGAATCGAAATACATATAATTAAATAAAATAAGACTTGATAGTAATTTCATGTCTTATATTTAATTGGGATATTGTATGGTAGAAGGATTAAATTGTGCGGTAACTATGCACTGAAAGGTTCTTTTGTGATTAATATTGAAATCTATATTATCTGAAAGTCGTTGATCGCTAAGGGGGCTTACCCTTATTGTAGAATAAATATTATTTAATTAAATGAATTAAATGAATTAAATAGTTTAATTTATTTATTTAAATATAATTAGAATTGTTCTAATTGATTTATTCACAACCGATTTAATATGGAGAACCTAAAGGGTCACACCGCAAAAGAAAAATATTTATTTAAAAAGTAAATGGCATAATTGTAATAATAAATTAAGTATATTTAATTTAGTCTATGGAGATAGAATAAATTAAATAGCTTAATATTTATTATTTAATATTTTAGAAATATTAAATCTAAATTAATAAGAGGAGTCTTATTATTATTATTACTATTACTATTATTTAATTCCTAATAGGGATTGAGAATTAATTAATATAAGTACTCTCTCATGAATTCCTAATTGGATTAGGAGCATACTTAATTAAAGGAGTTTAATTATAATAGAAACTCTAATCCTAAATAGTTTAGGGAAGGGTTATTCCTACATCTATAAATCAGAGGAGTCTTATCATAGATTAGGATTACACACTCTTGCATTAGATTGTGGAGAGTACTTGCAATTTCTATAGAGATAGAAACTAGGGTTTTGTCAACACCAATCTTCTTGAACAACTATTCTTCCTTGGTGGATCACCTCTAAAGGCCAAACACTTGGGTGGCTAATGTTGATCAAGCTAAGAAATTTAGTTGGTGAAATTCAAGGAGAACGCGAAGGAATTGGAGGTGAACTTGTACCCGAGGAAGCTTGATTCACGAGGGTATAATTCTCTATCTCTATCTCTTTCGTTAATTGATAATTGAACACAAAGAAAGATCATGGTGATGGTTTATATGAAAAATTTTAAAATCCGTTTTATCACGCTTCCGCCCTATTTATGTAATTTGATTGCATATTTGCGTTATATACAAACCCAACACCAATGGAACCCAACTCATAGTTTGTAATACTCTCTCTTTGAATATTAGTTAGTCTCTTGTGAATTGGATATCATAACCTATGCTTATGGATTAACTGCTTGGCCCGTAATTACCTTGGTAACCTATATGAAATTGAGAAATGGAGTATAGTGTTGAGACCTAGTAATGAGTTCATGTGAAAGTTGGATATTCTTGTGGGTAGTTTTATGAGATTATGTGGCGTGTGTCTTATTTATTATCCTCAAGAATAGACAATTTGATAGTATTTAGGATAGACATATACCTAAATACCGCATACATCTATTTGAGATTCTATACTTAATGATTTCTATTGCGAAAGTTGGTAATTGAGAGAGTAGTTATGAGTTTTTTCCATGACATATGTCTTGTTAATTATTCTTGATATTGGTTTCTTGATAGTATGTAGAATAGAGATATATCTATATGCCGCATTAGGAAATACATATTTGACTATCGAGAGAGGCTTTTATATAAATGTGATTTCTCAGATGATAATTCTTATGTTCTAACTAGTTGAAAGAGAGAGAGTTATGATATTCAAATGAAGAGCTGGAGGAAATTGTAATCTTAGATCTTCCTATCTTGAATTATTTCTGTGTTTCATTTAAATCTTGCTTTCTTAATATTCATTAAACTATTTTAATCCTTGTAATACCTAGTTTTAGTTTGGTTAAGTTTATAATTTCAAGAAATTGCAAATCGTTAATCATTGGTTTAATAAAATTGTGTTAATATAAAATTGGTAATTGTTAGTATAGATTGCAATTATTCTCCGTGGGAACGATACTTTACTTTTTATATATTACTTGTTGACCGCATATACTTCCACGTAATTGTCATTATACCAAACAGACAACACATGTCAAAGTATAACTCATCATACACAAGATACTATGATGATCTCAAGTCTAAGGATCACTTGTACTACTATCACTTAAGGAATTCCTATTGACAGGCAAGTAAAACTCCATTAGGTATTCCTTTAGCGAGTCACGTTCAGTGAACTTATTCTCTAATAAGTACCTTAATACTTGCTTTACTGTCTCCACACAAATGATTATGAGATCAAGCATCCTCTTCCTAAGAGCAAGCAAAGTATGTACTAATCTATCCGGATTCACTAATCCTCTTTTAGTAATCCAACGATTAGGAATGATTTTAGTTTGTGAGTTTTCTAGAATTTAGATCTCATTAGCATGATCATCATCATGATTCTAAAAGCATTCCTCAAAACTATGGGTTTATCACACTTAATATAACAGCATCATGTAGATAATGAAAATGCCTTTAATAAATTAATTCTTTTTATTAATAAACGAATAAGATTACAAAGTATATGCTACATCATATCAAATATAATTGGCTTGTGTGCATACTACTTTCATATCTGAGGCTGACCTACCCTAGGGTTACTCTCACGGGCTTTTCGGCATGAAGGTCCCTAAATCTTTGCAACTTACTCGATGGGAATGAATCTGATCTTTCGATTGGAGCGGATCTAAGTGGTGCCTTTCCTGAGCCTCGTGGGGGAACGCTCCATTGAGTCCAGTAATCAACAACTGACGGGTTCGCCTCCTGGTGGAGGAATCACACAACATACATTCACATACATTCATCGTGTCTCACCGCATGCATATGATGACATTTGAAGCATTTAAATTTAAGGCATTCGAAAATATAAGACATTCATCACACATACATTCGAATCATTCATACCATACATAAATAAGGAAGGAAAACAACAATATTGTACGCGGCTTAAGCCCTCTAGTGTCCCCAGCGGAGTCGCCAGCTGTCGACGCCGGGGAATTTATTTTCTTAAATTTTGATTGTCGTGTTTCTACTTTTTCTTAAGATCTCTATTTATTTCGCTTAAAGGGTGAGTTTTAGGAAAAATAACCGACATAAATGCCGACGGGGTTTTTAAAGGTTGATTATAATTTGATGGGCCAATTAGACAGAGCCGCCAGTTGGTAAAGCTTTAAATGGATGTATCAACTCATCCGGATTTTTAGATTTTTGCAATATGGCCTAATATGTGACTCAGTAAAATTGGTCTCGAAACTGAAATTCATAGAGTTTAGCAGCTTGCTTAAGCGAGGGGAAGGTGTTAGGCACCCCCGGACTTCTGTGAAAACACGGTTACTGCATCTTATTATTTTCCTAACTGTGAAGTGTGTGTGTGTGTGTGTGTGTGTGTGATTTTGAAGGAAATCGCTATCTAGTTTTGGATCGAAATCGTGAGAGGTGCGTTATTTTAAAAGTATCTTCGAACCTCTTTGAACTATGCGCAAGGGATTTGATTTTAGAAAAAGGTTCATTTTAGCTTTTAATTGATAAAACATTTGGGATGACATTTTGGAAATCATAGTTTTCAAACCCTTCGCCAAATAAGAATTGAGATTTTTAGTTACTTTTAATTTTAATCTAACGTGGTCTTACTAACCCGAGGGACTTGAGTTTGATTTTAAAAGAACTTGTCGTTTTGTTTAAAGATCGTTGTTAGTGATAAACGGGAAATTAAACATCAAAATAGGGTCGGGGCGACCCATGGGCATGAAAGCCATCTCGATGGCCCCGAACACCCGCAATTGTAATTTTCACTATCACGGGGTCTTAAATCTGGTTTTGCGGGACGAAACCCTCGATACCGTTTTAAGACCCAACTTTACATTTACAATGATTCGAATAACAACTTTACAATCGAAGTAACATCCATCGTGGGAATTTAATCAAAATCCGATTCGTGGATCTTGATTGCAATATTCCTAGGCTCACATCATAATACATTGAAACGTAAGCAAAAAGAGATCTAAAAGCAGGTTCCCGTAACCTTATCTTTTAGATTATAATATCGAAGCCAACATTTTGAGCGACTATGTGTATTAACGAGATCTACCCTAAAGGTCTTAAGGGATATGTCAAAGTATAACTCATCATACACAAGATACTATGATGATCTCAAGTCCAAGGATCACTTGTACTACTATCACTAGAGGAATTCCTATTGACAGGCGAGTAAAACTCCATTAGGTATTCCTTAGCGACCCACGTTCAGTGAACTTATTCTCCAATAAGTACCTACATACTTGCTTTAGTGTCTCTACACAATTGATTATGAGATCAATCATCCTCTTCATAAGAGCAAGCAACGTATGTACTAATCTATCCAGATTCACTAATCCCCTTTTTAGTAATCCAATGATTAGGAACGATTTTAGTTTTAAGCTATCTTGAATTTAGATCTCATTAGCATTACCATCATCATGATTCTAAAAGCATTGCTTAAAACTATGGGTTTATCACATATTAAATAACAGCACCACGTAGATAAAGTAAAATGCCTTTAATACTTTTATTAATAAATGAATAAGATTATAAAGTATATGCTACATCATATCAAATATGATTGGGTTGTGTGCATACTACTTTCAATCTCTCACTTGCACTAAAGCCAATCGTCATGGTATCTAATACCCATCTTCTCTAAGTGATGATCAAACTGCTGTTGAGTTAAAGCTTTAGTAAATAGATCTGCAATGTTGTCTTGAGAGTCCACACGCTCCAGGGTGACGTCTCCTCTTTCAATGATCTCTCTAATCAAATGAAACCGTCGCAACACGTGTTTGGATTTCTGATGAGACCTGGGTTCCTTAACCTGCGTAACAGCTCCGGTGTTGTCACAGAATAAAGGTACGACTCTTCTAATGCTAGGAACCACTCCAAGTTCAGTCATGAACTTCTTCATCCAAACAGCTTCCTTTGCAGCTTCACTTGCAGTTATGTACTCTGCCTCTGTTACTGAATCAACAACTGTTTGCTGCTTGGAACTTTTCCAACTCACTGCACCACCGTTTAAGGTAAACACATACCCTGAAACGGATTTACTGTCATCTTGGTCCGTTTGAAAACTTGAGTCTGTATAGCCCTCTAGATTCAATTCAGACCCACCGTAGACAAGAAATACATCCTTAGTTCTTCTCAAGTACTTTAGGATGTTTTTCACTGCCTTTCAGTGCTCTTCTCCTAGATTCAACTGATATATGCTTGTTACACTAAGTGCATGAGTGACATCCGGTCTAGTACATATCATATCGTACATGATAGATCCTATTGCTGAAGCATAAGGAATCTTATTCATACGGTCTCTCTCCTCAGGTGTCTTTAGGGCCTGTTTCTTGGAGGGATGTATTCCATGGCTCATCGGAATGAGACCTCTCTTGGAATCTTCCATGCTAAAGTTCTTTAGCATTGAGTCAATGTACTTTCCTTGGGACAAGCCTAGCATCCCTTTATATCTATCTCTATAGATCTTTATCCCTAAAATATAGGATGCCTCACCCAAGTCCTTCATGGAGAAGTGTTTAGATAACCAAATTTTAATCGACTGTAGCATAGGAACATCATTCCTGTAACGGGACAAGTTAATTGAGTCGTGATTTTGGGGACAGAATCCTTTTAAGGGGGGAAAGATGTGACAAACGAGAATCTTGTAACTTAATTTGAATATTTATTGATTGAATAAATATTTTCTTCGATGATTTGATTGTTGAATTAATTGATTAATCGATGAATTTGTGGTAGATTAATTTAATTATATGTGTTACATTAATTAGATTAATGTGGAGAATTTTTATATTTAAAGTATGTGCTTAATTGAAATTATTTGATTAAATACATTATTTAAATAAGTATAATGTTATTTCTAATTAATTTAATTATTAACTAGAGATTTAGTAAATGGTCATTATTAATAAATGAGAATTTTATTTTGACTATATGATTTAATGTAGAATTATTCTATTTTATTTATTTGATTTTAGTAAGATTATTTAGTTGATTAAAGTGTGACATTAAACTATATAATAAGTAGTTTATTAAAATAAACCAAAAGAAGAGTTTATAAGGACTTACCAAACGAAGCCTTAGAGGGGGTTGGAGTCAGTTAACCCATGATGGGATTAACTGACACCCACTCATCAGACTAAATTCAATTCACGTATTCTTTTATTATTATTTCCTAAGTCTAAGTTAGAGCAATATAGAGAGAAAAAGAGAGAAATTGTGAAGAATTAGAAAATTGAGAAGGACCCCATTCAATTCTTGCATAGTTTAAGCACCTAATTGAAGGTAATTCTTCTAATTTAAGTTTTAATTTATATTTTTGAAGTTCTTTCATGAATGTCTGTTTTGAGTTCTCTGTATTCTCTGTAAACTAAATTTTTGTGGCTAAATTTTATAAATTAATGATTAGATGTTTGAAAGCATGCATAAATGTGTTTTATATGGTTTATATATGATTTAGAGTAATTTAATCGGTGAAATTACGTTTATATGAGAATTCAGAAAGTTATAGAGTAGTACAGTGTACGAACATGGTTTGAATGTATGAAATTGAAGTCTGTGTTGCTAGTTAATTGGATAAATTGATAACTTAATTTGTTTATGCATGTGATAATGAAGGAAACAAGATTTAAACGGGTTAATTTGGTTGTATAATGAACCTGCTATGTGTGATTTCATGAAAATTGAAGAACTTTGATAAAATGATAAGAAATCTCAAATTTGATTCTTAGATTCATGGTTTATGTGAATTAAGTCGTTAAAATCGTGCTAGAAGGCTTGGGTAACAATTATATATGTATTATAATATCTGGGTATGTTTAATTTGACGATTAAAATAACAAGATTGAAAATTTTGGCCTGTTTCTGCGTTCTCCGCGAACAGCAGAAACTGGAATTCGTGATTCTCGCCCCGGCGAGAATTTTGTAAAAGAATTACTCGCCCCGGCGGGATCTCGCCCCGGTGAGAATTTTATGAAGAAATTCCTCGCCGCGGCGAGAGCTCGCCCCGGCGAGAATTTTGTGAAGGAATTCCTCGCCCCGACGAAGAATTTTAAAAAAAAAAGAGTAAAAAGACGAGAGTAAAAATTTTCTTCTTTCTTTGAGATCATGTTATGATATCGTAGATATACCTAAAGCTTAGGCTAAGGTATAAAATGAATGTTAAGGTACTGTGATGGGTGGTAAGCGTAAACCCATTGAGTTGGTGTCAACTGAGTTATTAAAATAAAATTGGATGGGAATGAGTTCTGAAGTGTTTATAATACTATAACTAATTATTGTTACTGTTTTATAAACGGAATGTATAGGTTGATTAGAGAACGTGAGTCTTAATTTATAGTCTACGCACAAGGTAAGTATCTTATCCCTACTTTTACATTTACACAAGTTTTCTACCTTGATTTCAATCACGTAAGTTCCTGAACTTAATTCTCGTATCATATATGTTTCATAATGCTATTACTTTCTCGAGCAAGTTATTGTTTCTATTCCATTCAATTTCATGGATTCAATGAGACGTTTAAAATTTCTCTTTGCAATGCTTCAGTTATATATAGAACTTTTACAATTGTACCTTTTGTGAGATTTAGTTTTGATTCTCGAATTACACCTTTTGAACCTTGGTTGACTAGCGAACCCTTATTGATTCGACTAGTCCATAGTTGATGAGCGTTCTAAAATCTAGAAACGTTAGTGAAGTAAATCCAAACCAAACTTCCTTTGGTGCGGACTCCGATGTCAAACTGAGATGAACAGCCCTTATATAGGGGATTTTATTTACGCGTTAGCGTTAAGATGTTGTGCACATACATGGTACAAAGGGCTGATCCCCCTGAGTACGAGAGGCAAGGTCCATATAGTCTTACGACTGTTAAAGGTTTAAAGTAGAAATACTTGATAACCTGGGACATAGTTCGTGGTCTTAAGACCCTCAGACGTTCTTTTGAATCTTGTCTTATATTTTTGACTCAAAAGCTAAATCTTCGATTATTCAATATCCGTTAATTATTTCACATGTTATTATTACTGTTGTTGTTATACTTGCTGGGCAATCATTGCTCACCCTTGCATAATAACATTGCAGCTAAAGTTGAAAGAACTGATGAACCATCCACTAGTAAAGGCAAAGGAAAAGCAAACAAGTGATGAAGGCTTATTTTATTTTATTAAATAATGTTTATGTAATAGACTTAATTTATATTTCCGCATTGATGTTTATTTAAGGTTAGATAACCTGGGATTTGTTTATGAATGATGTTGTAACCCTTTAATGGGAGATTTCTATTTTTATTAAGAGTTTTCAATTATATTTGAATGGGTAGTTATATGTGATGTGATGTTTTTGGTTAGTGAACACCAAATCCTGGGGAAACGAAGTACCCGGATTTGGGGGTGTCAAAGGTTGGTATCAGAGCTGTAGGTTATGAACCTTAGGTAGGGGAAAACCTTAGGGTAGTAGCCTTTTATGAGTTAGAAAATATAGTGGTGATAAACTCTCATCGAGTTCTAAGGAATGAATTAAGGAAATTCATTAAAGATAATAAAAGACTTTATGTGCTTATGTGTTAACAACCTATGTGCTGCGACTAGTGCCGAGTATTAATTAAAACTTAAACTTTGTTGTCAGGATGTCAGATATTGGAGGATCCAGTCAGCCTAGGGAGATTGAGCCCCGAGTGGCTGGAGAGGAGGAGCCCCGTGATATCCATGTTATCCGGGAGCAGTTGATACAGAGAAAGCCATCTCCATTGATCACTGTTGAGGGTCAGGAGTATGAGCCTGAGTCTGATCCAGAGGAGGATCCTGAGGAGGTAGAGGTTGAGGATGATGATGAGGATTCCGAGGAGGTACCCCTTACCTCTGTCGATGTTGAGATGTATGATGCATTGTATGATCGTACTGTAGAGTTGTAGGACAGGGTCAGAGATTGGGAGAGACTGGCAAATATATGCCAGACTTTTATAGAACAGAAGGATGAGAAGATTGAGGATCTTGAGATACGTCTTGGGGACGTAGAATGGAAGTTAGTTCAGGTAGAGAGTCAAAAAGAAGACTTACTGGCTGAGAATGAAAAGATGAAACTTGAGATTCAGAAATTGAAGGATAACCTAAGTGAGGAGTCAGCAGAACGTGCGAGAGCAGAGGATGCCTAGATGAATAACGCTCGACATGCAGAAATTTCCGAAGAAGGGGAACGGGCAAAGAAGGCCAAGATTGAGGAGACAGACTATACCTTCCAGACAGCGATTGATAGGGCTCAAGATCGAGTTCTCCACTATCCACTTCAGTTCGAGGACTTGCCGTGGTACATGTTGGATCGCAGGACGATGTGCCGTATCATGGAGGAAGAACGTAGACAGGCAGTTCGACACCTTAGTAGGCCATGATAGGAGAAGTTTTTGAATTATGTGTAAATATTATGATGTTTTATGATGTAAATTCCAGCGTGATTATACACAATGGAATATGACTATTTAATCCTAAAGATTGTTTGATCTTGGGATAGTTGATGTTAATAGCAGTGATGCTATCTTTTTATGTTTAAGACCTTTGAATTAATGAAATATCAATTTTATTTGAAGAAGTTATGTGTTAAATGTTTAACATGAATTGTTTGAGTTAAATGTTGAACACTTAAGAACTTGAGTGATGATCTAATAAGCGCATATTCTTGAACAGAACATGCCACCGAGACGCCAACCACGTCAACAAGTTCAGGAGAGCTCTACCAATAACAATGACGCCAATGCTAATCCCGTTCAGCAGTTGGTAGACCTTTTGGCTGGAGCACTTGCGAATCAACCGCAAGCTCCACCTGTGACGTCATTTAAGGATTTTAAAGCGGTAGGACCGCCAGAATTTAAGGGTTCCCTGAACCCAATCGAAGCCCAAACTTGGGTGATGGAAATGGAGAAAGTATTTGACGTTGCGAGGGTTAGTGAAGACCAAAAGACTGCCTTCGCAATGTTTATGCTTAAGTCAGAAGCTAGTTATTGGTGGCAAGCGAATAAGGTTCGAGGAGGTCAGGGTGTGATTGCATGGGAGAGATTTAAGGAGATGTTCTTTGAGATGTACTTTCCGACGAGCTCGCGTAACCAAATGGAGATTCAATTTCTAGAGCTGAAACAGGGTACAATGACTGTACCGGAGTACGCGACAAAGTTCAATGAGTTGGCTAGGTTCGCAACTTATCAAGTAAATACGGATGAGAGGAAAACAAGGAGGTTTGAACAAGGGTTGAAGCCGTGGTTGTATAGCAAGGTGTCAATGTTCCAATTGAACACTTTTGCTGGAGTTTTGGAAAAGGCGATCATCGCATAAGGTGGGAGTGATGCCCTAACTAAGTATAACCAAGAACAGAAGAAGAAGAAGGGTGAAAATGAGAATAATAAGGCAAGTGGTAGTAGCAGTGGTGGTTACAACCAGAAGAGGAAGTGGAATGATAATGGATCTCCTGGAAACCAACAGGGAGGTCAGAAGAAGAAGATAGAAGCGTGTGTTACATGTGGGAAGAATCACATAGGGATTTGCCTGAAGGGGAAGAGGGTGTGCTACAATTGTAACCAGGAGGGCCACATAGCACCGAATTGTCCGAATCCGAAGAAGGGCGCTTGTTTCACATGTGGATCGAAGGATCATTTGGCTAGGGATTGCCCCAAGAAAGCAGCAGCAGGAATAGGATCGGGAGGAAATAAGGGAAACAGTGGTGGTAGTACATTGGCTATAACCGGATCAGCACCAACAAACCGACCTACTGCAAGGACTTTCAATATGACCGTGCAAGATGCCGTGCAGTCTCGCGATGTGGTGTCAGGTATCATTCCGATCAATAATATAGATGCTTATGTATTATTTGATTCGGGTGCTACTTGTTCATTTATATCCGATGACTTTGCTAAGAACTTAGATTTGCCTAAGGAGGAATTAGATTACCCTTTGAACATAGAAATTACGAATAGGGAGGTAATTCCTGTTAGGTACGTACACAAGAACTGTAGAGTGAACATTAAGGGAAATGTGATGACAGTAGATCTGATCCCAATCAAACTTGGGGAATTTGACGTTATTCTGGGTATGGATTGGTTATTCAATTATGGAGCGATAATTGATTGCCAAAAGAAACGTATTAACCTTATGACTCCGTCAAAGATAGTATTTTATGGCAGCAAATCGCCTAGACAAGCGAGTTATCTGACGATGATGCAGGCCAGGAAGTTGCTAAGACAAGGCTGTGTGGGATACTTAGCCTACATAGTTGATACTCGAAAAGAGAGTCCGAAACTAGAAGAGATACCTGTTGTAAGGGACTTTGTAGATGTCTTTCCCGACAATTTTCCAGGACTTCCGCCAGATAAGGAAGTTGAGTTTGTAATCGATTTGGCGCCAGGAACTGCCCCGATATCGAAAGCTCCGTACCGTATGGCCCCAGTAGAGATGAAAGAATTGATGGTGCAGCTACAAGAACTTTTAGATAAGAAGTATATTCAGCCGAGCGTATCACCGTGGGGAGCGCCGGTATTATATGTTAAAAAGAAAGACGGATCGATGCGACTTTGCATTGATTACGGGGAGTTGAACAAGGTCACGATTAAGAATAAATACCCGTTGCCAAGAATCGACGACTTGTTTGATCAGTTGAAAGGAGCTAGATATTTCTCGAAGATAGATTTGAGGAGTGGGTATCATCAGTTGAAGGTGAGGAAGGAAGATGTACCGAAGACAGCGTTCAGAACTCGTTATGGTCATTACGAGTTTCTGGTGATGTCATTTGGTCTAACGAATACTCCTGCAGCATTCATAGACTTAATGAACAGGGTGTTTAAGCCGTTTTTGGACAAGTTTGTAGTAGTATTCATTGACGATATTCTAATTTATTCCAAAACCAGGGAAGAGCATGCAGAACATTTGAAGTTGACTTTGGAAGCGTTAAGAAGAGAGAAGTTGTACGCTAAATTTTCTAAGTGTGAATTCTGGATAGAGCGAGTGCAATTTCTTGGACATGTGATTGACAAGGATGGGATTTCGGTGGATCCGTCAAAGGTTGAAGCAGTGCTTAACTGGGATCAGCCGAGAACGCCATCGGAAGTGAGAAGTTTCCTCGGATTAGCGGGTTACTACAAGAGATTCATTCAGGATTTTTCTAAAATTGCGACTCCGTTAACGAATTTGACTAGAAAGACGGTGAAGTTCGTTTGGACGGAGAAGTGTGAGGAAAGTTTTCAAGAATTAAAGAAGAGGTTGAGTACGGCGCCTGTGTTGTCTCTACCAGATAGCACAGGAAATTTTGTGGTGTACAGTGATGCGTCGCATAAAAGACTAGGATGTGTGCTTATGCAGAACGGTAAGGTTATTGCGTATGCGTCACGACAATTAAAGGATTATGAAAAGGGGTATCCTACCCATGATTTGGAGTTGGCCGCGGTGGTGTTTGCTTTGAAGATATGGAGGCACTATCTTTACGGGGAGAAGTGTGAAATATATACAGACCACAAAAGTCTGAAATATATTTTTACACAGAAGGATCTGAATATGCGTCAGAGGAGATGGATGGAATTGATAAAGGATTACGACTACGAAATTTTATACCATCCGGGTAAAGCGAATGTGGTGGCTGACGCCTTAAGCAGAAAGGGACGGGAGAAACTATTTGTTTTAACCGCTCAGGAGGAGTTAGTTACAACAATGGCAAAATTGGAATTGGAGGTGAAATATCCGGAGGAGTGTGACGAAAAATTATTTCAATTGAGAATCGGTTCAACTTTAGTGGATAAGGTTAAGGAAGCACAAATGCAGGACAAAGAATGTGAGAAAATCAGGAAAAGAATATCTGGAGGTGATGAAGTGAAATTCAAAGTGGATAATGAAGGAGTATTGAGATTCGAGGGAAGGATTTGGGTTCCGCCAGTACAAGAGGTTAAGGAGGAAATTTTGAGCGAGGCTCATAATTCGAGATATTCGATTCATCCGGGTAGTACGAAGATGTACCAAGATCTCCGACAGTATTTTTGGTGGCCGAATATGAAGAGAGACGTTGCCGATTGTGTAGCCAAGTGTTTGACATGTCAGAAAGTTAAAGTAGAACATCAGAGACCAAGTGGGCTATTAATGTAGAATTATTCTATTTTGTTTATTTGATTTTAGTAAGATTATTTAGTTGATTAAAGTGTGACATGAAACTATATAATAAGTAGTTTATTAAAATAAACCAAAAGAAGAGTTTATAAGGACTTACCAAACGAAGCCTTAGAGGGGGTTGGAGTCAGTTAACCCATGATGGGATTAACTGACACCCACTCATCAGACTAAATTCAATTCACGTGTTCTTTTATTATTATTTCCTAAGTCTAAGTCAGAGCAATACAGAGAGAAAAAGAGAGAAATTGTGAAGAATTAGAAAATTGAGAAGGATCCCATTCAATTCTTGCATAGTTTAAGCACCTAATTGAAGGTAATTCTTCTAATTTAAGTTTTAATTTATATTTTTGAAGTTCTTCCATGAATGTCTGTTTTGAGTTCTCTGTATTCTCTGTAAACTAAATTTTTGTGGCTAAATTTTATAAATTAATGATTAGATATTTGAAAGCATGCATACATGTGTTTTATATGGTTTATATATGATTTAGAGTAATTTAATCGGTGAAATTACGTTTATATGAGAATTCAGAAAGTTATAGAGTAGTACAGTGTACGAACATGGTTTGAATGTATGAAATTGAAGTCTGTGTTGCTAGTTAATTGGGTAAATTGATAACTTAATTTGTTTATGCATGTGATAATGAAGGAAACAAGATTTAAACGGGTTAATTTGGTTGTATAATGAACCTGCTATGTGTGATTTCATGAAAATTGAAGAACTCTAATAAAATGATAAAAAATCTCAAATTTGATTCTTAGATTCATGGTTTATGTGAATTAAGTCGTTAAAATCGTGCTAGAAGGCTTGGGTAACAATTATATATGTATTATAATGTCTGGGTATGTTTAATTTGACGATTAGAATAACAAGATTGGAAATTTTGGCCTGTTTTTGCGTTCTTCGCGAACTGCAGAAACTGGAATTCGTGATTCTCGCCCCGGCGAGAATTTTGTAAAAGAATTCCTCGCCCCGGCGGGATCTCGCCCCGGCGAAAATTTTGTGAAGAAATTCCTCGCCCCGGCGAGAGCTCGCCCCAGCGAGAATTTTGTGAAGGAATTCCTCGCCCCGGCGAAGAATTTAAAAAAAAAAGAGTAAAAAGACGAGAGTAAAAATTTTCTTCTTTCTTTGAGATCATGTTATGATATCGTAGATATACCTAAAGCTTAGGCTAAGGTATAAAATGAATGTTAAGGTACTGTGATGGGTGGTAAGCGTAAACCCATTGATTGTTTGGTGTTAACTGAGTTATTAAAATGAAATTGGATGGGAATGAGTTCTGAAGTATTTATAATACTGTAACTAATTATTGTTACTGTTTTATAAACGGAATGTATAGGTTGATTAGAGAACATGAGTCTTAATTTCTAGTCTACGCACGAGGCAAGTATCTTATCCCTACTTTTACATTTATGCAAGTTTTCTACCTTGATTTCAATCACGCAAGTTCCTAAACTTAATTCTCGTATCATATATGTTTCATAATGCTATTACTTACTCGAGCAAGTTATTGTTTCTATTCCATTCAATTTCATGGATTCAATGAGACGTTTAAAATTTCTCTTTGCAATGCTTCAGTTATATATAGAACTTTTACAATTGTACCCTTTGTGAGATTTAGTTTTGATTCTCGAATTATACCTTTTGAACCTTGGTTGACTAGCGAACCCTTATTGATTCGACTAGTCCATAGTTGATGAGCGTTCTAAATTCTAGAAACGTTAGTGAAGTAAATCCAAATCAAACTTCCTTTGGTGCGGACTCCGATGTCAAATTGAGATGAACAACCCTTATATAGGGGATTTTATTTACGCGTTAGCGTTAAGATGTTGTGCGCATACATGGTACAAAGGGCTGATCCCCCTGAGTACGAGAAGCAAGGTCCATATAGTCTTACGACTGTTAAAGGTTTAAAGTAGAAATACTTGATAACCTGGGACATAGTTCGTGGTCTTAAGACCCTCAGAAGTTCTTTTGAATCTTGTCTTATATTCTTGACTCAAAAGCTAAATCTTCGATTATTCAATATCCGTTAATTATTTCGCATGTTATTATTACTGTTGTTGTTATACTTGCTGGGCAATCATTGCTCACCCTTGCATAATAACATTGCAGCTTAAGTTGAAAGAACTGATGAGCTATCCACTAGTAAAGGCAAAAGAAAAGCAAACAAGTGATGAAGACTTGTTTTATTTGATTAAATGATGTTTATGTAATAGACTTAATTTATATTTCCGCACTGATGTTTATTTAAGGTTAGATAACCTGGGATTTGTTTATGAATGATGTTGTAACCCTTTAATGGGAGATTTCTATTTTTATTAAGAGTTTTCAATTATATTTGAATGTGTAGTTAGATGTGATGTGATGTTTTTGGATAGTGAATACCAAATCCTGGGGAAACGAAGTACCCGAATTTGGGGGTGTCACAATTCCCTATCAGAATATATCATCAACATATAATACAAGGAATGAAACAGCGCTCCTACTAACCTTCTTGTACACACATGGTTCATCCTCATTTTTGATAAAATCAAATTTTTTGATTATCTCATCAAAACGGATGTTCCACCTGCGAGAAGCTTGCTTTAATCCATAAATGGATCGTTGTAGCTTACAGACTTGGTTTGTCCCAACCGTTGAAACAAAACCCTCTGGCTATATCATATATACATTTTCCTCAAGCTCTCCATTGAGGAAGGCCGTTTTCACGTCCATTTGCCAGATCTTGTAGTCATAATAAGCTGCAATTGCAAGCAAAATCCGAATGGACTTGAGCATAGCTACTGGTGAGAAGGTTTCATCATAGTCAACTCCTTGTCTTTGTTTGAAACCTTTTGCAACCAGTCGGGCCTTATAGGTCTCTACCTTATCGTCCACTTCAGTCTTTCTCTTAAAGATCCACTTACACCCAATAGGCTTAATGCCCTCAGGTGGTGAAACCAAAGTCCATACTTAGTTTTCATACATGGAGTCCATCTCGGATTTCATGGCTTCTAGCCATTTCTCTAAGTCTTAACTACTCATAGCCTCTTCGTAAGTCAATGGATCATTGTCATCTATGATGCGTACCTCACCATCATCCTCTATGATGAATCCATACCTATCAGGTATCTTCGGTACTCTTCCAGATTTACGAATAGGTTATGGTACAGTAGGTTCTTCCACTTGGTTAGGTACCTGATTTTGATCCGTAGTATTTTGTGGTTCTTGAACTTCTTCAAGATATATCTTACTCCCACTAACCCCTTCGAGGATTAACTCCTTTTCCAAGAAGGCAGCGTATTTTGCAACAAACACCTTTTGATCAGTAGGATGATACAAATAATATCCTAAGCTTTCTTTAGGATATCCCACAAATTTACACTTGTCGGATCTTGTCTTTAGCTTAGCATGCTCAAACCTTTTGACATAAGCTGGATAACCCCAAGTCTTAACATGCTTAAGACTAGGTTTCCTCCCTGTCCATAATTCATATGGAGTCTTTGGGACGGATTTGGTAGGTACCTTGTTAAGTAGGTATGCAGCCGTTTCTAGGGCATAACCCCAGAAGGATACTGGAAGGTCGGTATAACTCATCATTGAACGAACCATGTCCAACAATGTTCGATTTCTCCTTTCAGATACACTATTTAACTGTGGCATCCCTGGTGGAGTCCATTGTGAGATCATACCATTTTCTTTAAGAGAACTTAGAAATTCATTAGTCAAGTATTCCCCTCCTCGATCCGATCAAAGAATTTTAATACTCTTACTAGTTTGCTTCTCTACTTCACTTCTAAATTCTTTAAACTTTTCAAACGATTCAGACTTGTATTTCATTAAATAAACATATCCAAATCTAGAATGATCATCGGTGAAAGTAATAAAATAAGAATACCCTCCTCGTGCATTCATTGTCATAGGTCCACATACGTCCGTGTGTACCAACGCTAACAACTCTGTAACTCTTTCTCCTTTTCCACTGAAAGGAGATTTAGTCATCTTACTCATGAGACAAGATTCATAAGTTGGATATGATTCGTAATCAGATAGCTCTAATAGCTATCTTTATGTAACTTGGTTAATCTTGTTTCATTTATATGACCGAGTCTATAATGCCACATAAAGGTATAATTAACATCATCTCTTTTTCTTTTCTTAGTTTGTTCAATTTGAAGTATATTTTCATGCAAGTCAAGTATGTAAAGTCCATTCAGTAAATTGCCAACACCATATAAAACATTTTTATTATAAATAAAACAACTATTGTTCTTTATTATAATATCAAAACCATCCGTATCCAATACAGAAATTGAAATAATGTTTCTAATGAGTGTTGAAACATAATAACAATTATTTAAACTAATGGACTTGCTCGTGGGCAGTGCTAAACAATAAGTTCCTACAGCTAATGCAGCAACCTTTGCTCCATTCCCCACTCGTAGGATGACTTCTTCCTTGTTCAGCTTTCTACTTCTGCTTAGTCCCTGCATATTGTTACATATGTGAGAACCACAGCCGGTATCCAATACCCAAGTAGAATTTTGACTTTCAGAAAAAATTAATTTCAATTATGATCAAACCTAGATCGGAAGTCGAAGCTTCTCCAAACTTCTTCTGCTTTTAATCCGCAAGATAATCCTTGCAGTTCCTCTTCCAGTGACCCGGCTTATTGCAATGGTAGCCAATTCCTTTGCTATCTGGATCACCTTTCCTATTATCATTTCTTTTCGCCTTGCCTTTAGCCTTCTTCTTTTCTTCTTTTCAGAAGATACCTTGGGCCTCTTCCTTTTCTTGGAAGAATCATCCACTAGTAAGACTTGATTCTTGTTGTATGAGAAGTGACCTTCAGCAGTTTTCAGCATGTTAAGTAACTCAGGCAAGCTGACGTCCAACTTATTCATGTGAAAATTAACAACAAATTGTGAGAAGGTGTCCGGGAGTGACTGCAAGATCAAATCTTGACTTAACTCCCCATCCATTAAGAACCCCAGCTGTCCAAGTTGTTCAATCAGATTGATCATCTTAAGGACATGAGTCTCAACGGTAGTGCCATCGGTCATACGAGATCGGAAAAGCTCCTTAGATATTTGATATCTAGCAATCCTACTTTGCTCACCATACAACTCCTTGAGGTGCAGTAATATAGTAGGAGCATCCATAGTTTCATTCTGACGCTGAAGCTCGTTACTCATGGATGCGAGCATGATGCATTGAGCCAAGATTGCATCATCTTGCCACTTTCTGAAAGTAGCAATCTCTTCCTCAGAGGCTGTTTCTGCAACATTTGCAGGGACTGGTGAATTTAAGACATAAGAAATCTTTTCAGCTGTGAGAACAATTCTCAGATTCCTTAACCAATCCGTGCAATTTGGTCCGGTCAGTTTGTTAGCATCAAGTATGCTACACAATGATAGTGAGTTTGACATTTTTAAATTTTGCATGTGAAATAGACAACATTTTAGCATACATTCATTTTATTAATTACCAAAATAAATTAGGTCTTTATTTAAATTGGTATCTCTCATTATTTTCATCAAACTATATTACCCTAAATATATGTCGGCAAATCTAATTAAAGATTTGCTAGTGAGAATAAGGATCCTATTTCAAATGTATATAGCCTTGTGTGTGCACAACAAACTATATATAAATAAATAGGTAGACAACTAATGCCAATTACATCACCATGTTACTCCTTGTATTTTTGCCTCTTAGATTATAATGGTCAAGTGTGTGCACATCCGAACTAAAATAATCTAAGTTAGGTCTAACCTAGCACTTCCATATATGTGAAGAGAAAAAGACCGCCCTTGTGTGTGCACAACAAAGAAATAATGTTCAATTCCTTAATTAGCATCAAATGTGATAAAACAACATTTTAAATATTTAATACTCGCCTTGTGTGTGCACAACAAACTCATATTAAATATTTAATACTCTATCGCTTTACCATGCTAGAAGGCGACATTCGATATTCCAAATATCTTTGAACGCTTAAGACTTAATATGATTTCTTTGAGGGGTTTGTTATTATTTGTCTCATCTTGTTTAGCACGCATGCACATATATATATATATAAAATACGCGTCATATTATTTGACATGCGAAGCATGTTGGATAATATATAATATACTATATATATATATATATATATATATGTATATATATATATATATATATAGTAAGCATGCACATATAGAATACTATATTCTACCCGGATTGATTATGGACTTTTATTCTAGTTTGGTTCACTAAAGCCACCAAGTGAACCAAAAGGTCAAACCTAGGCTGCAAGAATTAAATCTAAATATAACTATTATATTTAAACTTGGGCTCCATTACAAATGGGCCTTCAAGCGCTCCTTACTCCTTTGTCTCCAATTTTTCAAAATAATTCTAACTAATCCTATTACATAAACTATTTACAATAATAGAAACCTTGATCAGCAGTCAAGGGGAAGTACATAGGAGGGAGATAAAATTTACATCAAGAAAAACTAGAGAAGAGGAGGTACGCAGACAACATTTATAAAAACTCATTCATTCAAGCATCCTCTAAAATAAATCCAATCACATATTGGTCAATAGTCTATAATCAATCCCTATTTATTATCATACATATCTCCATACACATCAATAAATAATATTCATCTTATAATATTAAAACATTAAATATATATATTGATATCATTCAATGGGCAATTTAAGTTAATATAAAATCCAATTTCACCTCCAATTAGTTATCATGAAATCCAATTCCAACTCTAATTAGTTATCATGAAATTTAATCCTTTTTTCAAAACTAAAATAAACCTTTTATCTTAATTTGAAAATTGCACAAAAATTAAAAAAAAATTAGATTTTCTGCTGGACCGGCGCACCCTGCGCCGCCCTTGGCGTGCCCCGCGCTGGACCTGCAGAAGCCGGCGCGCCCCGAGCCACGACTGAATTCTAATTTTTCCAAATCGCGATTTTTATTGTTTTTCTCCAAAAACATGATTTTATATCAACAATAATGCCTAATCAAATTGTTCTAAACACATATCAACATATATATGAATCAAAACAATTAATAATTCGCATAAAGTTTGGCTCTCTGATACCACTATTAGGTTTGTATATAACGCGGACATGCAATCAAATTACATAAATAGAGCAGAAGCGCGATAAAATCATATTTTAAAATTTTATACAAACCATCACCATGATCTTTCTTTATGCACAATTATTAATTAAACAAAAGAGATGGAGAATAAGAATTATACCCTTGTAGAATTCTATCTTCCTCAAGTACAAGTTCACCTCTAATTCCTTCGCGTTCTCCTTGAATTCCACCGATTAAATTCCTTCCTTTGATCAATGTTAGCCACTCAAGTGTTTGGCCTGTAATGTCCAGGAAATTTTAAACATTGTATCGAATTTATTTTAATAAATAAAATTCATTCTATATATATTTCTACGAATTTAATTGATCCATGTAGGTATTTTTAGTTAATTACGTGGTCCAATAATTTTCCTTGCCTTAAAGGGACTCACTAATAGGTTGAATAAATTAATGAGTAGCCCTAGCATTTGATTGGCGAGAAAATTTGGATAATTAAATAAATTATTTTATCATTATCGAATTAAATAATTCGAATAACGAATTATGGTTAAAATAAATATTTTAATTGATGAAATTAGTTATCTAAATTGAATACTAGAAATATAATGTTGTTAATTTAATTGGGCCACCTTTCTCTCATAAGGGATTAGCCATTTCCTTCTATTTATTTTTGGATTGGACCCAAATCCTAAATGAACTGAGCCTAATTCCCACTTATTTTCCGTTGGGCCGGACCAAATGGGTTGGGTAGTCTTATGAATTAAATCAATGGGCTGAGCCCATTTTGTTTCTTTTGTGTTTCAGTCGGGTGGACTCAAAATAGCGGGTTGAGTTCATTTCTTTCAATTTGGGGCAACTGGTAAGCAAAGTGGGGAGACCGGTTATAGGGTTCAACCGAGCAATCGATTTGGGAAATCAGTCAAGAAGAGGGGGAATCGACGACAGAGCAAGAGAAGGGGTTTTAAGCCCTAGCCTCTCGACCCAGACCTAGCCTCAGTCGAACGGAGAAAAGTGGGCGACAGCTCGGCGTGATGGGGCTGGTGTGACAGCGTGATGGTTTGAGGGGACCGGCGACGCGACTGAGAACGACCAGCGAGCGAGCAACCAACGGACGGACCAAAGGATTGTTAAGCGCGGCGATTTGACCTGTGAGCGCACACGGCTCAACGAGCTGCCGGCGGTTCAGTGGTTGAGTTGACAACGGGTCGACAACTTCTCTCTCCCTACCGACGGTTAATAACTTGGCCAGGTAGGGTATTGCCCAATATTTGGGTAAAATTTCGTCTATAAATTGAACCCTAAACCATAAGCCAAAGCTGCCGATTTTCCTACGAGGTGAATCTCAAATTTAGGGAAAGTTAAGATTTCAAATTAGGGCAAGAAAGCGGTCACTGAGAGAAGAGAAAGCAGTGAGTTGGTTTTGAATGTCTGCTGGATTCGTGGATTACTTTGGAAGGAGAAGGAAGACTGCCATTCGATCAAGTCCAAGGTATAGCAGTAAACTGCTATAACAGTTTTTTTTGTGATTTTAGGCTTAAATGTTTCCCTTCTTTGATTTCGAATTGTGACTATTGTATTGGGTCATTCTTGTTTGAGATTTGTATTATTATTGCTGGGTTTAAGCATCTATTATTGTATGGTCTTGATTGGAAAACCTGGTATTATGTGTTTGTTGGTATTGGGTTGTGTTGAGACCTGGTATGTTAAAGAACCTTAAGGTTCTGGCGCTCGGATGATGCACTAAGATTAGACCAGTGCCGAGCTTTAGCTAGGATACCCAGTAGGTGTTAGATTTAATGCCTAAGCCAAGTTTTTTTGAATTCTTTTTTTTTGTATTGATGCCCTTCCAACAACATGGATTTACAAACTCAAGCATTAGTCTGCTTTTAAGTGTTGAGGTGTGGGTTGGCCACAAACCTTGGAATGGAATTTGCAGGAAATCAATTACACTGTTAACTTCGAACACATGATTCCAGTTTTGTAAGTTAGTAAATATTTAGGTATTACTTTATGGTAATCAGTAATTATGTATGAATAAAAATTTATTACTAGTTATCAATAAATACAAAGTATTAAATATTTAATTATTATCTAATAATAATAATGATTAAATATGAATAAAACTAATAAATAATTGATTATTGTTTAACTACTATTAAATGATAATCAAGTATGAATAAAACTAACAGATTAATTATTTATTATTTATCCATAAATAATAAATAAAGCTAATGAACGTTTGATTATTGTTCAACCATTATTAAATAGGTATGAACAAGGTTGATACATAATTATTTATTATCCATAAATAATAAATAAAGGTAATAAATATTTAACTATTATTTAAATAATAGATAAGTATAAGTAAAGTTAATAATTATTTATTATTTATTCATAAATAATAAATAAAGTTAATAAATATTTAATTATTATTTAATAATAATTAGATATAAGTAAGGTTAATAATTATTTACCATAAATAATAAATAAGGTTAATAAATATTTAATTATTATTTAATTTTAAATAATAATTAAGTATAAGTAAAACTCATAAATAATTATTTACCCATTAATGACAAATAAAGATAGTAACCATTGAATTATTATAAGGTATAGGAAAGTTAATAAATGGTTATTTATTCTTTATCATATAGTACTAAATAAAGATAATATCTAATTATTAACTAATAATAATTAGGTATGATTAGAGCTAATGAGAATAATAATTACTTAATCATTAATGAAATAATGATTAAGTATGAGTGAGACTAATAAGATTATCTATGGCACTTAATAAATAAAGATAATAAGCACTCAATAATTATTCAATAAATATTTAATAATAATTAAGTGCGTGTAGAATTAATACTTTGAATGTTTAATCATTGTTGAATAAAGAACCAAGTGTAATAATTACTCAATTGCCCTTAAGGTGAATAGTAATTAAGTAAATAAAAGATTAAGTAAGAGATCAACTACTATTTAGTTGTTATCAAATCATGATTAAATTTATTAATTATTGTATAACTAATAAATAAGAAATTTTAACCCACGTCTAGAAGGGTACCCAAATGATAGGTAACCATGATTAACTATTGGTTATTTTAAATAATAGCTAGAGGCCATTAAATTAAATTTTGTTTAGCTGATGGCTATGTAATAATTAAATATATTCGGTGAATTGTTTATCTGTTAAATAAATAGCATAAGGGGGTATAATTACGCAATGCTAATGGATAAACCAACTCTACCAGCTGATAGGTTATCCAAGGTCAAGTAATTAAAGCTAAGATTTAAATTGTAGCTGAGCAAACAGGCAAGTTCCTAACCCTAAACTTCTTACATTATTGCAAGTTCTTCCTTACTCAACTTTTACATTGAGCAAATTTCTAAACCTTATGCACTATTTTTAATTCGTGCAAGAAGGTATACATATATTGTTGCAAGTTATTCTTTAAGCTTGAATCTTATCTCCAAGCATGCCTTAAGTGGTCTAATTACTTTCAAAATTATTTCACATCTGTATATTTATTGACATTCGCACTCGTGCATTTGAAATTCGTATATTTAAATTCAGGAATTTATAAACCATTCATGGTTAAGTCTGAACCCTTGTTCGGTCAGACAAATATGTGAGAATTTATAAAAGCTATCTGAACCAATCAATGGTAAGGATTCTTAGACTGTATGAACACCCCTTTATTTATAGGGGAGTACCCCACGTACCGTATATAAGGTACAAACAGCAGAATTAAATGTTATGCATATACATAGGGTACGCGAGGCTGATCCCCTCAAGTACGTTATTCTGTAGCCAGTAACCAGAGGGTCAACTAGCTATTGACTCCTCTGGAAGTTATCGTTCAAAGTCTATTTGACTATCAATTGTTCTAAAAACATTTAATGTTCTTGCTTCTGATTATTCTATTGTTGAAATTCCTTTAATATCCCTTCATCATGATATATCTTTATTGTTGCACTTTAAACTTGCTGGGCAAATTCGTTGCTCATTCTTGCTATATCATGACTTCATTGCAGCTAAACCCGAGACGTTAGGGAAGAACAAAGGGAAAGAAAAGATGAAATGATAGACTTCTCGTAGCAGACTTTAGATTCATGTGTTAGTTAATTACTGTTAATGTAATTTAAACCCTGATAGCTATTTAGGGTATGGATTGTGTAAATGTTTAAGGTTAATCGTATTCTGGGACTAGTAACACCTTGTAATGAACAACGTATGTTTATTTTATTCCGCATTTTAGATACCATATGTTGTTATAGGTGGAGGTTTATGTTGGATCGTGATGACCGGATCCGGGTATTTGGAAACTCGAATTTGGGGGCGTCACATGGCCTCTAGAGGTGATCCACCAAGGAAGAATAGTTGTTCAAGAAGATGGGTGTTGGCAAAACCCTAGTTTCTATCTCTATAAAAATTGTAAGTACTCTCCACAATTCTTATGTAATAGTGTGTAACCCTAATCTATGATAAGACTTCTCTTATTTATAGATGTAGGAAAAACCCTTCCCTAAACTATTTAGGATTAAGGTTTCTATTCTAATTAAACTCCTTTAATTAAATCAAACTCCTAATCTAATTAAGAATTCATAAGAGAGTACTTCTATTAATTAATTTTCAATCCCTATTAGGAATTAAATAATAGTAACAGTAATAATAATAATAAGACTTCTCTTATTAATTTATATTTAATATTTTCAAAATATTAAATAACAAATATTAAGGTATTTAATTTATTCTATCTCCATAAACTAAATTAAATACACTTAACTTATTATTACAATTATGTCATTTACTTCTTAAATAAATATTTTTCCTTTTGCGGTGTGACCCTTTAGGTTCTACATATTAAACCGGTTGTGAATAAATCAATTAGAACAATTCTAATCTTATTTACATAAATAAATTAAACTATTTAATTCATTTAATTAAATAATATTTATTCTACAATAAGGGTAAGCCCACTTAAGCGATCAACGACTTTCTAGATAATATAGATTTCAACATTAATCACAAAAGAACCTTTCAGTGAATAGTTACCGTACAATTCAAATCCTTCTACCATACAATGTCCTAATTAAATATAAGACATGGAATTACTGTCAAGTCTTATTTTATTTAATTATATGTATTTCGATTCTCAAATGCACAACTCTAAATAATGCAAATTAGAAACTGTGATAACCCGAATTTTCAGAAATTATTAAATAAGAATTTAATAAATAAAATTCTTACTACGAGACGTTTTGGGTTTGAATATGTGTATATATATGTTTCATATTGTGAAATATGTGGTTTGGTGTGAAAGAAATTATATATTCATGTAATTGGGAAGAAATGGTTTAATAGTTAATTAAACCATTGAAAAGATTAAATGAAATTGCCATGAGAAGGAAATTAGTTGAGTAATATTAGTTAATTAAAATAAGTTAAAATTATATTGATAAATAATATAATTTGATTATAATGTCTTGTGGACAATGAAAATTGTGAATTAAGTTTCAATAATAATGTGAGTGATTCACTTAATTAAAATAGTGAATTAATGTGAATATATTTGTGTGTGAAGTGTTGGTGCGTATTTTAGTACGCTAATGTGATGAGAATTTTATAATTTAATTAGATAATTAAATTAGAGGATTAATGTTTTATTAAATAAAATAACTTATTTAATAAAATTATAGTTTAGCTAAATTGAATTATAATTTGGTCATTAAAGTTTTAATTGAAATTATTAATAAGTTTAATTAGATTTAATTATATAATACGTTTAATTAAATTTAAGTGAGACAATATATATCTTATAAAAAAATTATTAAAATAAGTTAAAAGAGTGTTTTAAAGGGTTAGCCAAACATGGCCTTGTGACCCTTGGTGTTTGTAACTGCTGAGCCCCTTGATTTGTATAACTGGCCTTTTAGATTATTCGTTAAAAATAAAAACTCAGAAGAAGGGAGGAAGAGAGGAATGGAGAAAATTCTTTGTAAATTGAAGAAGAAGAAGAACCCTAGAGAATCAAAGAAGGAGGATAATCAAGCTCCTAGTTGTGTATCTAAACTTAGAAGGATCAAAGGTGAATTCTATTTCTAATTTTTAGTTTTCTAAAACTAGTTCTCTGTAATTGGTCTTGATGATGAATTAGTAGAGGAATCTATTATACATGTTGGGTTGTGATAATCTGATTATATGTTGTCTATGAACGATTTTGATTGGATTAAATTCATGAAACTAAGTTTAATTAGAATTTAGAAATTTACAGAGAAGAAAATATGGATATGGCTTAAATGTATAAAAATTTATGTTTGAATTGCATGTTGATCTGTAAATTGAAGATGAATTATTGTTATGCGTTTAAAAACGAAAACAACGGAAGTTGAACGGACCAATGTGGTTGAGAAACGAATCCGTAACGATTGATTGAGCTTAATTTGTAAAAATTTGTAAAACTAGTATAAACTTTGATTTTGAGTCTTTAAAATTGGTTGTTTAAGTTGTTTAAGATGGTAGAATCGTGCTAGAGGGTTTGGGTAATGATCATCTATGAGTTATAGTGATTGGATAATTTTAATTTGTTGATAAAATGAAGAAAATTGGGAATTTTTGGCATTTTTCTGCGTTCTTCGCGAACAGCAGAATCTGGAATTCAGGAAGCTCGCCCCGGCGAGCTCATTAAGCTAAATTTCTCGCCCCGACGAGAGTTTTGTACTGAGTTTTCTCGCCCCGATGAGCTAATTGTTAAGGAAATTCTCGCCCCGACGAGAGTTTTATGAAGGAAATCTCGCCCCGACGAGCTCATTGCAGGAAACCATAATTTATCTTCTTTCTTTATTTGTAGTCATGTTATGTCATCCTATGCATGTTTAAAACTTATATTAATGTATTAAATGAATACCAAGATGTTGAATTGGATGCTAAGCATATATCACTGATTATAAATATAGAGATTGATGAACCTTAACTTAACGTTGGGTTTTAGGAATTCTTAAAGATGATATTGTTATAATTAAGCTTACAACTTCTGAAGTGAGATTGATAACCATAAAACAATCGAGATATTATAATAAAATTAGATGAGAGTGAATCCTGAAGTGATAATATAATTGTAACTAAGTATTGTTATTGCTTTATAAGCGGAATGTGTGGCTTATTTTCTAAGTGTTGTTATGTGACTAATAAATGATGTACATGATTATATATATCGTGTAGGATACATGAAGTGCAGATAAATATAAGTTAGTTATGGTAATTGGTAATCTACAAACCAGACAAGTCTTTCAGTTCCTAATTATTATGTGAATTAAATGATTAATTGTTTTAAATCTATGACGTAAAAGCATGATGTATTCTATGTGTTGCATGTATGAAAAAACAAGGTCAACTTATGACTACGTTCGTTGAATAGAGAATGTTGATTGAGTTATGAAACTCAATCTCTATTTGTTACGTGTTGATCATTATGTATGACATGTTTAGCCAAATGTTTATGATTTAAATAATGAGCATGTTATCTAGTGCTATGTGATGCATGCAAACTATTAGATTTTGCTGAGCTGTCGAGCTTATTCTTGCAAATAACCACTTTTGCAGGTTAAAGATTCAAGGTAACGTTATGTGCTGCTTGAATGGCATGATTCAGATGTTATGCATGAAGATTAATTGTTTTAGCTTAAATTATATTTTTGAACAATGATTAAGGTTGTGGATGATGTATTTGATGAGGTATTAAATGTATTAGAGGTTGAGTTGTAAAATTTGTATTAACTTATAATTTAATTTTATCCGATGTATAAAGGGTATTGAATCTAGAAGTTTTATTTTTATTATAACTCTGATGAAGCGAATCATTAAGTAAATATGATTCTAGAATATGTAAATGATTAAAGGTTATGATTCAGAGAAAGTAAAGAAAGAAAACTGAAAAGTTTAAAATTGTTCCGCATTTAATTAAGTTAAGTTAGAATGAGGATGTATTGTTAACGACCGATGTGGAGAGTTGGTTTGTTCAGAATTTGGGGTCGTTACAGTTGGTATCTGAGCTGATAGGTTAGAAACCTTAGGTACGAGTACCTTAGGCTATAACCTTAGAGAAAAGAGCTGAAGATGTTAGAGTTAAAAGAATAATAACTTAAGTATAATTATGGTACAATCGTATTCTTTAATAGTTGATGTATGGTAACTGGGATAAACAATTCCTTCAGAGAGCGGAGGTTAATACGAACTAGCAACCGATCTAACTCACTGTGAAAGACAGTGTAGACAAGACGGGAACTAGTTTGTTGGTTGTTTGTGGGAAACCACTCAGGTGCTGTACTGAACACTGTTAGAGACTCGAGGTGTACCGAGTATAGAATTATGGATGCGTATGATTAAGAAGTGATTCTTTTCATATAGGTAGATGCATGAGATGAGTTAAGTCCTAGAAACGTTACAAGAAGGAGATGTGAATAATGCGAAGAAAACTTGAATAAAATATTGAATAATATGAATGAAGTTAGAAATTCTTAAAGGAAGAATTGATATATATATATATATAAAGAAGGAGATTCCAAGAAGAATCTTGAAGAGTTATATAAGATGAGAACCAGGAGTTACCTGACTCCAGTAATAAAGATGGTGATAATAAATAGGCGATATCTATAAGATGAGAATGATATAATGATAAGGATGAACTCAAATAGAGTTTAGAGAATTCATGTGAGATAAGATTATGATAAAATGATTAGGTTCAAAGAAGAACCTGAAGAGCTAAAAGAATAGGGAACACCTGAGTTGATTAATCATAAGATAACGTGATTAAAGAGAAGAATAAAGAAGATCGTAGGATGAGACGATCATAAGATAAGAAAGAATCGTAAGAAGAGTTGATGATAGAACAAGATCATGACGTGATCTGCTAAATTTGTAAAATGTCAAAGGATCTTAAATGATTGAATAGTTGTAGCATGATGCTATAAAAAGGTGGTACTATGAAATAGTACGAGGTAAACTCACGAGGAGTTATGGATGATGAAATACGAGCAATTCGTATCAAGCAAAGAGTAAGTTAAGAGCAAGATGGAATTAGGTGGGATTTCAATGGAGGACTCATGTTAGTGGCTGAGTTGTATAATTCCTTGTATGGCGGGGAATTTGTGCTTGGTTTGATAACCACTTAGCTTCCTATATCGATATAGTGGCTGAGTTAAACAATTCCTTGTATGGGCAGGGAATTTATGCTTGGTGTAGCAACCGCTTAGCTTCCTATATTGATTAGTGGCCGAGTGAACTAATTCCTTGTATGGGTAGGGGATTGTGTTTGGTTCAACAACCACTTAGCTTCCTATATTGATAATCATTGAAATATTGGTGTCGCACTATCGATATACGTATGAGGAGAAGGTGATTCTTTTCTCATATTTATATTTGATAGTTATAGAATATTAAAATTAGGTACGATTCTTAAAACTCATACTTATGGTAAGTTCGTGACTCATAATTGTATGGTGGAACCCATCAGCGAATGGACTATTTTGGTCTGACTAGGATAAGTTCCTAAAACCATATGATTATGGTAAGTTCCTGAACTTCCAAAGTGCGGTAAGTTTGATGAACTATATTGGGTATAGAAAAGTTATGCTATAGATAGCATTGATGATATTGAAGAATGATAGAATGATTGAGTAATGAAGCAATGGAGTAAAGATTGAAGTTGATGGAGGAGAACTGGATATTCCGAATCTTCTAGCTATGCTAGATTTTCAAAATTTATTGACATTGTGCTGATATTCGCAAATTTTGTGTTCTCAAAAATATATTGGGTCAATGTTTGAACCAATGAGTTTTAAAAAGGTGCTATTATTCATATGTCTATGCTAATTGTTTCAGCTAGATAAAAATGATTTGAAATTATCAAAATGTATTTTGAACGATGGAGTCATCAATACAATTAAACCTAGTGTTGGATGTGATCGAAGGATCGTCAGCCCACCATGGTATAATGTAATATGACAAAGTCCTAAAATGACGGCATCCTCAACGTACTATTAAGACGATACGGTATCATGACGTCATAAAAGAATTTTATTTTTTTGTTAAGTTATGAAAAGATATGCCAATTGAGCTGGCTAAAAAATATTTTGACTAATATCTGAATTGTTGTTCAAGGTCTATGCTAATTGCTTCGGCTAGATGACTGTTGAAAGATGTTTATGAAGTTCAAGAATTCTTTGAGATTTTATGCCAAACCAGTTTATTCTGGTGCGGAATTTGTATTAAGTCTGAGGTGAACCAACCCTATAATGGGGGATACACAATAGCGTTAATATTGAAAGTAATATGCCCTCAAGCCAATTATATTTGATGTAATAAGCATTTACTTTGTAATCTTATTCAAATATTAATAATAGAATAAAAGGCATATTTTATCTATGTTAATTAGTTGAATTAATAAATGTGATGAACCCATAGTTTTCGAGCAATGCTTTTAGAATCATGATGAGATCATGCTAGTGAGATCTAAATTCAAGAAAGCTCAAAACTAAAATGTTCCTAATCGTTGGATCACTAATATTGGGATTACTGATCCGGATAGATTAGTACATACTATGCTTGATCTTTAGAAGATGATGATTGATCTCATAATCATTTGTGTGGAGACACTAAAGCAAGTATGTAGGTGCTTATTGGAGAATAAGTTCACTGAATGTGACTCGCTTAAAGAACCCTAATGGAGTTTTATTCACCTGTCAATAGGGAAGTCCTTAAGTGATAGTTGTACAAGTGATCCTTGGACTTGAGATCATCATAGTACCTTGTGTATGTTAAGTTATACTTTGTCATATTCCTTAATACCTTAGGGTATGTCATAGGGTATGTATGGGTATAATAAAGTATACACGGAGGTAGGTGAATGATCGACAAAGGATCTACCACTTCTAATAAAGGGAGAGAATGTCCTATGCGATTTGATAAATGACAACTCAGAAATCCCTGGCCAGGATTGAATGAAAAATTAGAAAGGAGTTTCTAATTTACATTAATCGGAGTTGTTGCATTCTTAAATCGAAATGCATATGATTAAATAAAATAAGACTTGTCAGTAAATCCATGTCTTATATTTAATCGGGACATTGTATGGTAGAAGGATTGAATTGTACGGTAACTACTGCTGAATAGGTTCTATGTGATTAAACGTTAATTTCATATTATACGGATAGTCATGATACATTATCGTAAGGTGTCCCTCATGATGTAGAATAAATATTATTTATTCATATATGAATTAAAGGAGTTTAATTCATTATAAATAATATTAGAATAGTTCTAATTTATTTATTCTACGACCGATATAATATTGAACCTAAAGGGTCACACCGCAAAAGAATAATATTATATTGGAAACAATTGGCTTAATGATAATAAATTAGTATTTAATTTATTAGTTGAATAAATTGAAATGCTTAATATTTATAATGATATATTTGGAGAAATATTGAATTATAAATTAATGAGAGAAATCTTATTATTATTATTATTATTATTTAATTCTTAATTAGATTGAGAATTAAATTAAATGAAATGCAAATGCAAATTAAATAAAATGCAAATGCAAATTAAAGATTGGAAGAATACTTGCTTAATGTTGATTAAGCAAGTTGAAAGTAGTATGCACACAAGCCAATCATATTTGATATGATGTAGCATATACTTTGTAATCTTATTCATTTATTAATAAAAGAATTGATTTTCTTAAAAGGCATTTTATATTATCTACATAGTGCTGTTATATTAAATGTGATAAATCCATAGTTTTGAGCAATGCTTTTAGAATCATGATAGTGATCATGCTAATGAGATCTAAATTCTAGATAGCTCACAAACTAAAATTATTCCTAATCGTTAGATTACTAAAAAGGGGATTAGTGAATCCAGATAGATTAGTACATACGTTGCTTGCTCTTAAGAAGAGGATGATTGATCTCATAATCATTTGTGTGGAGACACTAAAGCAAGTATGTAGGTGCTTATTGGAGAATAAGTTCACTGAACGTGGCTCGCTAAGGAATACCTAATGGAGTTTTACTCGTCTGTCAATAGGAATTCCTCTAGTGATAGTAGTACAAGTGATCCTTGGACTTGAGATCATCATAGTATCTTATGTATGATGACTTATATTTTGACATGTCCCTTAAGACCTTTGGGGTATATCAAAGGGTATGATTGGGTATAATAAGTTATGCATGGAGATAGGTGAATGATCAACAAACAATCTACCACGTCTAGTAAAAGATGTTAATATCCTATGTGATTCGATAAATGACAACTTAGTAGTCCTTGGCCAAGGCAGGATGAAATTAGAAAGGAGTTTCTAATTTGCATTATTTAGAGTTGTGCATTTGGGAATCGAAATACATATAATTAAATAAAATAAGACTTGACAGTAAATCCATGTCTTATATTTAATTGGTACATTGTATGGTAGAAGGATTGAATTGTACGGTAACTATGCACTAAAAAGGTTCTTTTGTGATTAATGTTGAAATCTATATTATCTGAAAAGTCGTTGATCGCTAAGGGGGCTTACCCTTATTGTAGAATAAATATTATTTATTTAAATGAATTAAATAGTTTAATTTATTTATTTAAATAAGATTAGAATTGTTCTAATTGATTTATTCACAACCGGTTTAATATGGAGAACCTAAAGGGTCACACCGCAAAAGAAAAAATATTTATTTAAGAAGTAAATGACATAATTGTAATAATAAGTTAAGTGTATTTAATTTAGTCTATAGAGATAGAATAAATTAAATAACTTAATATTTATTATTTAATATTTTGGAAATATTAAATATAAATTAATAAGAGGAGTCTTATTATTTTTATTACTATTACTATTATTTGATTCCTAATAGGGATTGGGAATTAATTAATAGAAGTACTCTCACGTGAATTCCTAATTGGATTAGGAGCATAATTAATTAAAGGAGTTTAATTATAATTAAAACCCTAATCCTAAATAGTTTAGGGAAGGGTTATTCCTACATCTATAAATAAGAGGAGTCTTATCATAGATTAGGGTTACACACTCTTGCATTAGATTGTGGAGAGTACTTGCAATTTCTATAGAGATAGAAACTAAGGTTTTGCCAATACCCAACTTCTTGAATACCTATTCTTCCTTGGTGGATCACCTCTAGAGGCCAAACACTTGGGTGGCTAACGTTGATCAAAGAAAGGAATCTCATCGGTGGAATTCGAGGAGAACACGAAGGACTAGGAGTTGAACTTGTACCCGAGGAAGTTTTGATCTACGAGGGTATAATTTTTATTCTCTTTCTCTTTCGTTTAATTGATAATTGAACACAATGATACATCATGGTGATGGTTTGTATTAAAATTTTAAAATCCGTTTTATCACGCTTCCGCTTTATTTATGTAATTTGATTGCATGCTTGCGTTATATACAAACCTAGCACAAGTAACATGTGTTAGTTGCATACATGAATAACATGTGGGTTAGGAGAAAAATGTATACTTACATTTTGTGTAAGTATGGTATACTTGCAAATATCCTAATAAGATTAGGGTTTCCTAATTAACCTAGTGTGTGAACTAGTCTGATACAATCCTGACCAGGCTTGCATTAAGCGTCATCGACTCAACTCAAGCTTCGAGGGTTCAACAAACGAATTCAAGTAATTCGGCTAGAATCTACTCAAGGATGCTTACATTGGAGCTCAATTCATATGAACATCGAGGAGAGGATCATTCATGTGATTTGGGATTGCTAGATATAACCTATGTAGTAATTATTGATTTTGATGATTCCATGTATGAATTGATATGCGATACGATCGGATTTTTGGGCTGGAAAAAATTTTCTGAATCTGCGTCGCGGCGCGGCCGCGCCGCTTCCAGTTCATTCTGGAGCGCGGCCACGCCCTAACCTAGAAAACGTTTCTGGGGGTGCAGCGCGGTCGCGCCGCTCCTAGTTCATTTTGGAGCGCGGTCGCACTGGTGTGCAGACTTTGAAATTTTTTTTTGTTTTCTCAATTAACATAAATAGTTTATTTAATTGATATAAGTTTAAAATAAAGATGTTTATTTTATCTGGAATAGGATTTCAGATTGCTAAAAATTAAAGGAGTTTAATTTGAATTTGGTTTTTGATTAAAATAAAAGAGTTTATTTTGTTTTAAAACTAAATATTAGCAAAACTTTTGCCCATTAATTGATATCAATGCATATATGGAATGGTTTTATTATTCATGGGATGCATGTTATTTATTGATACATATAGAGATATGTATGATAATAAATAGGGATTGATTATGGATTATTTACCAATGTGTGATTGGAATTATTTTAGAGGATGCTTGAATGTATGTTTTTATAAATGGGGTATGCGTACCTCGTCTTCTCTAATTTTTTCTTAATGTAAATTCTATCTCCCTCCTATGTACTTCCTCTTGACTGCTGATCAAGGTTTCTATTTTTGTAAATAGTTTATGTAATAGGACTAGTTAGAATTAATTTTGAAGAATTGGAGACAAAGGAGCAAGGAGCGCTTGAATACCCGTTTGTATTGGAGCCCGGGTTTAAATGTAATAGTTATATTTAAATTTTATTCTTGCAACCTAGGTTTGACCTTTTGGTTCACTTGGTGGCTCTAGTGAACCAAACTAGAAGAAAAGTCCATAATCAATCCGTGTAGAATATAGTATTCTATATGTGCATGCTTACTATATATTATATTATATATTATCCAACATGCTTCACATGTAAAATAATATGACGCGTATTCTATATATATATGTGCATGCGCGTTAAACAAGATGAGACTAATAATAATAAACCTCTCAAAGAAATCATATTAAGTCCTAAGCGTTCAAAGATATTTGGAATATCGAACGTCGACTTCTAGCATGGTAAAGCAATAGAGTATTAAATGTTTAATATAAGTTTGTTGTGTCACCACAAGGCAAGTATTAAATATTTAAGATGTTGTTTTATCACATTTTATGCTTATTAAGGAATTGAACATTACTGTTTTGTTGTGTCACCACAAGGACAGTATTTTTCTCTTCACATATATGGAAGTGCTAGGATGGACTTAACTTGGATAATTTTGATTCGGATGTGTCACCACTTGATCAAAATAATCTAAGAAGCAAAATACAAGGAGTTACATAGAGATATAATTGACAATAGTTGTCTACCGATTTATTTATATATCGTTTGTTGTGTCACCACAAGGCTATATACATTTGAAATGGGATCCTTAGTCTCACTAGCAAATCTTTAATTAGAATTGCCGAACTATATATATTGAGGGTAATATAGTTTGATAAAAAGTGAGAGATACCAATTTAAAATAAAGACCTAATTTATTTTGGTAATTAATTAAATGAATGTATGCTAAAATGTTGTCTATTTCACATGCAGAATTTAAAAATGTCAAACTCACTATCACTGCGTAGCATACTTGATGCTAACAAACTGACCGGACCGAATTACACGGACTGGTTAAGGAATCTGAGAATTGTTCTCACTGCTAAAAAGATTTCTTATGTCATAAATTCGTCAGTCCCTACAAATGTTACAGAAACAGCCTCTGAGGAAGAGATTGCTACTTTCAGAAAGTGGCAAGATGATGCAATCTTGGCTCAATGCATCATGCTCGCATCCATGAGTAACGAGCTTCAGCGTCAGCATGAAACTATGGATGCTCCTACTATATTGCTGCACCTCAAAGAGTTGTATGGTGAGAAAAGTAGGACTGCTAGATATCAGATATCTAAGGAGCTCTTCCGATTTCGTGTGACCGAGGGCACTGCTGTTGAGACTCATGTCCTTAAGATGATCAATCTGATTGAACAACTTGGACAGCTAGGGTTTGTGATGGATGGGGAGTTAAGTCAAGATTTGATCTTGCAGTCACTCCCGGACACCTTCTCACAATTTGTTGTGAATTTTCACATGAATAAGTTGGACGTCAGCTTGCCTGAGTTACTTAACATGCTGAAAACTGCTGAAGGTCACTTCTCATCTAACAAGAACCAAGTCTTACTAGTGGATGATTCTTCTAAGAATAGGAAGAGGCCCAAGGTGTCTTTTGAAAAGAAGAAAAACAAGAAGGCTAAGGGCAAGGCGAAGAGAAAGGATAAAAAGAAACCTGATCCAGATAGCAAAGGAATTCGCTACCATTGCAATAAGCCGGGACACTGAAAGAGGAGTATCTTACGGACCAGAAGAAGCTTGGAGAAGCTTCGACTTCCGATCTAGGTTTGTTCATGACTGAAATTAATTTTTCTGAAAGTCAAAATTCTACTTGGGTATTGGATACCGGCTATAGTTCTCACATATGTAATAATGTGCAGGGACTAAGGAGAAGTATAAAAGCTGAACAAGGATGAAGTTGTCCTACGAGTGGGAAATGGAGCAAAGGTTGTTGCATTAGCTGTAGGGACTTATTGTTTAGCACTGCCTTCGGGCAAGTTCATAAGTTTAAATAATTGTTATTATGTTCCGACACTCATTAGAAACATTATTTCAATTTCTGTATTGGATATGGATGGTTTTGATATTATAATAAAGAACAACAGTTGTTCTATTTATAATAAAAATATTTTATATGGTGTTGGGAACCTACTGAATAGACTTTACATACTTGACTTGCATGAAAATATACTTCAAATTGAACAAACTAAGAAAAGAAAAAGAGATGATATTAATTATACCTTTATGTGGCACTGTAGACTCGGTTATATCAATGAAACAAGATTATCCAAGTTGCATAAAGATGGGCTTTTAGAGCTATCTGATTACGAATCATATCCAACTTCTGAATCTTGTCTCATGGGTAAATGACTAAATCTCCTTTTACAGGAAAAGGAGAAAGAGTTATAGAGTTGTTAGCGTTGGTACACACAGACGTATGTGGACCTATGACAACAAATACACGAGGAGGGTATTCTTATTTTATTACTTTCACTGATGATCATTCTAGATTTAGATATGTGTATTTAATGAAATACAAATCTGAATCATTTGAAAAGTTCAAAGAATTCAGAAGTGAAGTAGAGAAGCAAACTGGTAAGAGTATTAAGATTCTTCGATCGGATCGAGGAGGGGAATACTTAACCAATGAGTTTCTCAATTGTCTTAAAGAAAATGATATAATCTCACAATGGACTCCACTAGGGACGCCACAGTTAAATGGTGTATCTGAAAGGAGAAATCGAACATTGTTGGACATAGTTCGTTCCATGATGAGTTTTACCGACCTTCCAGTATCCTTCTGGGGTTATGCCCTAGAATCGGCTGCATACCTACTTAATAAGGTACCTACCAAATCCGTCCCAAAGACCCCATATGAGATATGGACAGGGAGGAAACCAAATCTTAAGCATGTTAAGACTTGGGGTTTTCTAGCTTATGTCAAAAGGTTTGAGCATGATAAGCTGAAGACTAGATCCGACAAATATAGATTTGTGGGATACCCTAAAGAAACATCAGGGTATTATTTCTACCATCCTACTGATCAAAAGGTGTTTGTTGCGAAACACGCTGCCTTCTTGGAAAAGGAGTTTATCCTTGAAGGGGTCAGTGGGAGTAAGATATATCTTGAAGAAGTTCAAGAACCACAAAATACTACGGATCAAAGTTAGGTACCTGACCAAGTAGAAGAACCTACTGTACCACTACCTATTCCTAAATCTGGAAGAGTACCGAAGATACCTAAAAGGTATGGATTCATCATAGAGGATGATGATGAGGTACGCATCATAGATGATGATGATCCATTGACTTACGAAGAGGCTATGTGTAGTGAAGACTCAGAGAAATGGCTAGAAGCCATGAAATCCGAGATAGACTCCATGTATGAAAACCAAGTATGGACTTTGGTTTCACCACCTGAGGGCATTAAGCCTATTGGGTGTAAATGGGGTTTTAAGAGAAAGACTGGAGCATATGGCAAGGTAGAGACCTATAAGGCCCGACTGGTTGCAAAAGGTTTCAAACAAAGACAAGGAGTTGACTATGATGAAACCTTCTCACCAGTAGCTATGCTCAAGTCCATTCGGATTTTGCTTGCAATTGCAGCTTATTATGACTACAAGATCTGGCAAATGGACGTGAAAACGGCCTTCCTCAATGGAGAGCTTGAGGAAAATGTATATATGATATAGCCAGAGGGTTTTGTTTCAACGGTTGGGACAAACCAAGTCTGTAAGCTACAACGATCCATTTATGGATTGAAGCAAACTTCTCGAAGATGGAACATCCGTTTTGATGAGATAATCAAAAGGTTTGATTTTATCAAAAATGAGGATGAACCATGTGTGTACAAGAAGGTTAGTAGGAGTGTTGTTTCATTCCTTGTATTATATGTTGATGACATATTACTGATAGGGAATGATGTTCCTATGCTACAGTCGATCAAAATTTGGTTATCTAAACACTTCTCCATGAAGGACTTGGGTGAGGCATCCTATATTTTGGGGATAAAGATCTATAGAGATAGATCTAAAAGGATGCTGGGCTTGACCCAAGGAAAGTACATTGACTCGATGCTAAAGAAGTTTAGCATGGAAGATTCCAAGAGAGGTCTTATGTCGATGAGCCATGGAATACATCTCTCCAAGAAACAGGCCCCAAAGATACCTGAGGAGAGAGACCGGATGAGTAAGATTCCTTATGCTTCCGCAATAGGATCTATCATGTATGGTATGATATGTACTAGACCAGATGTCGCTCATGCACTTAGTGTAACGAGCAGATATCAGTCGAATCCAGGAGAAGAGCACTGGAAGGCAGTGAAAAACATCCTAAAGTACTTGAGAAGAACTAAGGATGTATTTCTTGTCTACGGTGGGTCTGAATTGAAACTAGAGGGCTATACAGACTCAAGTTTTCAAACAGACCAAGAAGACAGTAAATCCGTTTCAGGGTATGTGTTTACCTTAAACGGTGGCGCGGTGAGTTGGAAGAGTTCCAAGCAGCAAACAGTTGTTGATTCAGTGACAGAGGCAGAGTACATAGCTGGAAGTGAAGCTGCAAAGGAAGCTGTTTGGATGAAAAAGTTCATAACTGAACTTGGAGTGGTTCCTAGCATTAGAGGAGCCGTACCTATATTCTGTGATAACAATGGAGCTGTTGCGCAAGCTAAGAAACCCAAGTCTCATCAGAAATCCAAACACGTGTTGCGGTAGTTTCATTTGATTAGAGAGATCATTGAAAGAGGAGATGTCACCCTAGAGCGTGTGGACTCTCTAGACAACATTGCATATCCATTTACTAAAGCTTTAACTCAACAGCAGTTTGATCGCCACTTAGAGAAGATGGGTATTAGATACCAAGGCGATTGGCTTTAGTGCAAGTGGGAGATTGAAAGTAGTATGCACACAAGCCAATCATATTTATATGATGTAGCATATACTTTGTAATCTTATTCATTTATTAATAAAAGAATTGATTTTCTTAAAAGGCATTTTATATTATCTACATAGTGCTGTTATATTAAATGTGATAAACCCATAGTTTTGAGCAATGCTTTTAGAATCATGATAGTGATCATGCTAATGAGATCTAAATTCTAGATAGCTCACAAACTAAAATTGTTCATAATCGTTGGATTACTAAAAAGGGATTAGTGAATCCGGATAGATTAGTACATACGTTTCTTGCTCTTAAGAAGAGGATGATTGATCTCATAATCATTTGTATGGAGACACTAAAGAAAGTATGTAGGTGCTTATTGGAGAATAAGTTCACTGAACGTGGCTCGCTAAGGAATACCTAATGGAGTTTTACTCGCCTGTCAATAGGAATTCCTCTAGTGATAGTAGTACAAGTGATCCTTGGACTTGAGATCATCATAGTATCTTATGTATGATGACTTATATTTTGACATGTCCCTTAAGACCTTTGGGGTATAATCAAAGGGTAATGATTGGGTATAATAAGTTATGCATGGAGATAGGTGAATGATTCAACAAACAATCTACCACGTCTAGTAAAAGATGTTAATATCCTATGTGATTCGATAAATGACAACTTAGTAGTCCTTGGCCAAGGCAGGATGAAATTAGAAAGGAGTTTCTAATTTGCATTATTTAGAGTTGTGCATTTGGGAATCGAAATACATATAATTAAATAAAATAAGACTTGACAGTAAATCCATGTCTTATATTTAATTGGTACATTGTATGGTAGAAGGATTGAATTGTACGGTAACTATGCACTGAAAGGTTCTTTTGTGATTAATGTTGAAATCTATATTATCTGAAAAGTCGTTGATCGCTAAGGGGGCTTACCCTTATTGTAGAATAAATATTATTTATTTAAATGAATTAAATAGTTTAATTTATTTATTTAAATAAGATTAGAATTGTTCTAATTGATTTATTCACAACCGGTTTAATATGGAGAACCTAAAGGGTCACACCGCAAAAGAAAAAATATTTATTTAAGAAGTAAATGGCATAATTGTAATAATAAGTTAAGTGTATTTAATTTAGCCTATGGAGATAGAATAAATTAAATAACTTAATATTTATTATTTAATATTTTGGAAATATTAAATATAAATTAATAAGAGGAGTCTTATTATTATTATTACTATTACTATTATTTGATTCCTAATAGGGATTGGGAATTAATTAATAGAAGTACTGTCACATGAATTCCTAATTGGGTTAGGAGCATAATTAATTAAAGGAGTTTAATTATAATTAAAACCCTAATACTAAATAGTTTAGGGAAGGGTTATTCCTACATCTATAAATAAGAAGAGTCTTATTATAGATTAGGGTTACACACTCTTGCATTAGATTGTGGAGAGTACTTGCAATTTCTATAGAGATAGAAACTAGGGTTTTGCCAATACCCAACTTCATGAATACCTATTCTTCCTTGGTGGATCACCTCTAGAGGCCAAACACTTGGGTGGCTAACGTTGATCAAAGGAAGGAATCTCATCGGTGGAATTCGAGGAGAACACGAAGGACTAGGAGTTGAACTTGTACCCGAGGAAGCTTTGATCTACGAGGGGATAATTCTTATTCTCTTTCTCTTTCGTTTAATTGATAATTGAACAAAAGGATAGATCATGGTGATGGTTTGTATTAAAATTTTAAAATTCGTTTTATCACGCTTCCGCTTTATTTATGTAATTTGATGGCATGCTTGCGTTATATACAAACCTAGCACAAGTAACATGTGTTAGTTGCATACATGAATAACATGTGGGTTAGGAGAAAAATGTATACTTACATTTTGTGTAAGTATGGTATACTTGCAAATATCCTAATAAGATTAGGGTTTCCTAATTAACCTAGTGTGTGAACTAGTCTGATACAATCCTGACCAGGCTCGCATTAAGCGTCATCGACTCAACTCAAGCTTCGAGGGTTCAACAAACGAATTCAAGTAATTCGGCTAGAATCTACTCAAGGATGCTTACATTGGAGCTCAATTCATATGAACATCGAGGAGAGGATCATTCATGTGATTTGGGATTGCTAGATATAACCTATGTAGTAAGACCAAATCAATGTAAGTCAAGCGTTCGAGTTCGTGTTCATTATGTTCGTTTGTATCGTCTAATCATCAACGAAGTTAGATTTCAATTCATGGAGGGATTAGAGTTCTTACATGGTGGATGTTCAAGCATGATGAGTTTAGATTCCTCGGAGCGAAGGAATCGGAGAAAATTATTCGGGATGGAAAACAGGGATCTCGCCCCAGCGAGCTTTTCCAAGGCTATTTTTCTCGCCCCGGCGAGAACTCCTGTGGATATTTTCGCCCCAGCCCAAACTGAAGCCACCCCGACGAAGACCTCTCTGGCCATTCTCGCCCCGGCGAGGATTTTAGTTCAAATTTTCTCGCCCCGGCGAGAACAGGCGAATTTGTCTGACACGTTTTTCGAGGCACGCAGTTTTTGACAGATTTCTTTCTTTTATTTTAGGGATTTACATATCTTTTAGATTTCTATTGTAATTAGGATATTTATTAGATGTGATTTGATTTCCATATTGTGTTTAATTAGGATTTCTATTTTCAAATTGGTTAGTTGATTCCTTATGGGATTTTAGGGTTTTATTCTATTAGTATAAATAGAATACATGTCTTATGTAATAGGAGACTACACTTTTTGATTAATGAAATTATTGTGAGATTCTTCTCATCTTTTGGTTCTTTAAGAATTCCTAGATTAATTTCTTAGTTTTCTTGAGATTCAATTATCAACTTATCATTCAACAGATCATAGTTGTTTGTGGTGTCATTCTACCAAACCATCAATCGTCGATTGTACCGAGGTTCCTGCTTCTTATAAGTACGGGGTTTAGGTGTCGTTGGTGTCCATTCAACGCAAGCTTCCTAGCACAAAGCAATTATACCAAGATTCTCGTCTCAATATAGGCGAAGGGTTAAGGTGTTATGAGCGTTCCATCGTCATAACTTGCTAGAAACGATCCGGGTGACGACCACCTCACGCAAGCGTGCCGTGGAGTCTATCATTTGGTATCAAAGCCGCGTTTTCTAGCTAAGTATCTATCTTTATTGTTTCATTGAATTTGTGAGTCAAAAAAAAATTCGTGAGTAAAAAAAAAAAGGAGGGAAAATTATTATTGTTGCAAATTGCTTGGGTTTCATAAGTTTCGTGAATATTGGGATCGTATTGAAGAAGTTATTATTTGATTCTATTGTTGAAATTTGTGAATTTTGAGGATATTGGGATTTCACTTAAGAGGATTTTAATTGGTGATTGTGAAAATTTAGTGGTTATCGTACGTCACACTTGCTATATTTTGTTTTGTGATAAGTTCTTGTTGGATTGATAGAAGAAACTGAGATATTTATTTGGTGAATTCAAAAAGAACTATAAGAGGGAATTTGAGAGGTAAAAGGCAAGAGTGTGAGATCAATTGAGGGTAAAAGCCTAAATTGTGTGATACATGAGCGTTTCATAATTGTGGGATATATTGTTTAAGTGAAACACGTAAGGGAGTGTGTGAGGAAATTTTTTTTCTTTATCTACTAACCTTTGTTTTGCAGCAATCATGTATGGATATAGTTGTGAAAATCATTATGAGTGGCAAAAGAGATCCTTTCAAGGAAGGCGCGATCCTGAAGCTTATTTGAGTTGGGAGGAAAGGAAGGAACGAGAGTTTGGCTATCATAATTATTCCGAGTACAAGAAGTTCAAACTTGCAGTTCAAGATTTTTCCGGTCATGGAGCTACATGGTGGGCTGAATTTGTGCGTAGCAGGAGAAGGTATGGAGAGCGTCCGATCGAGACGTGGGGAGAGTTGAAAACCGTGATGAGAAAGTGGTATGCTCCAATACAACCTAGTAGGAGGAATGAACATGCATCTCCGAAACATGTAGAGCAACTTTCAAGGCGTTCAACTTGTGATAATGAAAAGAAGGTTTGTAGACATGAAGATTTGCAGTGGAGATAGCGAAGAGAAACTCCTAGGGTGTATATTGAACCGGCATCATTTGAGAACACGATAAGAACGTTTAATGAATTAAAGAATGAGAATTTGAAACCACAACGAGTCACTCTTAAGGTACAAAAAGAGCAAGATCAGCTGCAGGAGGAAGAAGATGTAAGAGAACATATAGTCCAAGGAGAATTGTTGGCTTCTAGTGTGCTAAATGAAGTCCATGACCAAGAGCAAGAAATTGAACGACAAAAAGAAAGTGAAAAGGAAATTGAAAAAAAGATTGAGTGTGAAAAAGAAAATTGTGAAAAAGAGAATAAAAAGAAACGAGAGAATAAAAAGAATGAGAGTGAAAATAAACGAGAGAAAGAAACAGTAGAGAGTAAGAGTGAAAAAAGAGAGGAGAGTGAGTTGGAAAGTGAGTTGTATTTTGAAAAGCCAATGACTGTACATTCGTACAAGACGACGCTTTTGAATACTAACCAGATTAACTCTTCTTTGTCTAGTTCTATTTTTTCTCTTGTCCAGGTTGTTGAGGATATACCCCGAGCTATCATTCTGTATCAGCCAGCTTGTAGTATTCCCGGGGAGACGACGGAGTTACCAAAGCGAATTGGAGAGTTGATGGAGTCCAACTTCATCAAAGCGGGTATCGTGGATGAATGCATTAGTCCATGTGCTATTCAGGAGATCATAGTACCTAAGGAAGATAGAATGCCGAGCTTGTTCGTTGATTTTGAATTGGTAAACAAGTATCGATATTATTTTCTTTGCTTAGATAATATGCTTGATAAATTGCATAGTACTTATGTTTTGTCTACATTGGGTGATGACCATGTGATGATATTGCCTAGTCAATTTAGCATGAGAGAGTGTGATAAATGGAAAATTGTGTTTACATGTAACTTGTATAGGTGGTTAGTTATTTCGGTTAGATTAACTGATGCATATAGTGTTTTCATGAGTTTATTAAAACATGTTTTGCATGCTTCCATTGATAAATTTGTTGTTAGCTATGTTGATGGTAGAATCGTCTTTATCATAAACTATGGAGGATATTTGATATTTGTTGAGTTAGTTTATGAGCATGCGTTATATTCTCGTTGTCAATATTCCTACTATCATTTGGTAAATTCTCATTGTCAAAGTGCATATCTTCATAGAATTTATTCTAGTGATTATTGTGGGTATTTTCGTTTTCAACATTTGTACTTGCATGAAACTCATTCTAGGGTTTTTCATTCACATGTTGATTTAGATTTTTATTAATCTTTGCATGGCATGTCGTTAATTGATAATGGTAGTGATCATGATTCTTCGGTAGAGAAATCTTTCATTGCATGAGTTGCTATCATTTGGTAATGTCTTTCCATTAGAGTTGTTATCATTGCATGATTTTGAGAATGTTGTCTTGAATGGGAAAGAATTACTATCATTGGGTATTGAATTGAAAAGTGATTATCATCGGATTGGATTCAGATATGGTTTACATACATGTTTAGTTAAATCGTTGGGATTAACTAATGCATTAAATATTTTCATGTTAAATCATATTTTGCATTCTTTCATGGGGAAATTTGTTGATATCTGTGTTGATGATACTTCGGCTCTTGTTGACACTTGAAAAAATTCTTTGGCATATGTTGAGTTTGATTGTGAGTATCATAAGTATGCTAGTGAGTTTTTATCTTGTGGTGTTGGTTTTGATCTTTCAATTTCATTGATGTCGTTATTTGATTTGGCATTAGTTAATGTCAATGGGAAGGGAAAGGTTGAATTTGTTTTGCAGATTTGTGATGGGTTCATACTCATCGAGGAGAAAGGTTTAATTCGATTTGTAAATCAGTTCGAACAATACATGGAAAGTCTAAAGGGAAGTTATTTGGATTTTATTTTAGTAGACTTTGCATGTGATTTTGAGTTATTTGATTTCTTTGTGATTAAACAAAAGGTACTTGTTGATTTGTTTGGTTTTGTGTTTAATCCAGGAATTCAAGAGCACTTGCGAATGCAACGAGTTGAATTTCAAATTTTGGTATTTGACCCGGGAGCATTGGAATGGAGGTTAGTACAAATGATCGAAATCATAAGGTTCATTTTTGATCCGGGAATTTGTCAAGGGGTTTATCTACGAATGGTCAAGATCATCAGGCTGCTTTTTGATCCGGGAATTCGTGGATGGGAGATTATGCTACATGAAAAGTTCTACGTGCTGATATTTGATCCAGGAGGATATAGGACTTTTCATAGTTTTATTTGCTTTTATTTTACTACATATGCATTTGATTTCTTAGGTAGAAATTTTGATTGCGTGTTAGTTTTAGTTGCTTATTTAGTTTGTTTTGTTGTAGTTAATACTTTGGAAGTATCTGGAATATGTGTGGGAGAGCATCGTATTAATGTGGACAAGATCGTGCGTAAAGGAGTTCGAAAGTTTGAGTTTCCAAGTTGTGTTACGAGGAGCTTGCAGGGTGTTATGTTGATTCAATCACTGCTTGGAAAGAGATGTTTACAAGTTGTTCATACCGATACGTCGGAGTTGCCAGATGTTGTTATGTTCTTTGCAGGAGTTGGAGTTTTTGATGATTATTTTCATTACTTTACTTGCATTGTTGATATTGCTTATATATTTCGTTTGCAAGGTGAGTTTTGGGATTATGATTTGTTTGACGTTTCTAACTTGGTTTGTTTGGGTGTCGGATCAGTTTTGTGGATATATCCTTTTCAAGGGGGGATGCTGGATTTGAGGACAAATCCTTTTGAAGAGGAGGGGAATGATACAATACTGACCAGGCTCGCATTAAGCGTCATCGACTCAACTCAAGCTTCGAGGGTTCAACAAACGAATTCGAGTAATTGGTCTAGAATCTACTCAAGGATGCTTACATTGGAGCTTAATTCATATGAACATCGAGGAAAGGATCATTCATGTGATTTGGGATTGCTAGATACAACCTATGTAGTAAGACCAAATCAATGTAAGTCAAGCGTTCGAGTTCGTGTTCGTTATGTTCGTTTGTATCGTCTAATCATCGACGAAGTTAGATTTCAATTCATGGAGGGATTAGAGTTCTTACATGGTGGATGTTCAAGCATGATGAGTTTAGATTGCTCGGAGCGAAAGAATCGGAGAAAATTATTCGAGATGGAAAACAGGGATCTCGCCCCGGCGAGCTTTTTCAAGGCTATTTTTCTCGTCCCGGCGAGAACTCCTCTGGATATTTTCACCCCAACCCAAACTGAAGCCGCCCCGGCGAAGACCTCTCTGGCCATTCTCGCCCCGGCGAGGATTTTAGTTCAAATTTTCTCGCCCCGGCGAGAACAGGCGAATTTGTCTGACACGTTTTTTGAGGCACGCAGTTTTTGGCAGATTTCTTTCTTTTATTTTAGGGATTTACATATCTTTTAGATTTCTATTGTAATTAGGATATTTATTAGATGTGATTTGATTTCCATATTGTGTTTAATTAGGATTTCTATTTTCAAATTGGTTGGTTGATTCCTTATGGGATTTTAGGGTTTTATTATATTAGTATAAATAGAATACATGGCTTATGTAATAGGAGACTACACTTTTTGATTAATGAAATTATTGTGAGATTCTTCTCATCTTTTGGTTCTTTAAGAATTCCTAGATTAATTTCTTAGTTTTTTTGAGATTCAATTATCGACTTATCATTCAACAGATCATAGTTGTTTGTGGTGTCATTCTACCGAACCATTAATCGTCGATTGTACCGAGGTTCCTGCTTCTTATAAGCACGGGGTTTAGGTGTCGTTGGTGTCCATTCAACGCAAGCTTCCTAGCGCAAAGCAATTATACCAAGATTCTCGTCTCAATATAGGCGAAGGGTTAAGGTGTTGTGAGCGTTCCACCGTCATAACTTGCTGGAAACGATCCGGGTGACGACCACATCACGCAAGCGTGCCGTAGAGTCTATCATTGATATAATCCTGACCAGGCTCGCATTAAGCGTCATCGACTCAACTCAAGCTTCGAGGGTTCAACAAATGAATTCAAGTAATTGGGCTAGAATCTACTCAAGGATGCTTACATTGGAGCTCAATTCATATGAACATCGAGGAGAGGATCATTCATGTGATTTGGGATTGCTAGATACAACCTATGTAGTAAGACTAAATCAATGTAAGTCAAGCGTTCGAGTTCGTGTTCGTTATGTTCGTTTGTATCGTCTAATCATCGACGAAGTTAGATTTCAATTCATAGAGGGATTAGAGTTCTTACATGGTGGATGTTCAAGCATGATGAGTTTAGATTGCTCGGAGCGAAGGAATCGGAGAAAATTATTGTGACACCCCCAAATCCGGGTACTTAATTCCCACTGATTTGGTATTCACTATCTCAATCATTCACAACTATTTACCCATAATAAGAACAATAAAATAAACTTAAAGAAATATCTTCCCTCAAATGGGGTTACATCACCAATCTCTGAAATAAATCCTAGGTTATCTTAACCTTAATACATCAATGCGGAAAAAAACTTAATTTGAAACAAGTCTTGTTACAAGATATCAACTAGACAACAAGTCTTAAGCCACTTCTGCAACTTGCCCTTTCCTTTACTCGTGGAGGGCTCGTCCTGCTTTTCTGGCTTAGCTGCAATGTTTAGTGCAAGAGTGAACAAACAATTGCCCACAAGTATGATAACAATAATATTTAAATGAAATGGATTTCAACTGAGGAATAATAGTTTTCTGAATCTCAGTCAATAAGTGATCAAAGTCTAAAAGCTCGTTAGAATGCTCGATTCAAAGAAAAATAGATTTCAAGATTTGGAAATTATATCTGAGGGTCACAAGACCTCGAACTATGTCCTAGGTTAACAAGTATTTCTACTATAACCTTTAACAGTCATAAAGACTATGGACCATCATCTCGTACTCAGGGGATCAACCCTTTGTACAATGTATTGTGCACAAACATTTTAACGCTGTCGCGTAAGTAATCCCCTATATTAGGGTTGTTCATCTCAGTTTATCGTCTGAATCCGTACCAAAAGGAACTTGGCTTGGAACAAGTATAGAAAATATTCTAAGTCTTTGAAATCGTTCATCAACTAAGGACTAGCTGAATCAATAAGGGTTTGCTAGTCTAATTCATCAATAAAGTCAAACAACCAAGTGTATAATCGGAATTTAAATGACAATCAATGATCGAATACATAATAACTGAAAAAAATATAAGTACTCAACATGGTATCAACCTTGCTTGAATAACAATAAGCTAAGGTTAATTAACTTGCTCAAGGAAATAAACTTGCTAAAATAAAAGTAACAAGTTTAAGGAAGAAATATCTTGCTATAAATAATTTTCAAGTTTAAGGGAGGAAAACTTGCTCAACGTAAAAGTAATAAATTGAGATAAGGGACTTGCCTCAAGCGTAGATTACAAATTTAAGTAATTCACGATCCTTAAACAACCTATACATTTAATTATAAGATGGTAACATAATTAGTCACAAGATTAAAAGCATTTTAGGCTTGCTCTCTATTTCATTTTATTATAATATCTCATTTAGCATACCATAATCAACAAGTTTCAACCATCTTGGAATTTCATTAATTACTTAATACTTTATTATAGGTCTTAACACATAGCAAAAACCATAAAATAAATTAATAAAATATATTTTTTTTATACTGTTCCACCACCGGGGCGGGAAAATGCTTAACAAAAATCTCGCCGGGGCGAGAGGCTCGTCGGGGCGAAGATTTTCTTAACAAAACTCTCGCCGGGGCGGGAGGCTCGCCGGGGCGAAGAAAGTTAGTGCATTTCTCTCGCCGGGGTGAGAGACTCGGCAGACGTCTCCTGCAGTTCGCGAACAGTGAAAACTTAGGCCAAATTTGGCCAAATTTTCCGAATTCTACTATCCAATACATAATTTAAACTTACCCAGACATCAAATATGCTAGAAAACAATTACCCAACATGTTTTCTAAACATTTTAATCATTCTAACACATAAACAACCAATTTAAACCCAAGAATTTCACTGTTAAACAATTTATTCAAGTTTTGACCATTTTCATGAAATCAAGCTCTGTAATTCATTTTTCAACCAATTAAAACCATTCTTCTTGCATTATTCTTGTTTTTCATCATATAATCATAAACAATTATTAATTAACCAATGAATAATCAAATTAAACATCAATTTTATATATATATATACCATACATGAAATAAAACTCTGTGAAAACCAAAACTCAATTCTAAACATACATTCATAAATTAACACCTTCAATTTAACTTATAATCATCATATAATCATTATATAATCATCTAAAACATATTTACTACCAAGAAATTCATATTTTAAACCAATAGATTTTATACAGAGAACTAAAATACAGTGAAAAATTATACCTTCTATTACTAAAGAAAACTTGGTTAATACTCCTTTAGTTTTGGAATTCTTCTCTCCAATCTCCAAGTTCTTCTCCTCAACTTCTCTCTTTTCTCTCAACTCTCAAAGCTCTGCTCTCAAAGCTCTGCTCTCAAAGCTCTGCTCTCTCTAATTCACAGAGCTCTCAATTCCATCTCTCTCAATACTCTGTTTTTTTAACTGATAAAGCTTTAACAAACAAATAAAAACTGATAACTTAAAAAAAATAATAACGTATTCCTTATTAACTCATCAGTTACAAAATTCAAAAAGCCATAAGGCTTGTTTGGCAAATACTAATTAAAATAATCTATTATTCTAACTAAAGGTCTTAAGGCCTTGTTTGGTAAAACAAAATTAAAATAACCCATTATTTCCAAACAAAGGTCATAGGGTCTTGTTTGGTAAAACTGAATTAAACACTTTCTCATTTATTTTAATAAATCACTATAACATATAGTTTTAAATATCACACTTCTAATTTAATTGAACTTATTATTAAATAAATTCAATTAAACCTTACTAACTTAAATAATAAATTTATTTAACCAATAACAATAACACCAAATGAATTATATTATTCAAATAAATCATTTATTCAAATAAACCTTTTCATCATCTAATTTAATTATTAAATTAAATTAGAATAAACATAACAAATCTCATTCAAATAACATTTAACATTATTAAACTTAACATATACCCATTTCACAAAAACTTAATAAATTATTTATTTAGCTCAATAAATTAATAAAAATATTTATATAATTCAATAAATATTTTTATTCAATCACAAAACTTGCATTCGTTACATCTTTCCCTCCTTAAAAGGATTCTGTCCCCAGAATCACAACGCAATTAAATCGTCCGTTACATTCTCCCCTCCTTACAAAGATTCTGTCCCCAGAATCGCAATATAAAGATTAAACAAATAATTGAGGAAAATTTTGCATCATTTGCTCTTCGAGTTCCCACGTTGCTTCATCAGCACTGTGGTTCCTCCAGATTACCTTAACAGAAGGTATCACTTTATTTCTGAGAACCTGCTCTTTCCTGTCCACTATCTGTACAGGTATCTCGTCATAGGATAAATCTTTCTCAAACTGTATTGGTTCATATTCGATTACATGTTTATAATCAGACTTATACGGTCGTAGCACCGATATATGAAAGACATTGTGAATGTGGTCTAACTCAGGAGGTAAAGCTACCTCATAAGCCACCTCGCCTACTTGTTTGAGCACTTCGAAGGGTCCAATAAATCGTGGACTGAGTTTACCCTTTTTACCAAATCTGATTTTGCCTTTCCAGGGGGATACTTTGAGGAACACAAAACTCCCAACGTCAAATGCACGATCTTGACGATGTTGATCCGCATATTTCTTTTGCCTGTCTTGAGCAGCTAATAATCTGGCTCTTATCACCTTGACAATTTCAGCAGTTTGTTGTACCAGCTCGGGTCCCAATAGGCGACGTTCACCAACCTCGTCCCAACATAACGGAGTTCTGCACTTCCTTCCATACAATGCTTCGTATGGCGACATTCCAATACTTGCGTGATGACTATTGTTATAGGCAAACTCGACCAGAGGTAAATGATCATCCCAGTTGCCTTTAAAATCCATGACGCACGCTCGAAGCATATCCTCCAACGTTTGAATTGTTCTTTCGCTCTGGCCATCGGTTTGAGGATGGTAGGCTGTACTCATTCTCAACTGCGTTCCCAAACAAGCTTGCAGACTCCTCCAAAATTTTGAGGTGAAATGTGGATCTCTGTCTGACACTATTGACACTGGAACACCGTGCCTTGAGATAATCTCCTTGACGTATAATTTCGCCAGCTGATCCAAAGTGAATCTGATTTTGATAGGCAAGAAATGTGCTGATTTTGTCAGTCTGTCCACTATGACCCACATTACGTCATAACGCTTCTGAGTAGTTGGAAGGCCTACCACGAAGTCCATCGTGATATGCTCCCACTTCCATTCTGGTATCTCCAAGGGCTGTAACAAACCACTTGGTCGTTGATGTTCTGCTTTGACTCTCTGACAAGTTAAACACTTCGCAACACATTCAGCAACCTCTCTTTTCATGTTTGGCCACCAAAAATGTTGGCGAAGATCCTGGTACATCTTCGTACTCCCCGGGTGAATCAAAAATCTTGAACTATGAGCTTCGTTCAAAATCTCCTCTCTTATTGCCAGCACTGACGGTACCCAGATTCTACCTTCAAATCGCAGCAACCCTTCGGTATCGATTTTATATTTAAACTCTTCACCTTCAAGCACTCTTTTGCGTATATTAATACACTCCTCATCCTTGAGTTGCGCTTCCTTAACTTTGTCCACCAGAGTTGGTTGAGTTTCCATCTGGAACAATTTTGCATTCGGCTCCGTCTGACCGTTTACCTCTAACTCCAATTTAGCCATTTCTGCTACGAGTTTTTCCTGAGCAGTTAATAAAAATAATTTCTCCCGACCTTTTCTACTCAAAGCGGCAACCATATTAGCCTTTTCCGGATGGTATAGAATTTCACAATCATAATTTTTGATCAATTCTATCCATCTTCTCTATCGCATATTCAAATCCTTCTGTGTAAAAATATACTTCAGACTTTTATGGTCTGTATATATTTCACACTTCTACCCATAGATATAGTGCCTCCAGATTTTCAAAGCAAACACCACGGCTGCTAACTCCAAATCATGGGTCGGATACCCTTTTTCATAGTCTTTTAGTTGGCGCGATGCATATGCAATAACCTTACCATTCTGCATCAACACACAACCAAGTCCTTTATGCGATGCGTCGCTATACACCACAAAACTTCCTGTATCATCTGGTAAAGACAACACAGGTGCCGAACTTAGTCTCTTCTTTAGTTCTTGGAAACTCTCTTCGCACTTCTCCGTCCAAACAAACTTCATTGATTTTCTTGTTAAATTTGCTAACGAAGTGGCGATTCTGGAAAAATCTTGAATAAAACGTCTGTAGTATCCTGCCAAACCTAGGAAACTCCTTACTTCTGATGGTGTCTTTGGTTGATCCCAGTTCATCACAGCTTCCACTTTAGCTGGATCTACCGAAATCCCGTCTTTATCAATAACATGTCCAAGGAATTGAACACGCTCTAACCAAAATTCGCACTTCGAAAATTTTGCATACAATTTCTCCTTCCTTAAAGCCTCCAGTGTCACCCTCAAATGCTCCACGTGTTCTTCTTGAGTTTTGGAGTAAACCAAAATGTCATCTATGAATACCACTACAAATTTATCCAGAAATGGTTTGAACACCCTATTCATTAAGTCCATGAATGCTGCAGGCGCATTCGTTAAACCAAATGACATAACCAAAAACTCATAGTGACCATATCTAGTTCGAAATGCAGTTTTTGGTATGTCTTCTCTTCTCACCTTTAACTGATGGTACCCACTTCGTAGATCTATCTTCGAAAAATATCTTGCTCCCTTCAATTGGTCAAACAAGTCATCGATTCTTGGTAACGGATACTTGTTTTTAATCGTGACCTTGTTCAACTCTCTATAATCAATGCAAAGACGCATTGATCCGTCCTTCTTCTTGACGAATAACACTGGCGCTCCCCACGGCAAAACGCTCTGTTGGATATACTTTTTATCCAGCAACTCTTGCAATTGCACCATCAACTCCTTCATCTCTACCGGAGCCATTCTATATGGGGCTTTTGATATAGGGGCTGTACCCGGTGCTAAATCAATTACAAACTCAATTTCCCTATCTGGCGGTAATCCTGGCAAATCATCAGGAAACACGTCTACAAAATCCCTAACTACCGGTATCTCCTCCAACTTTGCACCCACCTTTCGGGTATCAACTATGTAGGCTAAATATCCTACACATCCTTGTCTCAACATCTTTCTGGCCTGCATCATCGTCAGACAACTCGTTTGTCTAGGCGACTTGCTGCCATAAAACACTACCTTTGACGGAGTCTTAAAATTTACACACTTCTTTTGACAATTAATAACTGCCCCATGGTTGAACAACCAATCCATACCCAAAATAACGTCAAACTCCCCAAGACGAATTGGGATTAAGTTTACTGTCATCACATGACCATTAATATCTATTTGACAGTTCTTGTGGACAAACTTAACAGGAATCACTTCCCTATTCGCAATTTCTATATTCATGGGGTAATCTAACTCTTCCTGAGGTAACCCTATTCTTTTAGCAAAATCATCGGATATAAATGAACAAGTAGCACCCGAGTCAAATAATACATAAGCATTAACATTATTGACTGGAATGATACCTGACACTACATCCTTTGACTGCACAGCATCCTGCACCGTCATGTTAAATGTTCGAGCGGTAGGTCGATTGGGCTGTGTTGGTCCTGTGATGGTCAAATTGCCTCCACCATTACTTCCATTTCCTCCGCTTGCACTCCCTGCAGCTTTCTGAGGGCAATCCCATGCAAAATGATCCTTTGACCCGCAAATAAAACATGAGCCTTTCTTCGGACTAGAGCAATTTGTTGCGATATGACCCTCCTGTCCGCAGTTATAGCACACCCTTTTTCCCCTCAAGCGAACACCCACATGGTTCTTTCCGCAGATACCGTAGGCCTCCACTTTCTTTTTCTGACCTCCCTGCTGACTGCCACTAAAGTTACCATCACTCCACTTCCTCTTCTGATTACTGCCCCCATGGCTACCACTTGCTTTGTTTTCATTCTCATTCTTCTTTTTCTTCTGCTCCTGATTGTACTTGGACAGAGCATCACTGCCTCCTTCAGTGATAATTGCCTTTTCCAAAACCGCCGCAAATGAGTTCAGTTGGAACATTGAAACTCGGCTATACAGCCAGGGCTTCAGTCCCTGCTCAAACCTTCTAGCCTTTCGCTCATCCGTGTTGACCTGATATGGCGCAAACCTCGCCAGCTCATTGAATTTTGCTGCATACTCAGGTACCGTCATGGTACCTTGCTTCAGCTCTAGAAACTGCACCTCCATCTGATTCTGAGCACTTGTTGGGAAATAGGTCTCAAAAAATATTTCCTTAAATCGCTCCCACGGAATAATCCCTTGGCCACCTCGAGTCTTATTTGCTTGCCACCAGTAGCTAGCTTCTGATTTCAGCATAAAGGTTGCAAATGCCGTCTTTTGATCCTCATTGACCCTAGCGACATCAAACACCTTCTCCATCTCCATGACCCACGTTTGAGCCTCTATCGGATTCATAGACCCTTGAAACTATGGGGGAGAATGTAACGATCGGGAATTTTAGATTTCCTTGTAACCCGAGTTATGTATGAATAAAATGAATTATTATTATTATTATTTTTTTATATATTAATCTATAATACGTGTTTAGAATTGTGTTACAGCCTAGAAAATGTGCATATGTTAAATTTTATGTGTTGTTGTGTCGTTAGAGTGAATATATCGATTTTGCAAAAATTCATAAAATCACTATTAGCGGGACCCGCTTCCCGAGGCACTATTCACGAGCACTATTCACACCCAAACTTTTTCGTTTATTTCGATTTTTATTAATTTAGATGAGGCATATATGCTGAGGAATAATTTTTCCAAGTGTCAGAAATTTTATTGGGGTTGATACGTGATTTAATCTGTATCCGAAATGTATATTATGGGTGTTCCGAATAAATGGACAAATCCCATAATAAATATTTTTGCGTGTTCCAATAATTTATGGGAGTACCCATTATAATTTTGGGTAGAAGTTATTTACCAAATTTGGTACAAAAGTGGGAATATTCGGGTATATTTATCAGTATATTCGAATTAATTGGTGAGACATTTAAGCCTCAAACCAATTGGGGGAGGCCACGTGTATATTGAGAGCCAATTGGGGGGGAAAAGAATAAACATGCACAGTACACCATATATGGGAATGTTAACTTCACAAAGCATGCTCCTCAAATTCATTTTCAAGAGCTCGGGCATCCCATTTTCTGCATATCAAAACATTCCTTCCGAAGCCACCTTAAACCTCCCATCAGCTCATCTTCTTTCTCCTTCAAACCATCAGCATACTTCCCATTTGCAAGTAAGGAGAGAGTTACAGAGAGCTACGTAGAGATAGAGAGAGGGAAATATAGAAGAAGAATAAGCAAGCTACGGGAAGAAGAAGAAAAGCAAGGAAGGAGGAGAAAGGAGAGAAGGGCACCAAGAGGAAGGAGAGCAGCACTCTAGCAACCATTTCACCCTACACGAAGCTAGCAACAAGAAGGTAACCATGAACCACAACCATTTCTTCTCCACTTGAAGCTTTCATGAGTTTTTACGCTTACATGCTTGAGGGTTGGATTTTTTTTGCTAATTTTTTTTGTTGATTGGTTGTGTTGAATCTATCATGGAGGTTCTTAAGAAGCTATATAAACCATAAACACCCTCAAAGTGGAACAAAAACAAGTAAAGATCCGAACCTTGGCTTAAAGGATGAACTTTGGACATTTTTGGACTTTTGGACATTCGGACTTTTAGAGGACTGTAAAGCATTGATGGTGTGATTATTTTGATTGTTTGTTATTGGAATATTGTACTTCTATCAGTTGTGAAGATATACCAATTTGAATGAACCAAAATGATGCTAAAATGAAGTCACAGTAGCCATTTGTGTGAGATATTTCATGGTTGCGAAAAACAGAGCATGCAGTTTATGTTTTAGCTCAGGATTTGGTCATGTTAATGATTATGGGTCGTCTTGAATTTGTGATATGTTGTAGCCTTGTGTCTTAGGAATCCATAGAGTCCGTAAGGGATGAAATTGATCGAGTGTAGGGGGAGATATAGCAGCTGGAGCAAGGCAAGGTGTGACTGTGTCGCTGCTTGCAGGAACAGCAGTTCGCTACTGCAACTGCTACTGCATGGCGACTGGTCCGGGTCGGGTCGGGCCGGATCGGGTCGGACCCAGTAAATTTTTCCCGCGAGTCTAAAACTTATATTTTTGTACAAAATGATTAAAAACGCTTATATCTTGTTAAAGCTTTATGTGCTTAATTTATACCCGTGTCGAACTAAACGATGTTGTCCTAAGGCGTAAATTGAATTAACGGATTACAAATTACGCTTGGATTTCCCGGTGAGCGAGACCCCCGACTGGGTAAGCGTAGTGGCAATCAATGTATTTTAATGATGTGATGATGACTTGTAATGAACCTAGTTCTTTTTGTGACAAATATTTATGACTGATTTTTAATAAACTAATGTAGGATATTTTGTTGACGGACGATTAACGTCAAGTATTAACGCACGTTACAAGGCAAGTTTCCTAACTCATACAACTCCTATTTAATTGTGCGAGGTTTCCTTACTCGATTCATTTATTGGGCAAGTGTCGAATTCCATTTATCTATCGAGCAAATATTATTTATTGAGCAAGCTTATTGAGCTTCTTGACTCCGTTCCAAATTACTTATCAATTTAGCAATTAATGTGCTAGTATTCATACTTCTATTCATTCAAGTATTGCAATGAAAGCCCATTTCATGCAATGTTATATATTGTGTGATTCCAAAGATTATGAATTTTTATTCATTCAAGATATTTTTAAATGCTATCATGCATGTTGTTGAACCTTAAAGTTCTTTATTCCATAGACTGTTTAAAAGCTATGTCAAGGCTAATTGTTTCAGCTAGACACTTATTGATTTGGTTACTAAAGCGAGGTTAAAGTCCTCCAACTATTATTATTGTTAAGTAAAAATTGTCCGATCAAAATTGTTTTTGGTCTGGACTTCCCATGTAAAGCTGAGTGGAACAACCCTCACAGCAGGGAAAAATTGTAATAAACGTCGGGAAACCGACACGCGCGTAAATGGAAAATGTAAGGCTTATGCATAACGCCAGGTATTTTAGGCTGATCACCTATGTGTACCCAGTTTTGTGGATTATCGGATGGAATTTTCCAGTAATTCTAGAATAGAGTTCTGTGCCTTGGTGCGCCCTCAGTATTGAATAGTTTCCCTTCTTTGGGAAACTTTGAAATCCTTGAATACTTCAGAAATCCTTCGGTCCTTAGTAGGCCACTATAACGGTGATGAAAGAAGTTGTTTATTTCCTTGTGTTAGCTAAAATTTTATCTCCTGAGAGCTATAAAGTTATTCATGTGATTATTCACTGCTATTATTATACTTGCGGGGCAATTTGTTGCTCACCCTTGCTTTCCTTAAAACATTTCAGTTAGTGCGGCACGTGGCGAGAGCTCAGGAAAAGATAAGGGAAAGGAGAAAGCTACGGAGTAGTTGTATTTTGTTGTTCTAGAATTACCGTTTGTATTAAGACATATTTACCCTTTTGTATTATGTTATGTTTTGTATTAGTATTGGTTTCGAGACTTGGGACAGGTTTATTTATGTTATATCAATGTAAATATTCCTTTATTCCGCTTTAAGTTATCGATTGTATAATTCTTGTTTTAGATAGTGGCGAACCAGGTCCGTGGCTCAGGTGACCCGGATTTGGGGGCGTCACAGTCCTATAGCCTTGAAGTCTTTAAAAGTCGTAGCCTGAGCTTGGGGTTGATTTGCAAGGGCTCCCGTTAACAAATTTGCCAGTTGGTGCATTGGATTAGCGTTGACTTCTTCGTTGTTATTGGTGGATCCCTCAGGAGTTTGTTGACGGGTTTGTCTTCTTGGCGGCATCTTACTGTTAAGAATTTGCGCTATTAGATTATTATTCAATTACTTAAACATTTAAGTCTTAACTTAAACATTTATAAATAACACTTAACACACAGCACATCTGATAAACTTTCGCATTTTTATTCATTACTGCTTCAAAACATAATAGAAATAGCATCGTAGTTATTTACATCAAATCATCTATCCTGAAATCATAAGGTTCCAGGACTACATCATTATTCTATCCTATTATATAAAACTAGGATTTACAACTTATTAACTTCATAATTTTCATACTAGCATATCTAATCATAATCTACGATGATAACCCACGACGCACAGCTTCATGGTGTTCCTGCTCCATAATACGAGTCACCATCCTTCGACCCATTATATCTGAATGACGATGAACTCGATCCTGAGCTCTATCTACTGTGGTGTGAAAAATATACTCCATCTCGTCAATCTTGGCCTTCTTTGACCGCACCTCACATTCAACACGATCTGCGCGGTTAGCCTCCCTTAACCAAGCAGTTTCAGCTCTCGCCCGCTCAGCTGACTCCTTTTTCAACTTATCTCATACAATTTCATTCCTGGCTATCAACTGTCCTCGTCGATACTCAGACTGTGCTAGCCTCTGCTCAACCTCTGCAAGACGTGATGAAAGGTCTTGGATCTCAGCATCCTTCTGCTCTAGAGCGGCTTGACGATCCACAACCTGCTCTCCTAACTCCTCCTTTTCGCTCTCAACATGAACCAGCTTCCACTCCACGTCCCCAAGACGTATGTCTAGCTCCTCAATCTCACTGTTCTTCTGCTCCAAGACAGTCTATCGCTCAGCCAGCTGCCTCTCTAACTCCTCCACTCTATCTTGCAACTCAATGTTGCGATCATACACCTGCTCATACATCTGAACACCTAAGGAAGATAGTGATATCCCCTCAGGGTCTTCCTCCTCCTCCTCAACCTCCTCCGGATCCTCCTCAGGATCAGTCTCAGGCTCATACTCGTGACCTATAACTGTAATCAATGGGGATGGCTCCCTCTGCACTAGCTGCTCATGAACTACGTGAATATCTCGGGGCTCCTCCTCCCTAGCCTGGTTAGGCTCTCCTCTATCAGTCATCCTGACAACAAAATTTTAAGTTTTAATTACTAATTGATAATACTCGCGAGCACATAAGTTTGTTATCAAATAAGCACATAGCACATAATCGTTTTATTGTCTTTTATGAATCTCCGTAATCCATTCCTTAGAACTCGATAAGAGTTTATCACCTCTATATTCTCTATCTTCTAAAAGGCTACTACCCTAAGGTTTTCCCCACCTAAAGGTTCATAATCTATCGGCTCTGATACCAACCTGTGACACCCCCAAATCTGGGTACTTAATTCCCACTGATTTGGTATTCACTATCTCAATCATTCACAACTATTTACCCATAATAAGAATAATAAAATAAACCCTTTGTACAATGTATTGTGCACAAACATTTTAACGCTGTCGCGTAAGTAATCCCCTATATTAGGGTTGTTCATCTCAGTTTATCATCTGAATCCGTACCAAAAGGAACTTGGCTTGGAACAAGTATAGAAAATATTCTAAGTCTTTGAAATCGCTCATCAACTAAGGACTAGCTGAATCAATAAGGGTTTGCTAGTCTAATTCATCAATAAAGTCAAACAACCAAGTGTATAATCGGAATTTAAATGACAATCAATGATCGAATATATAATAACTGAAAAAAATATAAGTACTCAACATGGTATCAACCTTGCTTGAATAACAATAAGCTAAGGTTAATTAACTTGCTCAAGGAAATAAACTTGCTAAAATAAAAGTAACAAGTTTAAGGAAGAAATATCTTTCTATAAATAATTTTCAAGTTTAAGGGAGGAAAACTTGCTCAACGTAAAAGTAATAAATTGAGATAAGGAACTTGCCTCAAGCGTAGATTACAAATTTAAGTAATTCACGATCCTTAAACAACCTATACATTTAATTATAAGATAGTAACATAATTAGTCACAAGATTAAAAGCATTTTAGGCTTGCTCTCTATCTCATTTTATTATAATATCTCATTTAGCATACCATAATCAACAAGTTTCAACCATCTTGGCATTTCATTAATTACTTAATACTTTATTATAGGTCTTAACACATAGCACAAACCATAAAATAAATTAATAAAATATATTTTTTTTATACTGTTCCACCGCCGGGGCGGGAAAATGCTTAACAAAAATCTCGCCGGGGCGAGAGGCTCGCCGGGGCGAAGATTTTCTTATCAAAACTCTCGCCGGGGCGGGAGGCTCGCCGGGGCGGGAGGCTCGCCGGGGCGGGAGGCTCGCCGGGGCGAAGAAAGTCAGTGCATTTCTCTCACCGGGGCGAGAGACTCGACAGACGTCTCCTGCAGTTCGCGAACAGTGAAAACTTAGGCCAATTTTGGCCAAATTTTCCGAATTCTACCATCCAATACATAATTTAAACTTACCCAGACATCAAAGATGCTAGAAAACAATTACCCAACATGTTTTCTAAACATTTTAATCATTCTAACACATAAACAACCAATTTAAACCCAAGAATTTTACTGTTAAACAATTTATTCAAGTTTTGACCATTTTCATGAAATCAAGCTCTGTAAATTCATTTTTCAACCAATTAAAACCATTCTTCTTGCATTATTCTTGTTTTTCATCATATAATCATAAACAATTATTAATTAACCAATTAATAATCAAATTAAACATCAATTATATATATATATACCATACATGAAATAAAACTCTGTGAAAACCAAAACTCAATTCTAAACATACATTCATAAATTAACACCTTCAATTTAACTTATAATCATCATATAATCATCATATAATCATCATATAATCATCTAAAACATATTTACTACCAAGAAATTCATATTTTAAACCAATAGATTTTATACAGAGAACTAAAATACAGTGAAAAATTATACCTTCTATTACTAAAGAAAACTTGGTTAATACTCCTTTGGTTTTGGAATTCTTCTCTCCAATCTCCAAGTTCTTCTCCTCAACTTCTCTCTTTTCTCTCAACTCTCAAAGCTCTGCTCTCTCTAATTCACAGAGCTCTCAATTCCACCTCTCTCAATACTCTGTTTTTTTAACTGATAAAGCTTTAACAAACAAATAAAAACTGATAACTTAAAAAAAATAATAATGTATTCCTTATTAACTCATCAGTTACAAAATTCAAAAAGCCATAAGGCTTGTTTGGCAAATACTAATTAAAATAATCTATTATTCTAACTAAAGGTCTTAAGGCCTTGTTTGGTAAAACAAAATTAAAATAACCCATTATTTCCAAATAAAGGTCACAGGGTCTTGTTTGGTAAAACTGAATTAAACACTTTCTCATTTATTTTAATAAATCATTATAACATATAGTTTTAAATGTCACACTTCTAATTTAATTGAACTTATTATTAAATAAATTCAATTAAACCTTACTAACTTAAATAATAAATTTATTTAACCAATAACAATAACACCAAATGAATTATATTATTCAAATAAATCATTTATTCAAATAAACCTTTTCATCATCTAATTTAATTATTAAATTAAATTAGAATAAATATAACAAATCACATTCAAATAACATTTAACATTATTAAACTTAACATATACCCATTTCACAAAAACTTAATAAATTATTTATTTAGCTCAATAAATTAATAAAAATATTTATATAATTCAATAAATATTTTTATTCAATCACAAAAATTGCATTCGTTACAATTATTCGGGATGGAAAACAGGGATCTCGCCCCGACGAGCTTTTTCAAGGCTATTTTTCTCGCCCCGGCGAGAACTCCTCTGGATATTTTCGCCCCAGCCCAAACTGAAGCCGCCCCGGCGAAGACCTCTTTGGCCATTCTCGCCCCGGCGAGGATTTTAGTTCAAATTTTCTCGCCCCGGCGAGAACAGGCGAATTTGTCTGACACGTTTTTTGAGGCACGTAGTTTTTGGCAGATTTCTAACTTTTATTTTAGGGATTTGCATATCTTTAAGATTTCTATTGTAATTAGGATATTTATTAGATGTGATTTGATTTCCATATTGTGTTTAATTAGGATTTCTATTTTCAAATTGGTTAGTTGATTCCTTATGGGATTTTAGGGTTTTATTCTATTAGTATAAATAGAATACATGGCTTATGTAATAGAAGACTACACTTTTTGATTAATGAAATTATTGTGAGATTCTTCTCATCTTTTGGTTCTTTAAGAATTCCTAGATTAATTTCTTAGTTTTTCTTAGATTCAATTATCGACTTATCATTCAACAGATCATAGTTGTTTGTGGTGTCATTCTACCGAACTATTAATCGTCGATTGTACCGAGGTTCCTGCTTCTTATAAGCACGGGGTTTAGGTGTCATTGGTGTCCATTCAACGCAAGCTTCCTAGCGCAAAGCAATTATACCAAGATTCTCGTCTCAATATAGGCGAAGGGTTAAGGTGTTGTGAGCGTTCCACCGTCATAACTTGCTGGAAACAATCCGGGCGACGACCACCTCACGCAAGCGTGCCGTGGAGTCTATCATAGCCTCCATCTCATTTTCAAGAACACATCTAAGAACACATCAAAAATTAGAGATTAAGTTGTTGATCAAATCTTCTTAGTGTTCTTCATGTATTGTTCTTGTTATTCTTAAGAGTTAGGGATAAAAGAACTTATTGGATTAGTCATCCAAGATTTGTAAAAATCAAATATTGTTCCATATAATCATTCTTGGTGGATCACCTCTAGAGTGCTACATACACTTTGTAGCTAGTGTTTAATCCAAGGAACAAAGATTGGAGAAGCTTGAAGGAATCAACAAGGAGTAGATCTAGTAGCGGTTCAAAGATTGGATCAATAAAGGTATATCTCTTGTTCATCTTCTTTTTCAATTAATAGCTATGCATAAGGTGATTCATGGATAAGTTGCAAAAATTTTAATTTCCATTTTCCGTTGCGTATCTCAATTAGATTATGATTTTGTAAACTTACAGTTGTATCAAGAGCCATCCTTATGCGTACTATTAATTGTGTCAATCATATATATGTTGATATGTGTTTAGAACAATTTTTTTGGGTATAATTGTTAGTATGAAATTATGTTTTTTTCAAAAAATATCAAAATAAAAAAAAACTATTCACCGGGAACTGTTCACGCCGGAACTGTTCACGGGCACTATTCACGACACTGTTCATATATAAAAATTATTATTTTTTATTTGTTGATTTTCCAATTTTCAAATTTCAATGTTAAAAATAAAGATATTTATTTTGGACTTGGAATTGGTTTAAAATAAAGTAGTTTATTTTAATTAATATTGGATTTCAATTTTGAACAAAGATTCTAAATTTTTATAAAGGAGTTTATATTAATTTGGAATGGATTAAAATAAAGAAGTTTATTTTAATTGGATTTTGGATTTCTACTAGTCAATTGCCTATTAAATGATATCAATTATATATATTGAATGTTTATTTATTCATGAGATGAATGGTTTTATATATGTTGATATATATAGGGGATGATTAAGGACTATTGATCAATGTGATTGGATTTAATTTGAATGGATGCTTGAATGAATGGTTTTATTCATAATGGGGTCTGCGTACCTTGCCTATCTAAATTTCTAAATGTAATTTATATCTCTCTCCTATGTACTTTCCCTTGACTGTTGATCAAGGTTTCTATTTTGTTAAAATAGAGTGTAATAGGATTTTGTAAAGTTACTCAAAAAATTGGAACCGAAGAGCAGGAGCATTGAAGACCCATTTGTAATGAAGTCTAGGTTGAATGTAATAGTTATATTCAAATTTATTCTTGCACCCTAGGTTTGACCTATTGATTTACTCGGTGGCTCGAGTGAATCAGATTATATTAAGTCCATAATCATCCCATATAGAATATAGTATTCTATGAATGCATGCTTATAATATATATTAAATATATTATTATTCATGTTGATGAATGTTTAATATGACGCGTATTTATATATATATACTTGCATGAGCGCTAAACAAGATGAGACCATTAATAACAAAACCCTCATTTCAAAATACGTTTAAAGGTATTTCTAAAATATCAAACGTAGCCTTCTAGCATGATAAAGCAATAGAGTATTAATTATTTAATATTAGTTTGTTGTGCACACACAAGACTCATATTAAAATTTTAAGATATTGGCTTTATTACATTAAAAATGTTTTATATGGAATTGAACAATACTAGTTTTGTTGTGCACACACAAGGACTATATTTTTCTATTCGCTTATATGGAAATGCTAGGTGAAACTTAACTTGGATTATTTTAGTTCGGATGTACACACACTTGACTATTATAATCTAAGAGCCAAAATACAAGGAGTTACATAGTTGATGTAATTGACAAGAGTTGTCAACCCTTTGAATAAATATATGGTTTGTTGTGCACACACAAGGCTGTATATTTATGTCAATAGGATCCTTACTCACTAAACAGATTTTTCGAAAATTTGTCGAACTATTTATGGAGGGTCATATAGTTTGAATAAACTGTAATATCCCAGATATTTCAGAAATTTAAAATAAGAATTTAATAAATAAAATTCTTATTAAGAGATAAACTAGATTATATGTGTTTCATATATATAATCTGAAATATGTGATTTTGTGTAATGGATTAAATGTGTATATATACATGTGAAATATATACATATATTGAGAAAATAAGATTTAATCGTTAATTAAATCACCAGAGAAAGTGGATGAAATTAATTAATTAATATTAATTAATTGAGATTAAATTAAAATTATATTATTCAATAATATAATTTGAATATTGAGCCTTGAACAACGATAGAATTATTATGAACTAAATTTTATATACGAGTTAATTAATTCACTTACTTAATATTGGTGAATTCATATATGTATTTTGTTCTAATAAAATGAGGGAGTTAATTAAACTCATTATTATAAATATATTGCATATGAATGTAAAATATATTTATGTAAGGGCTTAATATATTATATTATATCAAACAAATATGAATTAAATATGGAATGAGGTAAATAACTCACTATTTGAAAATTAGTGGGTTAAAATATTGTTGTAATTAATTGAATAAAGAAATTTATTTAGTTAATGACGATAGTTGTATTTGTATTACAATAATTTCATGTAATATGAATAATAGTGTGATATTTAATATTATGTCAAATGGATGTGAATTAATAGTTGGTCCAAGCCAATTAATTTCATTAGTATGAACTAACTAAGGAAGCGAATAATTGCATATAAGACAAGAATAGTGGTAGAAAACTCGAATTTGAGTTCGGAGTAGAATTTGGAGACGCGGACTGGACGGTTGAGTCCGGAACGTCGAAAATAGTAAGAATAGACTAAAAACACAAAATGTGTCGGGGTTGACTTTTTGGTCAAAAAGTTAACGGTTGATTTTTCGATAAAAGTCCAATTCGAAATTTGGAGATGAATTTGAAGAAACGAATACTCCCACGATGTTCAGAACGTCGAATTTAGTGGGGATCGATTGTAATCATGATAAAGTTGATTTTTGGAAGCATAAATGGTCAAATGGGCGATTAAACGGACAAACGAGTAACTAAAAGAGGAGCTGGAAGTGGGACCCACTCGGGCCAATAATTTTCTGGAAAGCAGCCCATGTGGGCTGCTGATAATTAATAGAGAGATGGATGTGATGGGTGTGGGTGATGGGGGGACAAGTGAGGAACATTGAAGAAAACATGGAAGAAAGGGGGGGGAAATTGGGGTTTTGTTGGCTTTTGTTGACTATAAAATTTTGGCATAATAAACTCTTTTCATCAGCCTTCTTACTCTTCATTTCCTACTCCTTTCGTCAGAAAATTAAGAGAGAAAGAAGAGAGAGAGAGAGAGAGAAAAAAAGAAGAGAAAGAAGAAGAAGAAAGAAGGAAGAAAGAAAATCCTAAATAAGGTAATTCTTAAGCTTAAATTCATATAAATTTCTTGGATACTTTTCTTTAAAAATCTAAAAATCCTAATTATGTTTAGGTATTTTGTTTATATCTCTAATGGTATGTAACCATGGAGCATGATAGAGGAAGTAAAGCTATGAAACAAAGAAAAGGAAGAAAACTAGCTAAAGGTATATATCTAAACCCTTAACAAAATACTTTGATTTTTCATAAGGATGTTAAGTTTTATGAAGTAAGATCATGACTAAACTTACAAGTAATAGTTTAGCCATGGATTAGCAAGAATCCAACAAAAGAATTCAAGAAAAGAAATAAAATGAAAGAAGAACAAAAATAATTTTTAAGCCTAAAAGTACTAAATTTCAATCCACTTTGGACTCTTACCATTTGAAATCTATAACTTCTTTTTATGATCCGTCAAAGAGTAGTGTTAGATCTATGACTTATCTGATAAACTCAAGTGGAATCACTTAAAAAGATTAAACGGATCAACCGTGGTGTAATTTTTAGTAAAACAGTTCCCGCTGCAAAAATCTGAAAAACCCTTAAAAGTTTCCTGGCCTGTTTTTTTCGTGGGCTAATTCAGCCACTTTTTATGTTTTAAAAATTCTAATCTTTTGTGGTATGCTACTATATCAAGTTAACTAGATACTGCCAAAAGATGAGAATTTTTCAATGTTCTGAGAGGGAGTTATGGCTTTTATAAAAAAATACGATTTTAAAAGTAAACTTTAACTAAAATCCGTATATGGTAGTATGAGTCTACCGCATAAATTTCAGAATGTTTGAACAAAAGTATAATTTATGATAAATGTAGCCATTTTGGACTGTTTTAGCCTATTTAAAAATTGGAAACGAAATTGAAAAATTACAGGAAAATTATTTTATAACTATATCATATACTAATATTTTTCAAAAGATAAAAAAATAATAAGTTGTTTTGATATTTTTGATACCTATGATTAAGTTAAGAATAAATGAGAAAATTAAGTTATATTAAGTTAAAAATGTGTAAATGTGATTTTATTGCTTAATGACCTTTAATATGATATATTAAGATTTTATATGGGTAATTTAATCATTTTTCAATAAAATATTATGTGTATGGCTAAATATGTATGTTAACTAAATTAAATAGTAAAGGATAAACAATTAAATTAAATTGTTCATGAGTCTAATAAATGATTAAAATATTATGAAATAATTAATAATATTAGATTAAAGTATTATTAGATGATTAAAATATTATTAAATGATTAATCATATTTGTAATGATTAAGACATTAATAAATGATATTAAGTGATCAAAATATTATTAAAGGGTTAATAATATTTGAAAGTGAATTAAAATATTATTAAATGATTAATAATATTAGATAATGAGTTGAATATTATTAAATAATTAATAATATTAGTAAATGATTTAAATATTATTAAATAATTAATAATATTAAAGTGTGATTAAAATATTATTAAACGATTAATAATATTTGTAAGTGACTAAGATATTATTAAGTGATTAATAATAAGAAATGAATTAAAATATTATTAAATGATTAATAATATTAGACGAGAGTTTTAAGATGATGATAAAGTGGTTGAAATATTATTAACGGACGATAATAATATTGATGGTTTAAATATTATTAAACGATTAATAATATTTGTAAGTGACTAAGATATTATTAAGTGATTAATAATAAGAAATGAATTAAAATATTATTAAATGATTAATAATATTAGACGAGAGTTTTAAGATGATGATAAAGTGGTTGAAATATTATTAACGGACGATAATAATATTGATGGTTTAAGGTGTTATCTAACATTTGATTATATGACTAAATGTTAGATGATTTATTTATAAAGTAGTAGTATTATGAGGTATGATATGATATGCTGATTGAAAAATCAATCTTATAAATGTTAGGTCGTTCATAAGAGATTAAATTAGATTGCGTAGCAGTAATCGACGAACAAGGCAAGTTCCTAACCCTAAACTTTTTACGTTATTGCAAGTTTCCTAACTCAAACTTGAGTTAATTTTTCAAGCATGCTAGTGGTTTAATAATTGTCAATTATTCCACATCAATGAAATTTATTGTTAATCGCACTTAGTGTAAGTTGCATATGTTTACCTGGTATGAAAGGCTGATCACCTTGATTACCAAATTTATTCATGGTCATTGTTGGCCACTCAGCGTTATTGATTCAGTTATTTATTTATTGAAATTTGATTATCGTTCTTTCACAATTATTATATATTGTTGAAAATTCGAAAGCCTATTTTTTTCAATCATGATATATCTTTCTTGTATTTAAACTTGCTGAGCAAAGTAGTTGCTCACTCTTGCTATATCATAATAATATTTCAGTTAAGCTCAAGTGCTTCAAGAAGGACAAAGACAAGAGAAAAAGTTCAAGAGTAACTTAATATGTGTTAACTATTATGTTATCTTATGAAAATGATTATGTAAACCTTTTAAATTATTAAGATAGGTATTGAGTTAAGGTTGTAGACCCTGGGAAATGTTGTAGAATCATTTGAAATAAATAATGTATATTTATATATTCCGCGTTACTTGTATAATGTGTAAGAAGATGATGCATCATGACGCACTAGGTCTGAGGTTCAAAGGAACCCGAATTTGGGGGCGTTACAGGTTGGTATCAGAGCTGATAGGTTATAAACCTTAGGTAGGAGTATCTTAGGCTATAATCGTAGAAATGATGATAAGGATGATAAGGAATAAACTCGGATAGAATTTTAATACTAAGAGATGAATTTAGAAAATTCATTATTAAGTAAAGAAGAAGATAAATCAAGAAGATTCAAAGAAGAATCTTGAAGATGTATAAAGATAAGGATTCGGAGTTACCTAACTCTAGTAATAAAGATGAAAAGTAAAGATAAATAGACGTTGTCTATATGATGAAAAGCATGATTAAAATCATAATATAATATGATTAAAGAGAAAAATAAGAAGATCGTAGAATAAAACGATCTTAAGGATAAGAAGAAATAATTGCAAAATAAGATCACGACGCGATCAGATTAAATTGTTGAATAACATATGATATGTTAAACGATTGGAATGATATAGCCTGACGCTATAAAGAGAATGTACTATGAAATAGTATGATGTAAACTCAGGAAAGAGTCGTAAATGCTAAGATACGAATTAAAGAAAATTCGTATTGAGTAAAGAGAAAATTAAGATTGTGTGGGATTTCAATCGAGGACTTATGTGATGGCTGAGTTGTACAAACCTTTGTATGGGCGGGGGTTTTATGCTTGAACTTAGTTTATCACATTGATAATCATTGAAATGTTGGTGTCACGCTATCGATATACATATGGTGAGAAGATGATTCTTTTCTCATATTTATATTTGATAGTTAGAGAATATAAGATTAGGTGCGAGTTCTTAAAACTCATGCTTATGGTAAGTTTGTGACTCATAATCATATGCTATGTTTTTGAACCCCTAAGCGTATGGACAGTCCCTGATTGGTTCTTGGACTACGTATTGCTAGGACCTGTAACGACCGGGAATTCTGGAATTTGCCTTGTAATTCGAATTTTTGAATATTAATGAATATATTATATTTTATTAATATTATATTTGTGTTACGTGTTTAAAGGTTGTGTGACAATCTAGATTATGTGAATGTATGAAATTTTACGTGTTATAGTTTTGTTTAAGTGAATAATTGATTTCGCGCAGCGTCGCTAAATCACTATTTACGGGGCACGTTTTCCGAGGTACTATTCACGCCATAATATTTTTGTGTCTTTTTCGACTTTAATAAATTTCATAAATACGTGTATACGTACGAATAATTTTTCCAAGTGTCGGAAATTTTATTTGAGCTGATAAATGATTTTATCCGTATCCGAAATGTGTTATATGGGTGTTCCGAATATTTGGACAAATCTCATAATAATTATTTTTATACGTCCCAATAATTATGGGAGTACCCATTTTAATTTTGGGTAGAGTTATTTGCCAGTTTTGGTACAAAAGTGGGAGTTTTCGGATATATTTTTGGTATTTTCGGGTATCTAATTTGACTTATTGCTCCAAGTGAGAACCACCCAACCACTTTAAACCAATCAAATTGCTAGGAAATGAGGAGAGAGAAATGAGCTTGCCGACAAGTTTGAATTGTGGCCTCCTTGAGCCACAAACCCATTTTATTCCCTAAATTCCTCCCCACTTCTCTTCCATATCATTTCCTCCCATGCCACTTCCCTTGCATTCCATTCCTAGTTGGTCCATCAGCAGATAGAGAGAAAGAGAGAGAGAGAGAGAGCTCGCCGGAAAAAGGAGGAAGAAGTCGCCGGAAGTTCGCCGGAAAAAGGAGGAAGAAGTCGCCGGAAGTTCGCCGGAAAAAGGAAGAAGAAGAAGTCTAGAGAGAGAGAGAGAGGTGGTGCACGGGTGAAGAAGAGAAGGAAGCCAAAGCAAGCAAGAAGGACTCAAAGCAAAGCCTAGCCATCTTATTAACCTCTAGCAGAGATTTGTAGAGGTAAACAAGCATTCAAAATCGTTTCCATTTGATTTTTGTAAAGATTTTCGAGTTTTAAAGGTTTTTAAGCTCTTGAGCTTGTGATTCGATTTTCTTGCGATTCTTGTTGTTGTTATTTGTTTTGGATATTTGTAAATGTTGTTAAGAGACTATAGAAGCCATTAATAACATCAAAGTGGAACAAAAATAGAAGAAATCCGTACCTATGCATAAGGAGGATGAAGAACATGAAGAACAATGGACTTTTTGGACATTCGGACTTTTTAGAGGACTATAAAGCTATGATTTCTTGTTTGTTAATTTTATTTGTTGTTATGGTATTGTAGCTCCATGGGTTACGAAGCTAACCCAGCTGGAATCGAGTAAAAAGATGTAAAAACGAAGATTTGGTGTTGATTTTGGTGAAGAACACCAAGAACACGAAAATAGTGTAACAACTTTGTACTTTGGCTTAAGATTTGGCCATGTTAATGTTAATGGGTAGCTCTGCATTTTTGATATGTTGTAGCCCCATGAGTTAGGAGTCCATAGAGTCCGAAATGAGCTAATTTGAACGTGTATGGAAGAAGTTATGAAGATCGGAGTGGAAAGAGGTCGGAAATTCGCGTCTGGGGATTTCTGCAGATTGCGGCCTGTATGCATGGCGCAGCTGCGCTGTTCATAAGGCCAAAATGGGCGCAGCTGCGCCGTACACGTGTCAGGCGCAGACGTGCCCGAGTGGACGGCTTTGACCTCTTGTAGTAAAATGTCCATAACTTTTGCATACGAACTCGGATTGAGATGATTCAAGATGATTCGCAAAGAGAACGAGTAGCCCTACAACTTTCGTTCTTTAAGTTTTTCGATTTGAGGCCTGTATCATGGCCTAAATTAGGCATTTATAGGACTGATGCGTAATTGGGGTCAATCGGAGGGCGTCGGGCATGCGCGTTTGCACACGTAATGCCCCCGACCCTATAAAGTGATGTTCTAACCTTCATAACATGATTATTATGATTTATAATGATACTTAGCATTAACCAATAAGTATTAGATAAATCGAATGGGCGTGTTAGACGTACACAATTGCGTGTCGCTTGGGCATTCGAATAGGCAAGTTGGGCGTATAGACGTGCAAGCGTCGTAATGCCGTAACTAGTGGGCATAACCTTGTTTAATATTTTGTTTCTTATTTGAATGGGACATTATAGAGTTGTGTAAACAAATATTTGGTATTCCGTATGTGACTAATTGTATGTGAATATGTACCTAATTGTGTAGGATATTAAGGAGCGTGTGTTGTAATATTGTAGCAGCGTTTCGGGCAAGTTTCCTAACGCTTGTCTAACCCTTATGTTGGGCAAGTTCCCTAACTTCATTCTTTCTATATATTGAATGCAAGTTTCCTTACTCTAGCTCAATTTAATATTGGGCAGGATTTCTCAACCGTACAACTTTTGTTTATTGTGCGAGTTATTTATTGATTGAGCAATCATTCTATATTATTGCAAGTTTCGTGACTCAATTGGAGTTATTAATTTCAAATTATATTAGTGGATTAATTATTTTCAATTACCCCACATCAAGGATAAATTATTGACATTCGCAGCTTATACATTTGAATTCATTATCTGTTGTTGGACTGTGAAACGTTTAAGTTTTTCATTCATGAACTGTTTAAGGAGATAGTCTATGCCATTTATTTCGGCTAGACACATACAGGTTATTATTTCAAAAGCTATCCAAACCAGTAGTTGGTACGAATTCTTGGACTGAGAGAGCAACCCTTATTAGGGGATTATAATGTGTCGGTTATTCGATGCAGTCAGAGTTAAATGTTATGCATATACATGGTGTACAAGAGGCTGATCCCCTCGAGTACAACTGACGGGGCCAGGTTTTAAAAGAGTTAGTCGAATGATTGACTCTTTGGCCAAAAGTTCATGGTCGGTTGGACCACTCAGCAGTAAATAATCATTATTCATTGTTTCATTTGAACTTTGATTATGTTATTTCAGCTATTTCATCAATGTTCATAAATTGTTGATCTATGCAGCTATTATTCTTATTCATTCATGATATATCTTCATTCTTGCTTTTAAACTTGCTGAGCAAAGTAGTTGCTCAACCTTGCTATATCATGAACCTATTGCAGTTAAGCCAGAGAGTTCCAAAGCGGACAAAAGCAAAGGAAAGCTTAAGGAATAGTTATATGTACTATCCCGTTATGTAATCGTGGAATAGTTTTGTATTATTAATGTATTCTGCGATGTATTTATTTAAGGTTATAGACCTTGGGACCGTAGTGAACCTTTTGTAATGAACAACATATGTTTATTTATTCCGCATTAATTAATTTATGTTGTTTAGAGGTGTATGGATGTATTCTATCGTGAGCACCAAATTCGAGGTATTGGTACCTGAATTTGGGGGTGTCACAGGACCAGTTCCTAAACTCATATTATTGTGGCAAGTTCCTGAACTCATAACGTGTGGTAAGTTTGATGAACTGTACTGGGTATAGAAAAGTTGTGTAAGATCTGAGGATTTTTAGTGTAGTAAACTTTAAGGATGATAGAAATAGATAGAATTATTAGGCAATGGATGATCATGGGAGAAATTGGAGTTGCTGGTGGAAGCGTAGGTATTCCAAATCTTCTAGCTATGCTAGTTTTCGAATTTATTGACATCGTGCTGATATTTATACTTTTGTGTTTTCGAAAAATATGTTGGATAAATTTTTGAACCAATAAGTTTTAAAAAGGTCCTATGATTCATATGTCTATGCTATTTGTTTCGGCTAAGACAAAGATGATTTAAAAAATATCAAAATGTATTTTTTAACAGTCATCAATGCATCATTAAACCTGGTGTAGAATGACAAATGATGGAGTCATCAATGTAGAGTAACCTAGTGCTGGATGTGATCATAGTATCGTCAACCCACTATGGTATGATGTACTACGACAAAATCACGAAATGACGGAATCCTCAACGGGCTGTAAATATAGTGCGGTATCATGACGTCATAATATGATTTTCAGAATTTTGAACCAGTTAAAGAAAAGTCAATGCCAATTTAAGTGGCTAGACAAATATTTTGATTGATGTTCGAATTATTGGTATACGTCTAAGCTATTGTTTCGGCTAGACGGATATTGAAATGTTTTTATCAAAATGGCTGAGGTGAACAACCCTGGAAAAATGGGTAATTTATGTCGGGAAAATCCGACTTCACGCGCGAAAAGCATGTATAAGTGTTGTGCACAACACCGGGTACAATAGGTGGATCCCCTAAAGTACCAAGAGATATTTTATAAGGGTGTACAGTTGAATAACTGTTAAGCCCCGTAACAAGTTCATGGGTCTTTATGACCACTCAGCATAATTTGAAAAGTATTTAAAGGAATCTTTTACTCCTAGTTATTCAGACTACTTCACAATTATTGAACAATTATTGAAGACTCTTAAAAGATATTTCATGGTGTTGGAAATTGAAAGTTTAGAAAATGTGAGCTTCTTAGAGAGAAGTGGTCGTGGAATGCGATGACTAAAAGAGAAGCTTTTAGAGAAGAAAAGAATAAAGGCTAATATGAAAACCTAGTTTTGATCAATAGAATGAGCAAAAACTTAATATGCTATAATTTCGAGGACGAAATTCTTAGAATAAGGGGTGAATGTGATAACCCGAAAATTTATGAGACTTGTAAATAAGATCTCGAATAATTAAATAAAGGTTTAAATAATAAAACCTAGATTTAAAAATAGAGGAGTAGAATGAATAAAGATGACTATGCCTTAATTTCGAGGACGAAATTCTTAGAAGAATGGGTGAATGTAATATCCCAGATATTTCAGAAATTTAAAATAAGAATTTAATAAATAAAATTATTATTAAGAGATAAACTAGATTATATGTGTTTCATATATATAATCCGAAATATGTGATTTTGTATAATGGATTAAATGTGTATATATACATGTGAAATATATACATATATTGAGAAAATAAGATTTAATCGTTAATTAAATCACCAAAGAAAGTGGATGAAATTAATTAATTAATATTAATTAATTGAGATTAAATTAAAATTATATTATTCAATAATATAATTTGAATATTGAGCCTTGAACAACGATAGAATTATTATGAACTAAATTTCATATACGAGTTAATTAATTCACTTACTTAATATTGGTGAATTCATATATGTATTTTGTTCTAATAAAATGAGGGAGTTAATTAAACTCATTATTATAAATATATTACATATGAATGTAAAATATATTTATGTAAGGACTTAATATATTATATTATGTCAAACAAATATGAATTAAATATGGAATGAGGTAAAAAACTCACTATTTGAAAATTAGTGGGTTAAAATATTGTTGTAATTAATTGAATAAAGAAATTTATTTAGTTAATGACGATAGTTGTATTTGTATTACAATAATTTCATGTAATATGAATAATAGTGTGATATTTAATATTATGTCAAATGGATGTGAATTAATAGTTGGTCCAAGCTAATTAATTTCATTAGTATGAACTAACTAAGGAAGCGAATAATTGCATATAAGACAAGAATAGTGGTAGAAAACTCAAATTTGAGTTTGGAGTAGAATTTGGAGACCGGACTGGACGGTTGAGTCCGGAACGTCGAAAATAGTAAGAATAGACTAAAAACACAAAATGTGTCGGGGTTTACTTCTTGGTCAAAAAGTTAACGGTTGATTTTTCGATAAAAGTCCAATTCGAAATTTGGAGATGAATTTGAAGAAACGAATACTCCCACGATGTTCAGAACGTCGAATTTAGTGGGGATCGACTGTAATCATGATAAAGTTGATTTTAGGAAGAATAAATGGTCAAATGGGCGATTAAACGGACAAACGAGTAAATAAAAGAGGAGCTGGAAGTGGGACCCACTCGGGCCAATAATTTTCTGGAAAGCAGCCCATGTGGGCTGCTGATAATTAATAGAGAGATGGATGTGATGGGTGTGGGTGATGGGGGGACAAGTGAGGAACATTGAAGAAAATATGGAAGAAAGGGGGGAAGAAAATTGGGGTTTTGTTGGCTTTTGTTGACTATCAAATTTTGGCATAATAAACTCTTTTCATCAGCCTTCTTACCCTTCATTTCCTACTCCTTTCGTCAAAAAATTAAGAGAGGAAGAAGAGAGAGAGAGAGAAAAAAAAAAGAAGAGAAAGAAGAAGAAGAAAGAAGGAAGAAAGAAAATCCTAAATAAGGTAATTCTTAAGCTTAAATTCATATAAATTTCTTGGATACTTTTCTTTAAAAATCTGAAAATCCTAATTATGTTTAGGTATTTTGTTTATATCTCTAATGGTATGTAACCATGGAGCATGATAGAGGAAGCAAAGCTATGAAACAAAGAGAAGGAAGAAAACTAGCTAAAGGTATATATCTAAACTCTTAACAAAATACTTTGATTTTTCATATGGATGTTAAGTTTTATGAAGTAAGATCATGACTAAATTTACAAGTAATAGTTTAGCCATGGATTAGCAAGAATCTAACAAAAGAATTCAAGAAAAGAAATAAAATGAAAGAAGAACAAAAATAATTTTTAAGCCTAAAAGTACTAAATTTCAGTCCACTTTGGACTCTTACCATTTGAAATCTATAACTTTTTTTTGTGATCCGTCAAAGAGTGGTGTTAGATCTATGAGTTATCTGGTAAACTCAAGTGGAATCACTTAAAAAGATTAAACGGATCAACCGTGGTGTAATTTTTAGTAAAACAGTTCCCGCTGCAAAAATCTGAAAAACCCTTAAAAGTTTCCTGGCCAGTTTTTTTCGTGGGCTATTTCAGCCACTTTTTATGCTTTAAAAATTCTAATCTTTTGTGGTATGCTACTATATCAAGTTAACTAGATACTGTCAAAAGATGAGAATTTTTCAATGTCCTGAGAGGGAGTTATGGCTTTTATAAGAAAATGCGATTTTAAAAGTAAACTATTATAACTAAATGAATACAACACAAAAAATTGTGAAACTTAACTGGAATCCGTATATGGTAGTATGAGTCTACCGCATAAATTTCAGAATGTTTGAACAAAAGCATAATTTATGATAAATGTAGCCATTTTGGACTGTTTTAGCCTATTTAAAAATAGGAAACGAAATTGAAAAATTACAGGAAAATTATTTTATAACTAAAATATCATATACTGATATTTTTCAAAAGATAAAAAAATAATAAGTTGTTTTGATATTTTTCATACCTATGATTAAGTTAAGAATAAATGAGAAAATTAAGTTATGTTAAGTTGAAAAATGTGTAAATGTGATTTTATTGCTTAATGACCTTTAATATGATATATTAAGATTTTATATGGGTAATTTAATCATTTTTCAATAAAATATTATGTGTATGGCTAAATATGTATGTTAACTAAATTAAATAGTAAAGGATAAACAATTAAATTAAATTGTTTATGAGTCTAATAAATGATTAAAATATTATGAAATAATTAATAATATTAGATTAAAGTATTATTAGATGATTAAAATATTATTAAATGATTAATCATATTTGTAATGATTAAGACATTAATAAATGATATTAAGTGATCAAAATATTATTAAAGGGTTAATAATATTTGAAAGTGAATTAAAATATTATTGAATGATTAATAATATTAGATAATGAGTTGAATATTATTAAATGATTAATAATATTAGTAAATAATTTGAATATTATTAAATGATTAATAATATTAAAGTGTGATTAGAATATTATTAAATGATTAATAATATTTGTAAGTGACTAAGATATTATTAAGTGATTAATAATAAGAGATGAATTAACATATTATTAAATAATTAATAATATTAGACGACTGTTTTAAGATGTGGATTAAGTGATTGAAATATTATCAAAGGACGATAATAATATTGATGGTTTAAGGTGTTATCTAGCATTTGATTATATGGCTAAATGTTAGATGATTTATTTATAAAAGTAGTAGTATTATGAGGTATGATATGATATGCTGATTGAAAGATCAATCTTATAAATGATAGGTCTTCCATAAGAGATTAAATTAGAATGCGTAGCAGTAATCGACAGACAAGGCAAGTTTTAACCCTAAACTTCTTACGTTATTGCAAGTTTCCTAACTCAAACTTGAGTTAATATTTTCAAGCATGCTAGTGGTTTAATTATTGTCAATTATTCCACATCAATGAAATTTATTGTTAATCGCACTTAGTGCAAGTTGCATATGTTTACCTGGTATGAAAGGATGATCACCTTGATTACCAAATTTATTTATGGTCATTGTTGGCCACTCAGCGTTATTGATTCAGTTATTTATTTATTGAAATTTGATTATTGTTCTTTCACAATTATTATATATTATTGAAAATTCGAAAGCCTATTCTTTTTCAATCATGATATATCTTTCTTGTATTTAAACTTGCTGAGCAAAGTAGTTGCTCACTCTTGCTATATCAGGATAATATTTCAGTTAAGCTCAAGTGCTTCAGGAAGGACAAAGACAAGAGGAAAAGTTCAAGAGTAACTTAATATGTGTTAACTATTATGTTATCTTATGAAAATGATTATGTAAACCTTTTAAATTATTAAGATAGGTATTGAGTTAAGGTTGTAGACCTTGGGAAATGTTGTAGAATCATTTGAAATAAATAATGTATATTTATATATTCCACGTTACTTGTATAATGTGTAAGAAGATGATGCATCGTAACGCACTAGGTTTGAGGTTCAAAGGGACCCAAATTTGGGGGCGTTACATAAAATAGTGGGAGACACCTTTTAATAAAGACCTATATTAAATTGTTGTTTAATAAATTGAATGCATGCTAATGTTGTTTAAATCACAAATTCATTTTCAGAATTTTACAATGGCCCATTCACTATCACTGCGGAGCATATTGGATGCTAATAAACTAACCGAACCGAACTACACAGATTGGTTAAGGAATTTGAGAATTGTTCTCACCGCTGAAAAATTATCTTATGTCCTTAATTCGCCTGTTCCTGCAACTGTTGCAGAAACTGCCTCTGAGGAAGAGATTGCTACTTTTAAAAAGTGGCAAGATGATGTTATGGTAGCTCAATGCATCATGCTCGCATCCATGAGTAACGAGTTACAACGTCAACATGAGAAAATGGATGCACCTGCTATATTGCTTTACCTGCAAGAGTTGTATGGTGAACAAAGTAGGTCTGCAAGATATGAGATATCTAAGGAGTTCTTCCGATCTAGAATGACCGATGGCCCTACAGTACATGCACATGTCCTCAAAATAATCAATTTGATTGAACAATTGGGATAACTGGGTTTTGTAATGGATGGAGAGTTGAGCCAAGATTTGATCTTGCAGTCACTCCCGGACTCCTACTCACAATTTGTTGTGAATTTTCACATGAACAAGCTTGATGTCAGCTTGCCTGAATTGCTTAACATGTTGAAAATTGCAGAGAGTCACTTTCCATCCAAGAAAGACCAAGTCTTACTGATAGGTGAATCTTCCAAGAAAAGGAAGTGGCCCAAAGGATCTTCTGCAAAGAAGAAAAATTCTAAGAAGGCAAAAGGAAAGGTAACTGATAAAGGTAATAAGAATAAAACTAATGCGGATATCAAAGGAGTTTGCGTCCACTACAATAAGCCTGGACATTGGAAAAGAAACTGCAAGGATTACCTTGCAGAGGCAAAGCAGAAAAAGCTTGTTGAAGCTTCAGCTACAGATACAGGTTTGTTCATGATTGAAATAAATTTTTTCTGTAAGTCAAAATTCTACTTAGGTATTGGATACCGACTGTGGATCTCACATATACAATTCTTTGCAGGGAATAAGCAGAAGTAGAAAGCTAAACAAAGGAGAAGTAACTCTACGAGTGGAAAATGGAGCAAAGGTTGCTGCATTAGCTGTGGGGACTTATTGTTTAGCACTGCCTACGGAAAAATCTATCAATTTAATAAATTGTTATTATATACCTGTTCTCATTAGAAACATTATATCTATTTCTATGTTGGACAAAGAAGGATTCGATGTTATATTTAAGAACAATGGTTGTTCTATTTATAATAATAATGTTTTGTTTGGAACTGGTAGATTAATTGATGGACTTTACTTACTTGACTTACATGAAAATATTTTTCAAATTGAACAAACTTGTAAAAGAAAAAGAGATGAAATAAATCATACTTTCATTTGGCAGTGTAGACTCAGTCACATCAATGAAACAAGATTAAACAAGTTGCATATTGATGGTCTTTTAGAACCTTTCGATTTTGAATCATATCCAACTTGTGAATCATGTCTCATGGGTAAAATGACTAAATCTCCATTTAGTGGACATGGAGAAAGAGTTGCAGGGTTGTTAGAGTTGGTACACACAGATGTATGTGGACCTATGACAACAGATGCTAGAGGAGGGTATTCGTATTTCATTACATTCACTGATGATCATTCAAGATTTGGATATGTGTATTTAATGAAATATAAATCCGAATCATTTGAAAAGTTCAAAGAATTCAGAAGTGAAATAGAGAAACAAACTGGCAAAAGTGTTAAGATTCTTCGATCAGATCGAGGAGGAGAATACTTGAGTAATGAGTTTCTTAATCATCTCAAAGAAAATGGTATTCTCTCTCAATGGAAGCCTCCTGGTACGCCACAATTAAATGGTGCATTTGAAAGAAGGAATCGTACCTTGTTAGACATGGTGCGGTCCATGATGAGTTTCACCGACCTTTTAATATCATTCTGGGGTTATGCCCTAGAAACGGCTGCATATCTACTAAATAAGATTCCCTCAAAATCCGTCCCCAAGACTCCATATGAGATGTGGACAGGGAGGAAACTCAGTCTTAAGCATGTTAAGATTTGGGGTTGTAACGCTTATGTAAAGAAGTTACAAAGCGACAAACTTGAGTCTAGATCTGATAAGTGCAAATTTGTGGGGTATCCTAAAGAAAGTTTAGGATATTATTTCTATAATCCTACTGAGCAAAAGGTGTTTGTTGCCAAACACACTACCTTCTTGGAAAAGGAGTTTATCCTTGAAGGGGCTAATGGGAGGAAAATAGATCTTGAAGAAATTCAAGAACCACAAATCACTACAGATCAAGTGGATGAACATGTTCAAGTAGATATAACTTCTGTACCACAACCGAGTCGTAAATCTAGAAGAGTGCCGAAAATACCTAAAAGGTATACACTCATCATAGAAGATGATGATGAGGTACGCATCATAACTGATGATGATTCAGTAACATACGATGAGGCTATGAGTAGTAAACACTCTGAGAAATGGCAAATAGCCATAAAATTCGAAATGGACTCCATGTATGAAAACCAAGTATGGACTTTAGTTACTCCACCTGAAGGCATTGTGCCTATAGGGTGTAAATGGGTCTTTAAGAAAAAGACTGGAACAGATGGCAAGGTGGATACCTATAAGGCCAGACTGGTTGCAAAAGGTTTCAAACAAAGACAAGGAGTTGACTATGATGAAACCTTCTCACCAGTAGCCATGCTCAAGTCTATCCGGATTTTGGTTGCGATTGCAGCTTACTATGACTACGAAATCTGGTAAATGGACGTGAAAACGACCTTCCTCAATGGGAAACTAGATGAGGATGTATATATGATACAGCCAGAGGGTTTTGTTTCAAAGGTTGGAACAAATCAAGTATGTAAGTTACAAAGATCCATTTATGGATTGAAGTAAGCTTCTCGAAGTTGGAACATCCGTTTTGATGAGACAATCAAAGAGTTTGATTTTATCAAAAATGAGGATGAACCATGTGTGTACAAGAAAGTTAGTGGGAGTGCTGTGACATTCCTGGTATTATATGTTGATGATATATTACTTATAGGGAATGACATACCGATGCTACAGTCAGTTAAAATTTGGTTATCTAAACACTTCTCCATGAAGGACTTGGGAGAAGCATCATACATATTGGGGATAAAGATCTATAGAGATAGATCAAAGAGGATACTCGGCTTGACCCAAGGTGCATACATTGATTCAATGCTAAAAAGGTTTAGCATGCAAGACTCCAAGAGAGGGCTCATACCAATGAGTCATGGAGTAAATCTCTCTAAGAAATTGTCCCCAAAGACACCTGAAGAGAGAGATCGCATGAGTCAAATACCTTATGCTTCGGCAATAGGATCCATAATGTATGGAATGATATGTACCAGACCAGATATTGCTTATGCACTTAGTGTAACAAGTAGATATCAGTCTAATCCTGGAGAAGAACACCGGAAAGCTGTGAAAAACATCTTGAAGTACTTAAGAAGAACTAAAGATGTGTTTCCAGTATATTGTAACGCCCCCGAAACTCGGGTCTTACCTTGAACCCAATTCCGACGCGTCACGGTACTACCCATACAACATAGGCTTACTAAAAATATGTAATTACAATAATATAACAACATATCCCCATCTAATCCCAGGCACGAAGACCTTAAATAAACACTTATGACCAAGGTTGAATAAATACCATGATCTTTTACAATATCTCATGTGTGAACGCAAGGTTCAGATTCTGACTTTATCCAATCCCTGAATATTCGCAAGGTTATTCAATAACCAATACATTCATTATAAAAATGTCCTTTATATAACATCGACATCCTTGTAGTTTACTGTAACAAGTAACTAACATAATCACATCATAAATACTATAATGGATAACCTTCATTTCTAACTCAGGGTTTATATAGTCAAATTCACGTACATCATATACCGTCATCATAGCTAAATAATTACAGTAAAGGGACATTTAGCAACCTTCCTGTTTCCATGCGCCTCTAATCCTTATCATCACGATATCAAGATAATTGCATTGCATCGTAAATCAGCCAAAGTTTTATTTTTGCAAGAATGAGCACGACGGCTCAGCAAGAACTGACAGTTTTCACATTTCATGCTTCACGTTACACATAAGTTTGCATTTTATCCATGCATCATGATTCTCATACTATGCATCTTACTCATGCATTATAAATCTTATGCAATTCATCCATATATATGCATCATGTATCTCATAGCATACTTTATGCATCTCACATTGTATATTTACAATAATTCAAGTTCCACATAGAACAATATAGTCACATAATTGCACATTATGCACACTTTAATAATGCTCTCATATAATCCACATAATAGTGAAAGATTTAGTAATCAAGTCATGTACATCAATACATTTAAACAAGTTAACAAGTTACTGAAAGAACTTGCCTTTAAGCGTTCCTTGCCAAATTATGATGGCTCGTCCTTCAAATATCCTACACAATTTATTTAACAATAAAATACCAATTAGCCACTAAAAAGGCTTCATATAATGGTTTATATTATAAACCCACTTCATATCTTATAATGTTCGTTTTGTTTAAATCGAAACACTATTTAAGTTCTTTAACACTTTACGCGGCGTTTCGACGTTTACACGTCACACACCTAATTCGCCTCCTTTGCATGTGCTTAGCATGCTCATACATTAGTTTATAACACACTATCATGTTTCATTATTATTAGAAACACAATATTAAACAAGATTATACACACTAGTTACGGCATTACGATGCTTGCACGTCTATACGCCAAACTTGATTATTCGAACGCCCAGGCGACATGCATTTGCGTACGCCTAACATGCCCATTCAATTTATCTAATATTGGTTAATGTTAAGTATCATTATAAATCATAATATTCATATTTCAGAACTTAGAACAACATTTTATATTGTCGGGAGCATTACATGTGCTTACGCGCATGCCCGACACCCTCCGATTACCTCCAAAAACACATCAGTCATACAAATGGTCAATTTAGGAATTGATCCCGATCTCAAATCGAAAAACTTAAAGAACGAAAGTTGTAGGTCTACTCGTTATCTTTCCGAATCATCTTGAATCACCTCAATCCAAGTTCGTATGAGAAAGTTATGCTCATTTTACTAAAGGACGTTAAAGTTGTTTGCACAGTCTCTTGTCCAGCGCCGTAGGCGCTCAAAATGGCCTATGACCAGCGCCTAAAGCGCTCTATTGCAGTAGCTGGACTCATGTCCAGCGCCTATCCAGCGCCGTAGGCGCTCGCCCTGAGTCCCCAACCCGTTTTGCTTCCCGGAATGCTCTGTTTTGGTGTTCTAGACCTATTTTGCTTCCAACCACCATAACTCCCTCAATACACGTTCAAATTGGTCCGTTCTGGACTCTATGGACTCCTAAGACATAGGGCTACAACATATAAAAAATTCAGAGCTATCCATTAACATATGGTTTAGATTGGTATCAAAACTATAGGTTATAAACCTTAGGCGGGGCTACCTTAGGATATAACCTTAGAGAAATTAAAGAAGCTAGTGAGCAAATAAATTCAGATAGAGTTTTAAGAGAAGAATTGAGAAAATTCATCAAAAGAAGTAAAAGTAATACAAAATACATTGTTATTTGTGATAATAAATATATGTTTATTGTGATGTGCTAATCGAGTTACTAAAATTGATTGTAGATGTCAGGAGATGATGAGATTAGAGACATACATGTCATGAGCGAGGAGTTGATCGCTCCAATAGAGCTAGTAGCCAACGTAGAGGTTGAGAGTGACCTTGAGGAGGATCCCGAAGAGGAAGAGCCAGTCAAAGTGGCTGATGGTGCAATGTCTGAGGTTGTACCTTCTAAGGAGGAATCAGATGATGAGTATATAAATACTGAGATTCAGGAAGCGTTGACCCAATTAGGGGTGTTGGTTCATCACCTGGTGGACAGAAACACCACGCTGAACATTAGGCTGTATGATGCAGAAAACATAGTGCAGGATCTCCAGACGAAGAGAGAAGCAATAAATGCCTATTGGGAGGAAGAGATTTCTGATCGGCAGAGGGCCGAGGATCAGGTCTGTGACCTCGAGCAGGAAGTGAGGATGAATAAGAGAAAGATAGACAAAATGAACTACGCGTATGCCACTTCTATGGAGCGAGTTCAAGACAGGGTGTACTTTTGTCCTACAGAGGAAGGGCAAACTCGTCATACCATGAGTCGGGGATGAGTGATTGCTATCACAGCGGAAGAGCGCGCAAGCGCTAGTACTAGGGGTCTAGCATAGTATAGTAGGTGATGTATAGGTAGGTATATGTATATATATGTATATCTGTGTAAGTGATGTAAATCCCAGTTTTTGTATAAATAGCGGGATATCTTTTGTAAGTCCCAACTTTTGTATAAGTTGTGGAATAGTTATGTAAATCTCATTTTTTTGTAAGTAATAGAGGGATAAAGAGTGTAGATAGCAAGAAGGCTATGAAGATGTAAGTAGTATTAACTACAAGAAGCATATTAATATAAAGATATTTATTAAATTTGCTTTGTCATGGTTATGTGTTAGCATTAATTATGAATGCCTTACGAAAGAACGAATGGAATAATAATAAAATATGTTATTATAAGAAATATGTCGTCGAGACATGCACGAACGCAAAGAGAAGAACCAGAAAGTGAAAATGAGAATAGGGATCAAGTAAACCCTATGCAGCAGTTTATAGATCTCTTAGTAAAAGTTTTTAATAGAAACCCCACCGGAGCGAATGTAAATCCTCCAGTTGTGCAAGTAGCCAGTTTTAAGGATTTCAAAAGCGTGTGACCGCCTGAGTTTAAGGGGACCATTGAGCCCATAGAGGCTCAATCCTAGATTAAAGAGATCGAGAAGGCGTTTGTTATCGCCAGAGTCGGAGAGGAGTAAAAGACTGGTTTTTCTACCTACATGCTGAAGGGAGAAGCCAACTTCTAGTGGGAGGCAAACCAGAACAGGGCTGGAGAGGGAGTGATCGTTGGGAACGGTTCAAGGAGTTATACTTCGAGAACTATTTTCCCAGGAGCATGTAGAGCCGAATGGAGATGCGATTTCTAGAGTTGAAACAGGGGGATATGTCAGTACCCTAGTACGCCACCAAGTTTAACGAACTGGATAGGTTTGCTCCACATCAGGTGAATACCGAAGAGAGGAAGGCAAGGAGGTTCGAGCAAGGGTTGAAACCCTGACTTTATAGAAAAATTTTTGTATTCCAAATTGATTCTTTTGGATCAATTCTGGAGAAGGCTATCATAGCCAAAGGGGGAAGTGAGGCTTTGACTCGGTTCATCCAAAAGAAGAAGAATAAGATAGAGGTAGGAAGCAAAGCTTAGGGTAGCAGAGGAAATGGTGGAAACCAAAAGAGGAAATGGAATAATTTCAGAAATACCGGAAATAAGCAAGGAGACCCGAAGAAGAGGGTCGAACCATACAAGAACTGTGGAAAAAATCACACGGGGGTGTGTTTGAAGGGGAAATCTGTAACGCCCCCGAATTTGGGTTTACCTTCTTACCTGGATTCGGTGCGTCACGGTACTACCCATTCAACATACTCTTTGTGATGCCTCTAAATCCGGGTTGTCTTAACCTCAGGTATGGTGCTCACGGTACAACACAACTAACTATTAACTCATCGTTAAATAACATAAATAATTGTTAAAGTCTCGTTTAATTAAAACTTTACAACATCTTTCTATTCCCGAATCGTAATCTTTACATCATCCTTAACATCCACAACATTGGTCAATAATATAATATTTACCATACATGTCTTACATTATCCCAGGTTTTCTAACCTTTAATAAAACAAAACATATTTGTCTTAAAGTAATACATCAACTATTTCATTAATAGCATTAACTTCTAAATACATTAAGTACTTCTATTCCTTAAGCATTTCTTTATCGTTATCAAAATCTCCGGATTTCTCGACTTCACTGAAAAATATTAAATTAAAGCAAGGGTGAGTAACTACGTTGTTCAGCAAGTTTAACAATTATCACATAACATATAATTCGCATTTCAAACATACTTTACCTTTTTCATGCTCCGCATTTTATACATGCTTTATGTTTCTCATGCTCTGCATTTATTCATGCATCATAATGTTCATGCTTAGTAGTTATAAATGCTTCATTCTTATCATATATCTCATATCACAAATATAATGAATTCCCATAACTCAAACAACTTCAATCATTAATTTAATTCAATAGATTTATATCATAGTATAGCACATAGTGCATATTTCAACCCATTCACAAGAAGTTCATATAATACAGGAAAAACTTGCACATAACAATTAACAAGTTCACACATAACAATAAGTTCTGAAAAACTTGCCTCGGTCCGTAGTTCATCATCTATCTCATCCATAATTACTTCCTTCAAATGATAACCTACATCATCCATAAGAATTTATTGATTAAGTTAATCATCACCTCGTAAAATTTATTGTCGATATTAATCGTAACCTAATCCGATAATTGTTCTTTTCACTTGAATCAACGTAAACGTCTCCTCACATCATTTTTATAATATTTTCATAAAAATATGTGATTAATATTTACTTAGACTCATATGTCTCATATCGACATATTTTAGCCGGTAGAAATTATATCAATAATTTCAACTCTACTTTAATCAATTGTTTTACCTACTCGTAACTCTATTTTCTTCATTAAGCCTCCTTAACCATTTTATTATATTTTTCTCTTATGGCCCCACAAACTTAAAAACATTCGACATATAAAAATAATTTTATTATAATTTTTCAGCTTTATTAAGTATTTTTCAAATGGCCATTTTTGTTCGTAACTTAGCAAATTTTGCTATATCGTACTTAATTCCAAAAATCACCAAATTTGGTCAGTATCTCATACATGTTAATGTGTACTTTTATTTTAAATATCGTGACCATCGAAGTTATAGAACTCTAGTTATAGCAGTTTTCATCAGAAAAAACCCTAATATTGAATTAGCCATATCTCACTCGTTCGAAGTCGGAATATATTCATTTTCGGACAAGAACTTCGTTATACCATATAGTTTCACCCCCCAAAAGCCTTAATTTATTTCAAAGCTTAAGTGGATGAAACAGTCCACCCGAAAAAAATAGGCAAATTGCTTTATAGGGTTTTTCCAGCTATCCTATTTTGGTAGAAAATCCACCATAAATAATTTACAAGGAATTTTTTAAAAATTCCAGTTGGATGTTTAGAGGACTCATAATTCTAACTCCACAAGTTGACCATACTCAAAAATTCGAAATAGAATGAGAGTTATGGTCGTTCAAATTTCAATTTCTGTTTTTAGGATTTTCAATTTTTCTAACTTTCATTGTTACTTCATAAACTTCCATTTTTTCTTGGTTTTTCAAGCATAGGCCATCATAAACTAATATCATATATCATAAACCTCCTTATACTCCAGGATCCATTATGATCCTCCATCAATTTCATCAAACTCCCACAACAAATATGCTTAAACATAAACTAAACATAGTTTTAGGGTTAAAGCTTTTATACCTTTTCTTGCTTATTCTTCCTTTTCTTGCTAGATGGCTTGCTAGATGATTGATTTTCTTCCTTTTTCACTTCTTGCTAGCTCCTCCTCTCCTTCCTTTCCTCTTCAAAATTGTGCCCCTCTCTCCCTCTTTTCCTCTCAAACTTTTTCTTGCTCTAGTTCTTTCTAATTTGAAGAATACTTACAAAACTTTTGCAAGTATACTTGGATTGGATATTTATAGGAAATCAGGGTCAAGGGAAAAATGGCCAATTGATCATCTACGAAATTTCCTAGAAATTTCCTACAAGGATATATTCGTCATTAATAATTTTATCAAAGGTATAATGGTTATTTGGCCATTTGCTAGGAAACTTCCTAGAAATTTCCCTCTAGGACATAATGGTCATTAGTGAGATTCTTCAAGGCAATTTGGTCATTTAATCATTCACTAGGAAATTTTCTAGAAATTTCCATCTAGGATACGTTGGTCATTAATAGCTTTCACCAAGGGCAAAAGAGTCAATATACCATTTCTAGAAAACTTCCTAGCAATTTTCTCAAGGTCAAATGAACAATTAAATGATTAAGTGAGCAAATAAAATAGGAGAAAAGAAGTTTTTGTAGACAAAAGGTGGGGAGAAGATGAAAAGGTGAGGAAAGAAAGAGAAAAAGAAAAACAAAGAAGTTGAAGAGACAAAAAAGGAAAGGACAAAGAAAGAGAAAAAGGGAAAGAAAAGAATATAAATAAGACTCCACTTCCATAGTTCCATTTCCGATTCACCCACTCGCCATTTCAGAAGAAAAGAGAGAGAGGGAGAGAGAGAAGAAAAGAAGAGGAGAAGAAGAAAAACTTATTTGAGGATATACTCGGCTATTAATTTTGTATTTTATAATATTGGGGTAAGTGACTTTTTGAGCTATTTAGTATTTCCAAAAATTATATATAGTAAGTGATTTTCCAAACTATTTAGTATTTTGAAAATTATATATAGTAAGTGATTTTTGAACTGTTTATGTATGCCTCGAATGCCTAAATGTACTGTTTCAAAATTTATTATATTTTATTTAAGGTTTCTATTTAAAATGTTATGTTCTTTTATTCAAACTTCAGATCAAGTATTTATTTTTGAACAGTGAAATGAGATTATATGATTTTGAACAGTGAAAAAGTATAGTTTTGAATATCGATAATATTGAGAAAAGTTTTGAAATCCTCAGTCTGACTATGTTTAGAACCCGTTATTGATTACGTTTAGTTCCGGAGCTAATATTGGACCTACTAAGGTGCACACCTTTTAGATGCTCTTCGGAGAGCGTGCTATAGATACTTTAGTAGGAGCATGATCATTGACGTTATCGAACTTTTGGGCCGTGTTACAGGGCTACTGTAACTTGTGATCTGTGATCATTGACATTATCGAATTTTGGACCGTGTTACAGGGTTACTGTAACCTTAGACGCTAAGGCCGTGGATTTAAAAGATATATTGCATATACATTAGATACTTTGAAATCATTTTTGAAAATGAATTTGCTTTGTTATAAATTGGTATAGTTTTGAAAGTATATATACTATTGTTATCGAGCGAAAAAGTTATTTCGAAAATGTGTTTTTGCAAATTATATTTGATCCACCTAAATGGTAAAAATTGTTACTTGCTGGGCTTCACCGCTCACCCTTACATAAAATTTACATGTTACATCGTTTATAGCTGAGCACTTTTTGATATACTTTAGATAGCTAGAGTTTAAATTAAGATGATTATTTCTTTTGTCATTGTATTTTTTTGATAAAACTCTTTTAGTTTCGGGGAGCTGCGTCTCCATTTTACAAATTTGGCAGTTAATTGATATTCATCAAATTGGATTTAAAAGATTTTTATTGTTTTGTTTGGGCTGCGTTATCGATATTGTTGCCTTGCGGGCCTTTGGGCTTGCGACATGTAGCACTTTGGGCTTGTAGCGGGTTTGGGGTGTTACAAAGATGGTATCAGAGCAGTGGCCCTTCGCAATATGTTGGGTCAAAAACGTACATATTCGAACACCATTGTGTTGGGATGAGGTAGGAGAGCGTCGTTTGCTAGGACCGGAATTGGTGCAGCAAACTGCAGAAATTATAAAGTTAATACATACGTGACTTATCACAACTCAAGATCGGCAGAAGAAATACGCAGATCAGCATAGACAGAACAGGGAGTTTGACATCGGATCGCACGTATTTCTGAAAGTATCCCCGTGGAAAGGAAAGATACGATTTGGAAAGAAAGGAAAGTTGAGTCCTCGTTTTATAGGACCATTTGAGGTTTTGAGAAGAATTGGAGAGATAAGCCTATGAAGTAGCATTACCTCCAGATTTAGAACACATTCATAATGTGTTTCACGTGTCGGTCTTACGACCATATAAGCCAGATTATAAACACGTGATAGAATATGAACCTATACAATTTGAGAAAGACTTAACGTATGAAGAGGTTCCTATTCAAATATTGGATAGAAAAGAACAAGTTTTAAGAAATAAGATAATACCGTCTGTAAAGCTATTATGGAGAAACCACAATGCTGAAGAAGCAACGTGGGAGTTAGAAAAAAAGATGAGGAAGAACTATCCTCACTTGTTTGAATAGTTTCGTTTTGCGATTCCGAGGACGAAATCTTTATAAGTGGGGAAGGATGTAACAATTCGAGTTCCCGAGTATTATTAAAATAAGATTTTTATTTAATGAATTTCTTATTTTATTGGACTATGATATTATACTGCTTATGTGTCTATACGCGGTATAATATGTGCATGTATGTGATGTGGTAGATATAATATTATATATTTGCTACATGATAATAAATTGTTAAATATAATTTATTATGTGAAAGAAATAAAATTATTATTTTAATTGAGTTATTATACTACTTTGCGAATAACTGCGGTATAATATATGTATGGAATGTAGAGTGATAAATATATTGGAAATATATATCTTTATTACGTCAATAGTTTCTAGAAGCATGTTTTGATACATTGGATGTATCTATGTGGTTATTAGAATGATTTATGGTAAATAAATAATTTTAATATAATTTATTTATTAAATAAAATATTTTTATTTAATAAATAGCTTCCGTTTTAATAAAAAAGATTTTTGGGAAAAGAATTTTGTATAATATATTTTATGTGATATGTATGGATGGTACTTAAATGTATTATATAATAAGTTATATTATGTATATGTATATAATACATGTGCTTATATAAAATGTGAGTAACCTCCAAGTAAGAAATTAAGACTGTGAAACCAGGAAAGCAGGAGCTGGCTTGTAATAAAGGTCTATAGGCACATGACTCAACAAGTCTATTATGTAAGATACAAGAAACTTTCGTACAGAGCAAGTGAAGAGCTCAGTTAAGTTATTAACGTGAGGAACAAGATTAATCTGCCTATAAAAGATAAGCTAAAGCCTTCAAAATCAGTTCCTTGGCTTAACAATAAGTTTCCTGCTCTGTCACTTCATCTTATAATAATTCAGCTGATATAGAAGCCATCAAAATGAAGAAGATTTTCACATAGAATGAGAACAAGACGTAATGAAATGATTTAGTTAAATTTCTATTGGGTTAATAGCTTATTTAAATTGAAGTTATGAATGGTCATGTGGGTCAATTTGACTTGATGTGGTAATATTCAGAGGATTGCTATGAAATCTGGGATTAGATTATACTGAAATTTCTATGAGATTGAAAATTCTAGACCACGCCCACAGTTTATATGACCGAATGTTCAAAGGAAGATTTTATATTTAAATCCTAGAAATCAAAGGCCTGTAATGCCTATGGTAATTGACAATCTAAATAATAAATAAAATGTGTCCCTAGTTATCTGAAATCCTTGTATAGCAGTTATGATGCATGATAGCTAGTTTGATGAATTGAATTTAAGGTTCTGCAGAAACAGAGCCTTATTTTTGGCCTGTCTCGAAGTGGCGCGGTCGCGCCACTTCACCAGTCAAAAGCAGCGCGGCCGCTCTGGAACCCATAAATGAAATCTTAATTTCTTCATCTTTTGGACCTATAAGCATGTGTAATAGGACCCTATAAGCATGAAAAGATGTCTGGTATGAGTATTGAAAATGCCAAACATGAAATGAACTATATTATCATGAATTAGCTAGAATTAGTAAAGAAATTCAAATAAAAAGATAATGTACTTTGAAATAACAAACTAGAAATATGTAAGGAAAGCTTGAGCATGTGTTATATGACATTTCTAGCATGATTATGTGTGTCAAACATGCCCATGGACAGGTTGTAGTCAAATGATCATGTAAAGTTTGTTTCAAATGAGAATTTCAAATGAAATTAAGTAGTTTTGAGAAAGGAACTTGATACATATGAGGTTAAGGCCAAAACATGTATAAAAACTTGATTATCATATGTTATGAAAGTATAACATGCCACCATAAAAATAGAGTGAAAAAATTCTCAACTTTGGATTGATCAAGGAGTAGCGCGGCTAAGCCTAAATAAAGCGCGGTTGCACCGCACTGCAGAACTGCCAAAACATTTTTGCTGTGATTTGAGTTGTGGGGCAAGTGTAATAGGAGGTCTTAAGTTCCAATGCATGCTAATAAGAGTATATAGACTGACCAAATCCAATTTGGCTATGTAAAGCGAGAATTCGCTAAAGAAATGAAATGATTTCAAATGAAAATGAATTTCATTCAATGAAAGGTGAATCAAACGTGCATTGAATACGTGTCTAGATATATGCACCTAGAACCCATGCTTGTTTGGTGTCTATATGGAATGTGCGTATATGATTCAAGTTTCTGTACTTGTGTTTAATGATACATGGACTAGTTTATGTGACTAATGTATATTTATACATGGATACACGGTATAGGATACAAGAACGAATCTAGACTGTAACTATTAAGCTCCGAACAAGGCAAGTATCCTAATCTATGCATTTACTTTATGCAAAGGCTCTATGATTACGCAAGTATCCCAACCCTCCTCAAATTTATATATTAAAAGATAGTTGTGAAAGGTTATCAAAATCCTTGATATAAGTTGCTATGATGCGTACTCGTTTAACTTCGATATGCATGTACTGTTTAAAAATAGTCTGAGCCATTTGATTCGGTTGGACACAAATTAAAATATTTCATTGCTTTCATATTAAGTCTTGAAATATTATTGCTGAATAGACAGAATTGTTCAATCATATTGTTTTGATTTGAACTCCAGACTGAGTATGAACATCCCAGAATTGGGAAAATTTTATATTGCGCCAAAAAAGCGGTGACGTTGAACGAAAAATATCGTTCCTGTTAGATATTATTGATCAATACAGGGCTGATCACCCACCGTGCCCGTAAGACCAGACGGTTCACAGATGAATTTCTGATAGAACCTTTTTAAGAAAAGAAAATAAAAGTTCATGGTCTTATGACCACTCAGCATCAGAAGTCAGTATGTCGTTTCAAAAATGCAAACGAGTCATATTGTTGTTCAGATTTATTCAGTTATTTTAAAGTATTTATTTTGCTGTCAAATCGTATCTTAGAGAAAACATTTATTCCTTGCATACATTGTTTATCAATTATTATTACTTACTGAGCAATTGAATGCTCATTCTTGCTTTATTATAAATGTTTTCACCTAAGCAAGGCCTTATAGAGGGATCAGGAAAAGATAAGGGCAAGGGCAAACTCAATGAATGATCGGAGGCAGTATTTGTAATAGATGAACTTATGTATTGTAATTACAATAAATATCATGAAATGTATTAGTAAATGTCTTCGTACCTGGATAGATAACTCTGGTGTAATAATTTTAGTTATTTAATAGTTTTATATGTTTGAATGGTTGTATTGTGGAGCACCGAATACGGGTTTCAAGTACCCGGATTTGGGGGCGTCACAGCTTCGGAGTTAATATAATATTATATTAACTGATAAAAATCTAAATAAGTTAACTAGGGTTAAAAATGATAAATTGAATTATAAACCCTAATCAGAAAACCCTAATTGATAAAAGTTGTCTGAGTTAGTGAATCAAAACCCTAATTATTACACAAGAATCTTAATTGATATAATTAGATTCTAAATAATGAATCATAATATTAATTATGAATCATTGAACGTAGATTAAAACCCTAATTGAAAGATTTAAACCCTAATTCATGAATTAGGAAATCCTAACGCTAATTATGAAACCCTAATTCTAATTAGGTTATCTTAAACTATAAATTATGATATGTTAAATCTTAATTATGATATATAAGCTTAATTAAGATATTACTAAATATAATTAAACATCCTAAACATGATTAACGAAAATCTAAGTTTAATTAGTAAGAATTAAATCAAAATTAAAAGATTTAACCAATAGAAATTAAGCTAGGAGTGTGCAAGCTTGTGCTCAACACACTCCAACACAAGTAGGAGAATAGGATCAGACCTCAAGTAGCACAAGTTAAGTTGTCAAGATCTTTATGGAGGCAAAAAGGTATGAAATGACCTAAAAACCCTAACTTGCAAAGTTTTATAAATAGGACACCAAACTGATCATGTGAGCTACGAAAATCTTTAACCTATACACTTATTTATCAAGCCAAAACAAGCCTCTGCAATTTTAAGTTCAGAATCAAAGATCAGAAATCAAAAGTAGCTCAAAAAGGTGCAAAAACCCTAAATTTTTACTAGATCTTTAAAGCTTTGTTAGATATTAGGTTTAGATGTTTGGGGATGTGTAATAATATGTTATTTGATGATCTGAGTTGTTAAATCATGCTTCCATAACATCTAGATATCAAAATTAGGCAAAAATAGTAAACTGTCCTTGACAGTCAAGAACAGTCTGACAAGGACTTTTGTCAGACCTTTTGATCGTCTTAAATTGTTAGTTTGATGTGTTTTAAAGTATGTCGTTGTAGTATGCCATGAGGTTAAGACATAGGAACAATAATTTTATCCAACCGATCAATATCCAGAGAGATATTTGTGTGAAAAAGTCCCCACTTGATCACGAGCGTTCTGTTTCTGGGCAACCCAGAAAAGCGAAGAACAGCTCTGACAGTTCACTGACAAGCTTTGACCGACCTAGATCTTGATTTGGTGATATAATTTATGAGGTCTTGATGTTTGTAGCTGTTCTCTGCCATGTAATCTACAAGTATAAATCAATTAATTACATAAAGCTAACTAGGAACGAACATTATTAGCAGTCAAACTGCGTTAACCGACCATGACCGATGAGTTTCTGGGTTACCCAGAAACTCAAGAACAGTTTGATCCGACTAGTTTGACCTGATCAAATCTTGCACATGTGACGTTGTTTGATCTCAATTAATACATGTCGTTGTACCTTGCCATGTCTAGTATAACAAGCAACAAAGATCAAACTCAAATGACACTCTCCTTCCGGCCAGCCAAGAACACTATAAGCGACGCTGACTGTCGCTAAAGCCTTTTAGCAAGGGAAATAAATAAAAATTAATAATAATTCTAATAATTGAATAAATTATAAATAAATATTAAATAATTAATAATTAAATATTAGAATTCATTTTTAATTATATTTAATAATTTTTAATATTCTGACTTAAATTTTTAATAATTATTTAATTTAATTAAATATTAATAATAATAAATTATTTAATAATTATATTAAATAAATGATTTAAAAATGATATTAATGTATTTAAATTATTTTAAATGATAATTAAATCATTTAAAATTTTTACTAACTTTCAAAAATTATTATAAATGATAAATAAATTATTTTAAATAATATACTAAATATTTAAAAATATTATAAATGATAATTGAATCATTTATATATTAAACTAAGTTTTAAAAATTATTATAAATAATAACTACATCATTTAAATAATAAAATAAATTCTAAAAAATATTATTAATGATAAAATAAATCATTTAAATAATATTCTATCTTTCTAAAAAATATTGTAAATGATAAATAAATTATTTAAATAATATTTTACATATCTAAAATTATTCTAAATGATAAATAAATCATTTAAATAATGTATTAATGTTTTAAAAATATGATAAATGATAATTAAATCATTTAAAAATATTTCTAAGCTTGTAAAAATTATTTAAAAATAATATTAAACTTCTAAAAATGTTACAAATGATAATTAAATTATCTAGACTAATATTTAAGCTTCCAAATAAAGTTTTATTGATAAACCTATATGTTTACCTATCTAATGACGCGACTGAGATACCGAATCGACGTCGAACCTTAATGAAACTTGTCTAGTTTAACTTGTTACATGTTATTATAAGTTCTAACGCTTACTTTTGGTGTACATATACTACGTATGCTGATAGACCGCGTTAACATTAGTTAAAAGATCTATGCTAAGGCAAGTCTTCTAACCTTGTTACATTTAAGCAAGTATAATACATCTTGCTATCAATTATTGTGAAGTTATTGCTTCTTGTTCAGCATAACTTAAGAAATGAATCATTATTTCATATATTGCTTGATAGAGCTTAAATTGTTGTGTCAAACCAAATTATTTTGGTAATACATCTTATACTAAGAAATGAAACACCTTGATGTAAGGTTGTAAATGTTGACTATATATTGACACAAATTGTAGGATGATATGCATACTCCTAGGATATTCGATAGGCCGATCCCCTACGAGATATCCGAATCAAGCTTTTCTAAGTCATTAAAGACTGATAGAACTGATTGAAACATATGGTTCATGTACTAAACCCTCAGTTATACATCTTTGACATCTTTCAACTCAAACACATTGTGTTTACGTTTTCAAATAAACTTGCTGAGCATTTGTAGCTCATTCTTGCGTACAATTTTCAATGCAGTTTTAGATGGTAATCCTGAATCTTTAGAGACAGACAAGGGAAAAGGCCTTGTTAATTAGTTTTATCTTACTGTTTTGAATGATTTCAAGTCTTATGAGACTTTTGTTGTAATAAAGACATAGTACGGAGAACGTTGTAATCAAACTTAAGATTATGAAATATATATCATATTTTGTTACATCTCTTGCGTTGTATTTCCATTCTTAGTTAAGTTAGAAAGTAGCATTTGATCTAGTACAATATCCTATGAACTATATATCTGAATGAGGGTATTTAAATGATACTGGGAGTTCTGTAAGGGTTGAGGTTACACTTAATGAGCGCCGGTAAGGTGCCACCTTTACCAGAATGCGCCCCTCAGTTCCAAGAACAATCTTATCATTAATACTGTGAATGTCAGATAGATAGGGAATATCGATATGAAAGAGATATTCATAAGATATGAATCTATACATCCAAGTGAGGGTATCCAAACACAGTTAACGTTCTGGCCAGAACTATTATCTGTTATGGGATATTGTGAACCTTGGATAGATAGAAGTCATATATTATGGAATGTTTATAGTTGAATAGTTTCATGTGAGCACCAAATCTGCTACAGGGAGTATAGGGAATTTGGGAGCATCACACCTTCCAACTCTAATGCTGAAGAAGTCGGTCGAGCATGACGCTTGACCTATCAGGGAAGTCCTCAGTTTTCAATTCTGTATTTTATAAACAATGATGACATTGTCCAATTTGAGTTTGGGGGTAGATATTGTTTCATATAGTTAGTTATTTTTAAATGCATTGACATGGTAGTTGCATTCACATAGTATGTTTATAAGCATTGACATAGTTAGAAATAATCATGTGAAATATCATCAATATGACTTTTCATGTGAAATATCATCAAAATGACTTTTCTTGCTTTTAATGTTCATATTCGATCTGTTCATTACATTTTGATGATCATGGTACATATAGTGTCTAAAAAATGAAAAAAATAAAATAAAATCATTTATAGTTGCATTTAGGAACATTAGAGCAGCGCATTTTAGGAAGGCCGATGATATGATGTTGATCAATTTTCTAATGTATTCAGTATTACGGATTAGGATTGCTAAGTTAGGAATGTTAACTGTTGTTGGTTTCGTTAAATTTGTGACCCTTTGATTTCATATTGCACACGTCAATGTTTTGAACTGTTAGATTTTAGTTCAATTTTATGAATCTGGTGCTCATTAAGGATGAAAAAACCTCTATCACTTGTTGGAACGCAAAAATATGAATAACTACTTTGATGTCTGTCTGAAATGCAAGAAAAAGTAGAAATTGACAAAAGGAGGATAATAGACAGATATGAGCAGATATTGACTAGTTTATTTTTGTGGCCTTTGTCATTTGAATAAGTAAGCCCTTTGGAGTGTCTCTACGCTCGGTGCCCTAAAACTGTAACAACCCCGAAATCCGATTTACTTGACCTTAGGTCCGGTTCGTCACGATAATACTTATACAGTACAATTTTATTTTTTTATTTTTACAACGTAAATGTAATATCTAAAATATTACAAATACATTTCAATCTAATCACAGGTTTCCTAACCTTTAATCGTACAACACATTTTAAATTAGAGTATATAATACATCAATTGTGAATAATAGTGCAGCTTTAAAATAATATAATGTCGCCACATAGACTTTAATTCCTCATTTAAATAATTTCCCTTCGGTCATCTTTTTCTGACCGTCCAGGTCCTTCTGTGCTAGCTGGAAAAAAAAATTTGTTTGTGGCGTGAGTGAGCAACTACGTTGCTCGCAAGTTTAACAGTTATCACATAACACATAAATCATGTATCATGCATGCCTCATAATATATCCATGTATGACAGTTATACATGTAATATGTTAACATGTATGTCACATATCATCATGCTTTTCATTGCCCAGTATAAAGTTCACATTAACGTAACAACTAATTCAACAGTTCATAGCATGTTATAATATGACAACGCACAAATAATGACAAAAACACATAAGAACAAGTTCTGAAAAACTTGCTTGGGTCCGTAGTGTAAGTTTGTAAAATCACAATCATATGAGATACGCAACGGAAAATGGAAATTAAAATTTTTACAACTTACCCATGAATCACCTTATGCATAGCTATTAATTGATGAAGATTAACAAGAGATAATACCTTTGATGATTCAACTCTTGAACCGCTACAAGATCTACTCATCTCTTGATTTCTTCAAGCTCTTCCAATCTACATTCTTCAAGCTCTTCCAATCTACAATCCTTTGTTGATTTCTTCAAGCTCCTCCAATCTTTGTTCCTTAGATTAAACACTAGCTACAAAGTGTATGTAGCACTCTAGAGGTAATCCACCAAGAACAATTATACAAGAAACAATATTTTGATTTCCTAGAAATCTTGGATGGCTAATCCCATTAATTTTATTCCTAACTCTTAAGAATAACAAGAACACTTCTTTTAGAACACATAGATGATCTTTTTAATATTTCACTCTTAACTCTTAAGATGGAGGCTAATGAATATGCTAGGTTAATTAGGAAACCTTAATCTTATTAGGATACTTACAAAAATAATACTTACACCAAATGTAAGTATACATTTGCTCCTAACCCACATGTTATTCATTTAAGCAATTAACATGTGTTACTTGCTTAATCAACATTAAGCATGTATACTACCATTTTATTTAATTTGTATTTTTATTTAATTTAATTCTCAATCTAATTAAGAATTAAATAATAATAATAATAATAATAAGATTTCTCTCATTAATTTATAATTCAATATTTCTCCAAATATATCATTATAAATATTAAGCATTTCAATTTATTCAACTAATAAATTAAATACTTAATTTATTATTATTTAGCCAATTGTTTCCAATACAAAATTATTCTTTTGCGGTGTGACCCTTTAGGTTCAATATTATGCCGGTCATAGAATAAATAAATTAGAACTATTCTAATATTATTTATAATGAATTAAACTCCTTTAATTCATATATAAATAAATATTATTTATTCTACATCATGAGGGACACCTTACGATAATGTATCATGACTATCCGTATAATATGAAATCAATGTTTAATCACATAGAACCTATTCAGCAGTAGTTACTGTACAATTCAATCCTTCTACCATACAATGTCCCGATTAAATATAAGACATGGAATTACTGACAAGTCTTATTTTATTCAATCATATGCATTTCGATCCAAGAATGCACAGCTCCGATTAATGTAAATTAGAAACTCCTTTCTAATTTTCATTCAACCCTGGCCAGGGATTTCTGAGCTGTCATTTATCAAATCGCATAGGACATTCTCTCCCTTTATTAGAAGTGGTAGATCCTTTGTCGATCATTCGCCTACCTTCGTGTATACTTTATTATACCCGTACATATCCTATAACATATACTAAGGTATTAAGGAATATGACAAAGTATAACTAGCATACACAAAGTACTATGATGATCTCAATTCCAATGATCACTTGTACTACTATCACTTTAAGAACTTCCTATTGACAGGTGAATAAAACTCCATTAGGGTTCTTAAGCAAGTCACGTTCAGTGAACTTATTCTCTAATAAGCACCTACATACTTGCTTTAGTGTCTCCACACAAATGATTATGAGATCAATCATCATCTTCTAAAGATCAAGCATAATATGTACTAATCTATCCGGATCAATAATCCCAATATTAGTGATCCAATGATTAGGAACATTTTAGTTTTTGAGCTTTCTTAAATTTAGATCTCACTAGCATGATCTCATCATGATTCTAAAAGCATTGCTCGAAAACTATGGGTTCATCACATTTATTAATTCAACCAATTAACATGGATAAAATATGCCTTTTATTCTATTATTAATATTTGAATAAGATTACAAAGTAAATGCTTATTACATCAAATATAATTGGCTTGAGGGCATATTACTTTCACGTAATTCATCATCTATTTTATTCGCATCCGAAATTTCGTTTTCCTTCAATAATGGGCTATAATTTAAGTATTTAACATAGCAATGCTCGTCATTTCAGCACTTTAATAAATTATATATTAATATTATGACTAAATAATATTAATATATTCTTAATACTCCTCATATTAATATTATAATTAAATAATATTAATATACATAACATACTCACTACTTATATATAAATATTATACTTAAATAATATTAATATACTTAAAATACACATTACTTATATATTAATATTATAATAATATTAACATACTTAAAAACATTCAGCATTTAAATACTATTAATAAACTTAAAATGGTCATCACCTGCATATTAATATTATAATCAAATAATATTAATACACTTAAATACTGATCAATTATATATTAATAGTATAATTAAATAATATTAATATACCTAAAATAATCATTACTTATATATTAATATTAAATAATATTAATATACTTAAAACATACCTCATTTATATATTAATATCATAATTAAATAATATTAATATACTTAAAATACTTAATACGTGTATATTAATATCATAATGAAATAATATTAATACACTTAACATACTTATCATTTATAATTTATATATTAATATTATAAGTAAATAATATTAATATATTTAATACTCATTTCAAGAACATTTGTGCTAATACAACTACTATATCATCAATAGTAAATAACTGAATATATTATATAATTACATTATATAATATTATATATTATATATTTATATTATATAATATATTAATATATCATGTTCTATAATATATTATATAACATAATATTAATGTAAGATAACATATTATCGTTTTAGTTTTACTTCACTGCTTTAGTAAGCAGTAGCTGAAGAACTTTTATGGAGGTGATTTAGTATAGTTTTAGTTACAAGAAAAAACATTGTCAAGATGATATGTGGGAGTAGTGGGCATCTTGCTTACTGTAATAAATTATTTCTACCATGATCAAATATTAGGCAGCTTCAGTCGAATTCTTTTGATGGGTAATATTAACATTACATACACATTATATGGTAACACACTAATAAAAGTATATATATATATATATATATATATATATATTGAAATATTATGCCTATAAGCATGCATCTCAAGATCATTACCATGCAAGTAGGTAGTATTACCCTTGTCATCATGCCATCCAATAAGGGTTTCCTTGGATGAGTAAGGCTCATGTATGTTATAATTAAGTTACAGCAGCACCGGGTTCCCCATGAACAACCAAAACCAAGCTCCATTCTCATGACTTTGTTTCACTGTGACGCCCCCAAATTCGTGTCTCAAATACCCGGATTCGGTCATCACGATCTAATACAAATATCCACCTCCAAACAACATACAATAACTAAATGCGGAATATAATAAACATATGTTGTTCATTCAAAAGGTGTTACTAGTCCCAAGATTCGATAACCTTAATACATAAAGCAAAACATAACCTAAATATTAATTAGGGTTAAAATTACATTGATAGTAAATTAACTAAGCATAAAACAAAGTCAGCTACTTGAAGTCTATTACTTTATCTTTTCTTTACCCTTGCCCTTCCCTGAAGTCTCGAGTTTAACTGCAATAAAAGTCATGATATAGCAAGGATAAGCAACTAGTTTGCTCATCAAGTTTAAATGTAACAATAACGGATATATCATGATGAACGGAATATAAAAAAAAAGAATTCAACAATATGAATATCGGAAGCAAGAATAATAATTGCTTTTAGAATGAATGATAGTCAAGTAGACTTTGAACAATAAACTTCTAATGGAATCAATAGCTGATTGACCCTTTGTTTACTGGCTACAAAATATGTACTTGAGGGGATCAGCCTCACGTACGCTATGTATATGCATAACATTCAACTCTGCTGTTTGTATCTTATATTAGATACATGGGGTACTCCCCTAAAATAAAAGAGTGTTCACTTCAGTCTAAGAATCTATACCATCAATTAGCCTGGATAGCCTTTATATAAAAATTTCATGCAATTGTCTAACCGAACAAGGGTTCAGACTCAATCTTAAATAGTTTATGAATTATAGAATTTTAAATAATGTACAAGTCCAAGACTGTACGAATTCAAGTGCACCAAGTGCGAGTATCAATAAAATCGATGTGGAATAATTGTAAAGTAATTAAACTGAAAGTAGTATGCACACAAACCAATCATATTTGATATGATGTAGCATATACTTTGTAATCTTATTCGGTTATTAAAGGCATTTTACTTTATCTGCATGGTGCTGTTATATTAAATGTGATAAACCCATAGTTTTGAGCAATGCTTTTAGAATCATGATGGTGATCATGCTAATGAGATCTAAATTCTAGATAGCTCACAAACTAAAATCGTTCCTAATCGTTGGATTACTAAAAAGGGGATTAGTGAATCCGGATAGATTAGTACATACGTTGCTTGCTCTTAGGAAGAGGATGATTGATCTCATAATCATTTGTGTGGAGACACTAAAGCAAGTATATAGGTGCTTATTGGAGAATAAGTTCACTGAACTTGGCTCGCTAAGGAATACCTAATGGAGTTTTACTCGCCTGTCAATAGGAATTCCTCTAGTGATAGTAATACAAGTGATCCTTGGACTTGAGATCATCATAGTATCTTGTGTATGATGAGTTATACTTTGACATGTCCCTTAAGATCTTTAGGGTATATCAAAGGGTATGATTGGGTATAATAAGTTATACATGGAGATAGGTGAATGATCAACAAAGAATCTACCACTTCTAGTAAAAGGAGAGAATGTCCTATGTGATTCGATAAATGACGACTCAGAAGTCTTTGGCCAAAGCAGAATGAAATTAGAAAGGAGTTTCTAATTTGCATTATCAGAGTTGTGCATTTGAGAATCGAAATACATATAATTAAATAAAATAAGACTTGACAGTAATTCCATGTCTTATATTTAATTGAGACATTGTATGGTAGAAGGATTGAATTGTACGGTAACTATTCACTGAAAGGTTCTTTTGTGATTAATGTTGAAATCTATATTATCTGGAAAGTCGTTGATCGCTAAGGGGGCTTACCCTTATTGTAGAATAAATATTATTTATTTAAATGAATTAAATAGTTTAATTTATTTATTTAAATAAGATTAGAATTGTTCTAATTGATTTGTTCACAACCGGTTTAATATGGAGAACCTAAAGGGTCACACCGCAAAAGGAAAATATTTGTTTAAGAAGTAAATGACATAATTGTAATAATAAGTTAATTGTATGGATATAGAATAAATTAAATAGCTTAATATTTATTATTTAATATTTTGGAAATATTAAATATAAATTAATAAAAGGAGTCTTATTATTATTATTACCATTACTATTATTTAATTCCTAATAGGGATTGAGAATTAATTAATAGAAGTACTCTCTCATAAATTCCTAATTGGATTAGGAGTTTAATTAATTAAAGGAGTTTAATTAAAATAAAAAACCTAATCCTAAATAGTTTAGGAGGGTTCCCTATATCTATAAATAAGAGGAGTCTTATCATGATTTAGGGTTAGACAGTTACACACTCTTCCATAAGAATTGGAGAGAGATAGTATTTGCAATTTCTATAGAGATAGAAACTAGGGTTTTGCCAACACCCATCTTCTTGAACAACTATTATTCCTTGGTGGATCACCTCTAGAGGCCAAACACTTGGGTGGCTAACGTTGATCAAAGGAAGGAATTTAATCGGTGGAATTCAAGGAGAACGCGAAGGATTTGGAGGTGAACTCGTACCTGTGGAAGCATGGTTCTACAAGGGTATGATTCGCATACTCTATCTCTTTCGTTTAATTGATAATTGAGCACATGGATGATCATGGTGATGGTTTGTATGAAAAATTTTAAAATCCGTTATATCGCGCTTCCGAACTATTTATGTAATTTGATTGCATGTTCGCGCTATATACAAACCTAACAGTGGTATCAGAGCCTAACCTTGTGCTAATTATCGATTATTATAATTCCATGTATGTATGGGTATGCGATTGGATTGATTTTCTGGGCAAAAGAAAAAAAAAATTCGAAGTCTGCTACGCCGCGCGGCCGCGCCGCTTCCAGTTCATTCTGGAGCGCGGCCGCGCCTGGACCCAGAAATTATTTTTGGGGGTGCAGCGCGGCCGCGCCGCTCCTAGTTCATTTCGGAGCGCGGCCGCGCCGGTCTGCAGATTTTGAAAATTTTTTATTTTGATTTTATTTATTTTCAATTAAGATAAAAGGTTTATTTTGAATTGAAATATAATTAAAATTAAAAGTTTTATTCACATTTGGAATAGGATTCCATGTTTCCTAGAATAAAGGAGTTTATTCACATATGGAATAAGATTCCATGTTTCCTTAAAAATAAAGATGTTTATTTGATAAGGAATAGGATTTAACATATTTTATTTTTTCAAGCAATTTTAAGTTAAAATAAAGGAGTTTATTTTGTACTTGAAATTGGTTTTCATGTTAATTAAAATAAAGGAGTTTATTTTGATTTGGAATTTGATTAAAAAATAAAGGAGTTTATTTTTATTCAAAATTGGATAAAATAAAATAAAGAAGTTTATTATGATTTAAATTTTGATTAAAAATAAAGGAGTTTATTTTTGTTTCAAAATTGGATTTCTAATAAACTTTTAATTGCCCATTAAATGATATCAATGCATATATGGAATGATTTTATTATTCATGAGATGAATGTTATTTATTGATACATATGGAGATATGTATGATAATAAATAGGGATTAATTATGGACTACTGACCAATGTGTGATTGGATTTATTTTAGTGAATGCTTGAATGAATGGGTTTTTATAAATGGGGTCTGCGTACCTCGTCTTCTCTAGTTTTTCTTGATGTAAATTCTATCTTCCTCCTATGTACCTCCCCTTGACTGCTGATCAAGGTTTCTATTTATTGTAAATAATTTATGTAATAGGTTTAGTTAGAATTACTTGAAGAATTGGAGACAAAGGAGCAAGGAACGCTTGAAGACCCGTTTGTAATGGAGCCCGAGTTTAAATGTAATAGTTATATTTAAATTTTGTTCTTGCACCCTAGGTTTGACCTTTTGGTTCACTTAGTGGCTCTAGTGAACCAAACTAGAATAAAAGTCCATAATCAATCCGGGTAGAATATAGTATTCTATATGTGCATGCTTACTATGTATATATTATATATTATACAACATGCTTCGCATGTTAAATAATATGACGCGTATTTTATATATATATATATATATATATATATATATATATATATATATATGTGTGTGTGTGTGTGTGTGTGTGTGCATGCGCTATTATCAATATGAGACAAATAATAACAAACCCCTAAAAGAAATTATATTAAGTCCTAAGCGTTCAAAGATATTTGGAATATCGAACGTCGCCTTCTAGCATGGTAAAGCAATAGAGTATTAAATATTTAATATGAGTTTGTTGTGTCACCACAAGGCAAGTATTAAATATTTAAGATGTTGCATTATCACATTTAATGCTTATACATAGACTGAACGATGTTGTTTTGTTGTGTCACCACAAGGACAGTGTTTTTCTTTCGAATATATGGAAGTGCTAGGATGGACTTAACTTGGATAATTTTGATTCGGATGTGTCACCACTTGATCAAAATAATCTAAGAGGCAAAATACAAGGAGTTACATAGAGATGTAATTGACAATAGTTGTCTACCTATTTATTTATATATCGTTTGTTGTGTCACCACAAGGCTATATACATTTGAAATGGGATCCTTATTCTCACTAGCAAATCTTTAATTAGATATACCGAACTATATAGGGAGGGTAATATAGTTTGATGAAAATAGTGGGAGATACCAATTTAAAATAAAGACCTAATTTATTTTGGTAATTAATTAAAATGAATGTATGCTAAAATGTTGTTAAATTAAAAATTCATTTATAGATTTTTACAATGTCTAATTTACTATCACTGCGGAGCATATTAGATGCTAATTAACCGGACCAAATTAAAAGGACTGGTTAAAGAATTTGAGAATAGTTCTCAAGGCCGAAAAGCTATCTTATGTCCTTAATATGTCTATCCTGCAATGGTTGCAGACAATGCCTCTGAGGAAGAGATTGCTACTTTTAGAAAGTAGTAAGATGATGCACAGTTGGCTCAATGCATCATGCTCGCATCCATGAGTAACAAGCTTCAGCGTCAGCATGAAACTATGGATGCTCCTATTGTACTCCGGCACCTTCAAGGAGTTGAATGGTGAGGAAAGTAGGACTATTAGATATCAGATATCTAAGGAGCTTTTCCGATCTAGAATGACCGATGGCACTACAGTATAGACAAATGTCTTAAAATGATCAATCTGATTGAACAATTGGGACAACTGGGTTTTAATGGATGGAGAGTCGATCCAAGATTTGATCTTGTAATCATTTTCAGACTCTTTCTCACAAATTGTTGTGAATTTCCACATGAACAAGCTATATGTCAGTCTGCCTGAGTTACTTAAACATGTTGAAAACTGTAAAGAGTCACTTTCCAACCAAGAAAGACCAAGTTTTACTAGTAGATGATTCTTCCAGGAAGCGGAAGAAAGCCAAAGGATCTTCTTAAAAGAAGAACAATTCAAAGAAGGTAAATAAAAAGGCAAAAACAAAGGACAATAAGAACAAGACTGATGCAGATAGCAAAGGAGTTTGCTTCCACTGCAATAAGCCTGGATACTGGAAAGAAAACTGTAAGTAGAATCTTACAGAGGCTAACCAGAAGAAGCTTAGTGAAGCTTCGGTTACAGTTATAGGTTTGTTCATGATTAAAATAAATCTTTCTGTAAGTCAAGGTTCTACTTGGGTATTGGATACCGGCTGTAGTTCTCACGTATGCAATCCAATACAGAGACTAAGCAGAAGTAGAAAGCTAAACAAAGAGTAAGTAATCTTACGTGCGGAGAATGGAGTAATGGTTGCTACATTAGCCGTAGGAACTTATAGTTTAGCGTTACCTACGAGCAAGTCTATTAAGTTAATAAGTTGTTATTATGTTCCAGTTCTCATTAGAAACATTAGAATTTTCATTGTTGGACAAGGAAGATTCTGGTATTATATTTAAGAACAATTGTTGTTCTATTTATAATGATGTTTTGTTTGAAACTGGAAGATCACTTGATGGACTTTGTAAACTTGACTTACATGATAAATAATTTTGCAAATTGAACAAACTAGTAAAAGAAAAGGAGATGATCATTCAAAGAGTTGAATGTGTGTATTTGATAAAATACAAGTCTGAATCATTTGAAATGTTCAAAGAATTCAGAAGTGAAACATATTGACAAAGTATTAAGATTCTTTGATTAGATCGAGGAAGGAATACTTGTGCAATGAGTTTCTAGATCATCTCAAAATGGTATTTTCTCATAATGGACACCTCCTGATACGCAATAATTGATTGGTGTATCTAAAAGGAGAAATTGTACCTTGTTGGACATGGTATAGTACATAATGATTTTTACCGACATTCTAGTATCCATCTGGGGTTATGCCCTAGAAACGGTTGCATATCTACAAAATAAGGTAACCTCAAAAATTCGAGCCCAAGACTCTATAAAGGTTATGGATAGAAAGGATTCCTACTCTTAAGTATGTTAAGATAAGGGGTTATCCAGCTTATGTGAAAAGGTTTCAAAGATAAGTTTGGGACAAAATCTGATAAGTGCAGACTTGTGGGATATCCTAAAGAAAGTTTAGGGTATTATTACTATAATCCTATACGCTGCCTTCTTAGATAAAGGTGTTTATTATTGAAGGAGCTAGTGAGAGGGTAATAGATCTTGAAAGAGTTCAAGAACCACAAAGCACTTTAAGTCGAACCGAGGAACCTGTAGATAGACCTATTGTACCACAACCGAATCGTAAATCTGGAAGAGTACCGAAGATACCTGGGAGGTATGGATTCATCATAGAGGATGATGATGAGGTACGCATCATAGAGGATGATGATCCAGTTATATACGATGAGGCTATGAGTAGAAGACAATCAGAGAAATGGCAGATGACCATGAAATCCGAAATGGACTCCATGTAAGAAAACCAAGTATAGACTCTGGTTTCTCCACCTAAAGGCATAGTTCCTAGAGTGTGAATATGGGTCTTTAAGAGAAAGACTAGGGCAAATGGCAAGGTGGAGACCTATAAGACCAGACCTGTTTAAAAGGTTTTTCAAGTTAAGGAGTTGACTGTGATAAAACCTTATTACCGGGTAATGCTCAAGTCCATTTGGATTTTACTTGCGATTGCAGCTTATTACGAAATCTGGCAAAATGGATGTGGAGACGTCCTTCCTCATTGAAGACTTGAGGAGAATGTATGTATGATACAGCCAGAGGAATTTGTTTCAAAGGTTGAAGCAAATCGTGTTTTAAGCTACAATGATCCAAAGATGGATTGAAGCAAGCTTCTCAAAGATGGAACATTCGTTTTGATGAGACAATCAAAAGAGTTTGATTTTATCAAAAATGAGAATGAACCTAGTGTGTACAAAAGGGTCAGTGGGAGCACTGTGACATTCCTGGTATTATATGTTGATATACTACTGATAAAGAATAACACACCAATGCTACAATCAGTAGAAATAAAATTGTCTAAACATTCCTCCATGAATGACTTGGGAGGAGCATCCTATAAATTGGGGATATAAATCTATATAGATAGATTTAAAAAGATGTTCGGCTTGACCCAATGAATGTATATTCATTCGATGCTAAAGGCGTTTAGCATAGCAAACTCCAAGAGAGGTCTCATGATGATGAGCCATGGAGTGTATCTCTCTAAAATTGTCCCCAATTGAAAGAGAGATCGCATGAGTTACTATCATGTATGCAATGAATATACTAGGCTTGATGTTGATCAGTCATATTCTGGAGAAGATCACTGTAAGACAGTGATAAACATCTTTAAGTACTTAACCGGTACTGAAGATGTGATCATGATTCATGGTAGGTCTGAATTAAAACTAGAGGGCTAAACAGACTCAAGTTTTTCAGACTGACCAAGACGATAAATCCACTTTAAGGTAAGTCGTTACTTTGAAAGGTGGTACAGTGATTTGGAAAAGTTCCAAACAGCAAAGAGTTGATGGTTTAGTGACAAAGACAAAGTATATAGCTGTAAATGAAGCTGCAAGTTGATTGTTTGGATGAAAAGTTCATCACAGAACTAGGAATAGTTCGTAAGTCTTATCTTGGATTCAAACATGTGTTGCGACACTTTCATTTGATTAGTGGAATCATTGAAAGAGGAGAAGTCACTATAGAGATAGTGGACTCTCAAGAACGACATTGCATATCCATTTATTAAAGCTTTATCCAAACAGCAGGATGATCGTCACTTAAAGAAGAAGGGTATTAGATACCATGACGATTGGCTTTAGTGCAAGTGGGAGATTGAAAGTAGTATGCACACAAGCCAATCATATTTGATATGATGTATCATATACTTTGTAATCTTATTCGGTTATTAAAGGCATTTTACTTTATCTGCATGGTGCTATTATATTAAATGTGATAAACCCATAGTTTTGAGCAATGCTTTTAGAATCATGATGGTGATCATGCTAATGAGATCTAAATTCTAGATAGCTCACAAACTAAAATCGTTCCTAATCGTTGGATTACTAAAAAGGGGATTAGTGAATCCGGATAGATGAGTACATACGTTGCTTGCTCTTAGGAAAAGGATGATTGATCTCATAATCATTTGTATGGAGACACTAAAGCAAGTATATAGGTGCTTATTGGAGAATAAGTTCACTGAACTTGGCTCGCTAAGGAATACCTAATGGAGTTTTACTCGCCTGTCAATAGGAATTCCTGTAATGCCCGTGAATTTTGAACGTCATTATTAATTAAATATAATTTTAATTTTAATGAGTTAACTTTATGTTCTTACTTAAACCTTTGGGTGTATTGGTGGATTATGTGACTATGTGATTTATTGATATAAATTGTGTTAAGGGAATTACTAGTAGTATATTTAAACTAGTGAGAAAACCCAAGGCTTTATATCCATAAAGTTGACAAGGTATTTACTAAATTAAGTATTCAAGTAAATTGAATATAGTTAGTAAATAAAGTGTGTGGGTTAATTAATGAAAGTAGTTGTTAATGATATATAGTCCAAATTGGATAATAATAATTAATAGTTAAGTTAGTAATTTATTTACTAATTGACTAAGTTACTTAATTAATGAACCTAGTCCAATCATTTATATTAATTAAGGATTTAGGTATTAATTGTGTGGCTTATTAAATGAGCTATCATGTAGTTAAATTAAATGACCCAATATTGCATTAAATAGATTAAGATTTTATTAGCCTAATCATTTAGATTGGAAGCCAATGGTATTTAATGTGGGGTCCAAAACCTAGCCACTTGATATATTAAATGTGAAACATTTGTTTATTAATTAAAGCTATTTGGGACAATATTTTTGGGACAATTTCCTTCTTGGCCGTGCACTAGGAGAGAGGGGGGAGCAAGTTGATTTCAAATTTTACTTTAATTAAGTAGCTAGCTTGTCTTGGAAGTTGAAATTGTAGACTTGATGGAGTAGCTTCCTATTATGTCAAATAACTTCCTATCATGTCAAGTAGCTTCCTATTATGTCATAGCTTCCTAAGATGTCAACTAGCCACCCTAGTGACACAAGGCTACTCACTAGCTCCATGATGATAAAAAGTAGAGGTTTCTTGCTATTATCCAATTAGTAAGCCTTTTATCCAAGGGACAACAAAGATATGGGGGATATTAGTAACTCTTACACAAAGGACAATGGGTCAAGCTCCCATTGGTGGAAAATCTAAGTAGCATACTTAAAGATAAGATTAAGGCTAAATGGAAGGGATAAGGTGAACTCTTATATCCAAGGGGCAAGAAAGATGTGGGGGATAATAGCATGAATTCTAATTTAGCATTATACTTGCAAGTATTATATCCTTTCATTTCATTTCAAGTTCATTTCTTCTTTTCATCTCCTTCTTTCATTTCTCCCAAGCAAGAACATAGAGTAAGAGCTTAGAGAGGAAACGAGAGTGAGATTAGCATAGTTCATATATCTCAAGTTCATCACATACTTTGGTAGATCAAGGAGAGTAGCTACAAGATCAAGGTGAAACCCTAAACCATTTCCTTCTTTCTTACTTTGTTTTATTTTTGTAGTTTTTGAGAGATTTTGTTCTAAGACTCAAGACTCAAGAATCATTAGATCTTCATGTTTCATGTATAGATCTAATCCTCTTGAGTGTTAGAATGGAGATTCAAAGGAAGAAAATGAACTTATGTTCTTAAAGGGTAAAAACCCTAGCTTTTCTTCACTTGGATCACCCATAACTTGAGATCTACAACTTGGATTTGTGATCCGTCAAAAGGGAGTGCTTGGTACATGAGTTAGCTAGTAAACCCAAGTGGTAGAACACAAATCCAATAATTTTTGAAGCCTTGGGGGCTATTTTCCCAAAACAGTCCAGCTATAAAACTTAAATCTTTAAAACCCTAAAAGCTTACTATCCTCGTTTTTCCAAATGTTGTTTCGACCAGTTATGGATCTTTTAAAAATCTAGGAAAAATCATAGAGGTACCTTAAGCATCTACAAGTAACAAAAAGAATGAACACGTTTCGATGTGTACGTTTTGTGTAATGGCTTTTACCGTGAAGGACTCCTAAATATTCATACCCGGATTTCTCACTGTGTGTACCTTGAAAATATATGAAATTTTTACAATATATGTATCCATGTTATGAGAGTGTACTCTGAAAATTTCAGAATTTTTTGAGCACAACTTGATTTATGAAAAATGTAACAAGATTCAGAGATTTTGAGTATTTTAAAAATAGTAAATCACTTTCTAAAATTCTAGGAAAATTTGTGGATCATTCTTGGATCATATACTATCCAGATCCAGAGGATAATAATTTTTAGAACCTATTTGCTATTTTTCATAATAATATTATAGTTATGGTTAAAAGAAAATAAATGGTTAAATGATGTCATAAATAAGGAAAATGTGATTTTTAAGCTTGGATACTCCTAATATTATATATTATGACTATTGAGGGGTAATTTGGTAATATTTAATGAGAAATAATATTTATGACCTTTTATGGGTAGTAAAAGAGTTGTTTAATAAAGGGTAAAACAATTAGAATAAATTATTTATTCGCCTAATAACTTATTAAAATATTACTATGATATTTGTAATATAAGAATTCGATATTTTTAAGTAAACAAAGAAATATTAAGATTAAAACTTTATGGAAATATTATTGAATGGGTAATAATATTTGTTTTAAGCATTAATAAATGATTAAGATATTATTAAAATGGCTAATAATATTAGATTAAAATATTATTAATGATATGAGAATTAAAATATTATTAAGAGATTAATAATATTAGATTAAAGTATTATTGGATGATTAAAATATTATTAAGATGTTTAATAACATTAGTAAACGAATAAAAGTGTTATTAGTGGACTAATAATACCAAGAGGTGAATTAAATATTATCAGGATTGATAATATTAAGTGTCTTATAGGATTTACGATAGTTTATTAACTTATGTGTGCTATGTGATTTGCTTAATTGTTAAATAAATAGCATAAGTAAGCGTATCGATATACAACTACGCAGTACTAATTGGTAGATCGACGTTATCAATGTTAGGTTCTTCAAGGCCAATTAGTTAAAGCTAGAATTATTTGTAGCTGAGCAGACAGGCAAGTTCCCTAACTCAAACTCGAGTTATGATTTTTGAAGCATGTTAGTGAATAATTATTGTTGATTATTCACATCTATACTGGTTATTGAGATTCGCACCTTGTGCAATTGAATTCATATTCTATTGTTATTGGATTGTGAATTAGATTAAAGTTCTTTCAAGCATGAACTGTTTATGAGATAGATCTATGCTATTTGTATCAGCTAGATCAAGCATGTCTAAATTTGTGAAATTAAATGTATTTTAGAAGCTGTTCTTATTAAATTGTTATGGTAAGAACTCTTGGTTGAAAAAAGGATAAATTTGATTAAGGCATGATATCAATGCTGGTTTATTAAGTGTTTATGCATAAATCACGGGGTATGACAGGCTGATCCCCTTGATTACCAAAACTTTTTAAGAGGTCCAGTTTAAATGCTGAGAACCTTGGCAAATGTCTTTGGTTATTTCCAACCACTCAGTAATTGTCATTCAATTATTCGAATATTCAATTGTTGACTATTAATTCATGTTTCTTCACAAGTTTATACTGTCGTTGAACATTGAAAGCGAAACTTCCTTCTATTCATGATATATCTCCCTTGTGTATAAACTTGCTAAGCAAACTAGTTGCTTACCCTTGCTATGTCATGATCTTTATTTCAGCTAAGGCAGAAACGTCTAAAGGGGACAAAGGAAAAGGGAAGGTGCAAGAATAGTTGCCTGATAGGGCTTATGTACTAGTTTATTCTTGAATGTTATTTGGTTATGTGAACTCTTATTGTATTAAGGGTACGTTCTCAGTTAAGGTTAAAGAACCTTGGAACCATGATTGTAAGACTTTATTACTATTTTGATAGACATTGTATGTTTATTATTCCGCATTAGTTAGAAAGCATGTTTGTTGTTGAGTATCGTGAACACCGAATTCGAGGTTAGGAAACCCGAATTTGGGGGTGTCACAGGTTGGTATCAAAGCTATAGGTTATAACCCTTAGGAGAAAGAGTCCTTAGACTATAACCTGAGAGAATGTAGAGGAATAAAAGGGGATAGAATTCATATAGAGTTATTTTTAGGTAGAAATTTATTATGATCTTAGAATTAAGGATTTGGATCATACGTTGGTGTTATTAAACTTGTGGATAATTTGAGGAATGTGTATTGATGAGATAATATGGTAAAGTGAAGACCATTAAGTATGGACGATCCATTGTAAACTGGAGTTATAGATATTCGAGGTAATTGGATTAATCATTTGATGCTATTGATCAATTCTATGGCTATTGATCAATTTTTGTGGCTATTCATTAGATAGGATATTGGAGTGATGTTGTATGGAGTTTCTTTGTGATGAAAAGAGGGTACCTTAGAATCTGTTGGGTTAAGATTTGCAAAAAGGAAATGATTGATTCGATAAATAATGAATATATCGATATTTTGAAGTGTAAGTTAAGTTATTAAGCTTTATTGTGGAATGCCAGGTGAGACAAAGGTAATGGACTCATATAGAGTTGTTAAGCAAAAGTTGAGAGTATTGAGATGAATGATGTTATATGCAAAAAAAAATAAAATTTAAGAGATGACTAATGGCAATTTAGATTGTTTTGATGATTAGAAAGGAGAGACAACGGAGAGATTATAAGAAATGAACCAAGGGTAGATTTAGTGTCTGATCTGGAAAAAGTATCTAGAGATGGAACTGAATGATGAGATAATGGAAATCCCTAAGGAGGATCAATTGGAGCCCGATATAAGGAATAGATGGAGGAAATGAAAGAAAGAAAGGTTAAGTCTGAGAGTTATAAGACCTTTGTGAGTCGTAATGAATGAAGAATAGTGGTCAATGTATATGTACTAGTATATCTATGCATGTAAGAAATGTGAATCTCAGTTTTTGTACAGCTAGCAGTATATCTGTTGTAAGTCCCAACTTTGTGCAAGTTGTGGAGTAGTTATGTGAATCCCATCTTGTTGTTAGTAACAGAGGGATAAGTGGATATCAGGAATGCTATATGATGTAAGTAGTACGAGGTACTAAGATGAGGTTATTAGTATTTATTAAAGGTGCCTTGAGGTGATATGATGATGATACATCCCCACTTTTCAGTTCTAGGGGAATGCAATTCTTATTAATCCCATCTTTTGTATCTTAATGGGATAGTTAACATTTATAGGAATATGCCGAAATTATAAGTGATTGACACACTAAGGGTTGTATGAATATAAATGTGGTATTATTATTACATGATTGATTGTGATCGATTTGTGCTTTGACTCTTAAATGATAACATCGGTAGAATTTTGCATGATGTGTAAAACAAGAAGGATTTATGTAAGATTTTGTTTAGAACAAACAATGTCGTCAAGGAGACAACCCCGATACACGAGGGTGGAAGAGTCAATGAATAACGAGGAGGGTCAGACTGACCCCAAGAGGATCTTTGCGAACTTGTTAGAGGAAACGATGCAAGGCAGACCAGCCATTGTGGTTGTTCGGCCATGAAGTCACATGACGAACTTTACAGGTTTCAAATTACTAGGACCACCGGAGTTTCGTGGAAATACGGATCCGAGTGAAGCCTAGACATGGGTAGAAGAAATGGAGAAAGTTTTCAAGGTCGCAAGAGTGACCGAGGAACAGAAGACTTCGTTTGCCACTTTCATGAGGAAGGGTGAGTCAAATTACTGGTGGAAGGCGAATAGAAGCCGAGCTGGGGAAGGCACAACTGCGTGGACTCGTTTTAAGGAGCTGTTTTTTTAAAATTACTTTCTAGAAAGCACGCAGGCAAGTATGGAGATAAAGTTCTTGGGACTGAAGCAAGATGATATGTCGGTAGCAGAGTACGCAACGAAGTTTAACGAACTAGCTAGGTTTGCTCCACACCAAGTGGACACCGGAGCTAGGCGAGCGAAGAAATTTGAACAAGGGTTGAAGCCCTGGGCGTATAGTAAGGTTGTGGTTTTGCAGATTAACACATTTCCTACGTTACTTAAGGAATCAATCATTGCCGAGGAGGAAATAAAGCGTTGACAAAGCACAACCAAGATCAGAAAAGCCACGATGGTCACAAGGAAGGTAGCCGTGGGGGAAGTAACCTGAATAAAAGGAAAGGGATCGATAGCCAATCTTGTGGAGGCAACAAGTCTGGAGGAGAGGTTAAGAAGGGTATATTCGTCCGAGTGTATCTTCGTGGGGAGCGCCAGTTCTGTTCATAAAGAAGAAGGATGGATCGTTAAGGCTCAGTATCGACTACAGGGAATTGAACAAGGTTACGATTAAGAACAAGTATCCGCTGCCCATAATTGATGATTTGTTTGATCAATTGAAGGGAGCAAAATACTTTTCAAAGATTGACTTGAGAACGGGATATCACCAACTAAAGGTGAGGCGGGAGGATATTCCAAAGACAGCATTCAAAACTCGATATGGACATTTCGAGTTTCTAGTTATGTCATTTGGACTGACAAATGCACCAGCGGCATTCATGGATATGATGAACAGAGTGTTCAAGCAGTACTTGGACAAGTTCGTGGTAGTATTCATCGATGACATCTTGGTGTATTCAGTGTCAGAGGAAGAATATGCTGAACATCTAAGGATTGCTTTAGAGGCATTAAGAAGGGAGAAGCTGTACACGAAGTTTTCAAAGTGTGAATTTTGGTTGCAAAGAGTGCAGTTTCTTGGACACATCATTGACAAGAATGATGTTTCGGTAGACCCAGTAAAGGTGGAAGCCATTATCAACTGGGAGCAGTCGAAGACGCCAACGGAGATCAGGAGTTTCATAGGGTTAGCAGGATACTATCGGAGGTTCATCCAGGATTTCTCGAAGATAGCATCACCGTTGACCAATCTAACCAGAAAGACGGTAAAGTTCGTTTGGACGGAGAAGTGCGAGGAGGTTTCATAGAGCTGAAGAAGAGACTTAGCCAAACACCAGTGTTGGCTTTACCGGACGACACTGAAGGTTTTGTTGTATACAGTGATGCGTCACACAAAGGTCTTGGTTGTGTACTAATGCAGCATGACAAGGTCATTGTGTACGCTTCACGTCAGCTGAAGGACTATGAGAAAGGATACCCGACTCATGATCTGGAGTTAACAGCAGTAGTATTCGCCTTGAAGATTTGGAGGCACTATTTATATGGAGAGAGGTGCGAGATATATACAGATCACAAAAGTATAAAATATATCTTCACTCAGAAAGAGCTGAACATGAGGCAGCGCTGATAGTTAGAATTGATCAAGGATTACGACTGTGAGATTTTGTACCATCCGGGCAAAGAAAATGTAGTGGCAGATGCCCTGAGTAGGAAAGGCAGAGAGAAATTAATGAGGCTCACAACTCAGGCAGAGTTGATAAAGGAGTTCGAACGTCTGGAATTGGAGGTTAAGTATCCGATGGAGACGGATGGGAAATTATTTACAGTGATAGGGAGCCCGACCCTATTGGATCAAATTAAGGAGGCTCAAGAAAAGGATGAGGATTGTGATTCAATAAAGAAACGAATTGTCGAAGACGAGGAGCTTAAGTATAAGATTGATAGCACTGGGTTGCTAAGGTTTGAAGGGAGAGTCTGGGTACCATTGGATCTGAAATTGAGGGAAGAAATCCTTCAGGAAGCTCACAGCACGAAATACTCAGTACATCCCGGGAGCACAAAGATGTACCAGGATTTGCGACAAAATTTTTGGTGGCCGAATATGAAATGAGAAGTGACAGAGTGCGTCAGCCGATGTCTGACATGCCAGCGAATTAAAGCAGAGCACCAACGACCGAGCAGACTACTTCAACCACTAGAGATTCCGAAGTGGAAGTGGGAGCACATCACAATGGACTTTGTGGTGGGACTGCCACCAACTCATAAGGGTTTAGACGCCATCTGGGTAATTATGGATCGTCTAACCAAGTCTGCTCATTTTTTGCCAATCAAGATACGGTACAATCTGGAGCAATTAGCAAAGCTTTATGTGAAAGAGATAGTGTCATGACATGGAGTGCCGGTATCAATTGTATCTGACCGAGATCCGCACTTCACGTCAAATTTTTGGAAAAGTCTGTAAGCAAGAATGGGGACGCAGTTGAGGTTGAGTACAGCGTATCATCCTCAAACCGACGGCCAGAGCGAGCGAACGATTCAGACCTTAGAAGATATGCTTCGGGCAGTCGTGATGGATTTAAAGGGCAGCTGGGATGACCATTTGCCACTGGTGGAGTTTGCTTACAACAATAGCTATCATGCCAGTATCGGCATGCCACCATACGAAGCGCTATATGGAAGGAAATGCCGAACCCTGATGTGTTGGGACGAGGTTGGGGAACGGAGGTTGCTGGGACCAGAAATGGTGCAACAGACTACAGACATCGTGCGGCTGATCAGAAACCGTCTGGTAGCAGCTCAAGATCGCCAGAAGAAATATGCCGACTTACATCGTTAAAAGCGGGACTTTAAAGTTGGTAGCTTTGTATTTTTGAAGGTCTCTCCTTGGAAAGGAAAGATCCAGTTTGGGAAGAAGGGCAAATTGAGCCCTAGGTTCATAGGACCGTTCGAGATTTTGAGGCGAATCGGCGAGGTGGCGTACGAGGTAGCGTTACCTCCTGAACTCGAGCACATTCACAACATGTTTCATGTGTCAGTGTTGCGGCCGTATAAACCGGGCTATAAGCACGTTATCTCCTATGAACCAATCCAAGTCGAGAAGGACTTAACGTACGAGGAAGTTCCTGTCCAGATACTCGATAGGAAGGAACAGAAGCTGAGGAACAAGACCATCCATTCCGTCAAGGTTCTCTGAAGGAATCACGCAGTCGAAGAAGCTACGTGGGAACTCGAAGAGAAGATGAAAGCGAATTATCCGTTTTTATTTGAGTAACCCTATTTTTGCAATTCCGAGGACGGAATTTTTATAAGGGGGGAGGGATGTAATGCCCGTGAATTTTGAACGTCATTATTAATTAAATATAATTTTAATTTTAATGAGTTAACTTTATGTTCTTACTTAAACCTTTGGGTGTATTAGTGGATTATGTGACTATGTGATTTATTGATATAAATTATGTTAAGGGAATTACTAGTATTATATTTAAACTAGTGAGAAAACCCCAAGGCTTTATATCCATAAAGTTGACAAGGTATTTACTAAATTAAGTATTCAAGTAAATTGAATATAGTTAGTAAATAAAGTGTGTGGGTTAATTAATGAAAGTAGTTGTTAATGAGATATGGTCCAAATTGGATAATAATAATTAATAGTTAAGTTAGTAATTTATTTACTAATTGACTAAGTTACTTAATTAATGAACCTAGTCCAATCATTTATATTAATCATGGATTTAGGTATTAATTATGTGGCTTATTAAATGAGCTATCATGGGGTTAAATTAAATGACTCAATATTGCATTAAATAGATTAAGATTTTATTAGCCTAATCATTTAGATTGGAAGCCAATGGTATTTAATGTGGGGTCCAAAACCTAGCCACTTGATATATTAAATGTGAAACATTTGTTTATTAATTAAAGCTATTTGGGACAACATTTTTGGGACAATTTCCTTCTTGGCCGTGCACTAGGAGAGGGGGGGAGCAAGTTGATTTCAAATTTTACTTTAATTAAGTAGCTAGCTTGTCTTGGAAGTTGAAATTGTAGACTTGATGGAATAGCTTCCTATTATGTCAGTTAACTTCCTATCATGTCAAGTAGCTTCCTATTATGTCATAGCTTCCTAAGATGTCAACTAGCCACCCTAGTGACACAAGGCTACTCACTAGCTCCATGATGACAAAAGGTAGAGGTTTCTTGCTATTATCCAATTAGTAAGCCTTTTATCCAAGGGACAACAAAGATATGGGGGATATTAGTAACTCTTACACAAAGGACAATGTGTTAAGCTCCCATTGGTGGAAAATCTAATTAGCACACTTAAAGATAAGATTAAGGCTAAATGGAAGGGATAAGGTGAACTCTTATATCCAATGGGTAAGAAAGATGTGGGGGATAATAGCATAAATTCTAATTTAGCATTATAGTTGCAAGTATTATATCCTTTCATTTCATTTCAAGTTCATTTCTTCTTTTCATCTCCTTCTTTCATTTCTCCCAAGGAAGAACATAGAGTAAGAGCTTAGAGAGGAAAAGAGAGTGAGATTAGCATAGTTCATGTATCTCAAGTTCATCACATACTTTGGTAGATCAAGGAGAGTAGCTACAAGATAAAGGTGAAACCCTAAACTATTTCCTTCTTTCTTACTTTGTTTTATTTTTGTAGTTTTTGAGAGATTTTGTTCTAAGACTCAAGAATCATTAGATCTTCATGCTTCATGTATAGATCTAATCCTCTTGAGTGTTAGAATGGAGATTCAAAGGAAGAAAAGGAACTTATGTTCTTAAAGGTAAAAACCCTAGCTTTTCTTCACTTGGATCACCCATAACTTGAGATCTACAACTTGGATTTGTGATCCGTCAAAAGGGAGTGCTTGGTACATGAGTTAGCTAGTAAACCCAAGTGGTAGAACACAAATCCAATAATTTTTGAAGCCTTGGGGGCTATTTTCCCAAAACAGTCCAGCTATAAAACTTAAAGCTTTAAAACCCTAAAAGCTTGCTGTCCTCGTTTTTCCAAAGGTTGTTTCGGCCAGTTATGGATCTTTTAAAAATCTAAGAAAAATCACAGAGGTACCCTAGCAGTTATCTACATGTAGCAAAAAGAATGAACACGTTTCGATGTGTACGTTTTGTGTAATGGCTTTTACCGTGAATGACTCCTAAATATTCATACCCGGATTTCTCACTGTGTGTACCTTGAAAACATATGCAATTTTTACAGTATATGTATGCATGTTATGAGAGTATACCCTGAAAATTTCAAAATTTTCTGAGCAAAACTTGATTTATGAAAAATGTAACAAGATTCGGAGATTTTGAGTACTTTAAAAATAGTAAATCACTTTCTAAAATTCCAAAAACATTTGTGGATCATTGTTGGATCATATACTATCCAGATCCAGAGGATAATAATTTTTAGAACCTATTTTCTATTTTTCATAATAATATTGTAGTTATGGTTAAAAGAAAATAAATGGTTAAATGATGTCATAAATAAGAAAAATGTGATTTTTAAGCTTAGATACTCCTAATATTATATATTATGACTATTGAGGGGTATTTTGGTAATATTTAATGAGAAATAATATTTATGACCTTTTATGGGTAGTAAAAGAGTTGTTTAATAAAGGGTAAAACAATTAGAATAAATTATTTATTCGCCTAATAACTTATTAAAATATTACTATGATATTTGTAATATAAGAATTCGATATTTTTAAGTAAACAAAGAAATATTAAGATTAAAACTTTATGGAAATATTATTGAATGGGTAATAATATTTGTTTTAAGCATTAATAAATGATTAAGATATTATTAAAATGGCTAATAATATTAGATTAAAATATTATTAATGATATGAGAATTAAAATATTATTAAGAGATTAATAATATTAGATGAAAGTATTATTGGATGATTAAAATATTATTAAGATGTTAATAATATTAGTAAACGAATAAAAGTGTTATTAGTGGACTAATAATACCAAGAGGTGAATTAAATATTATCAGGATTGATAATATTAAGTGTCTTATAGGATTTACGATAGTTTATTAACTTATGTGTGCTATGTGATTTGCTTAATTGTTAAATAAATAGCATAAGTAAGCGTATTGATATACAACTACGCAGTACTAATTGGTAGATCGACGTTATCAATGTTAGGTTCTTCAAGGCCAATTAGTTAAAGCTAGAATTATTTGTAGCTGAGCAGACAGGCAAGTTCCCTAACTCAAACTCGAGTTATGAGTTTTGAAGCATGTTAGTGAATAATTATTGTTGATTATTCACATCTATACTGGTTATTGAGATTCGCACCTTGTGCAATTGAATTCATATTCTATTGTTATTGAATTGTGAATTAGATTAAAGTTCTTTCAAGCATGAACTGTTTATGAGATAGATCTATGCTATTTGTATCAGCTAGATCAAGCATGTCTAAATTTGTGAAATTAAATGTATTTTAAAAGCTGTTCTTATTAAATTGTTATGGTATGAACTCTTGGCTGAGAAAAGGATAAATTTGATTAAGGCATGATATCAATGCTGGTTTATTAAGTGTTTATGCATAAATCACGGGGTATGACAGGCTGATCCCCTTGATTACCAAAACTTTTTAAGAGGTCCAGTTTAAATGCTGAGAACCTTGGCAAATGTCTTTGGTTATTTCCAACCACTCAGTAATTGTCATTCAATTATTCGAATATTCAACTGTTGACTATTAATTCATGTTTCTTCACAAGTTTATACTGTCGTTGAACATTGAAAGCGAAACTTCCTTCTATTCATGATATATCTCCCTTGTGTATAAACTTGCTAAGCAAACTAGTTGCTTACCCTTGCTATGTCATGATCTTTATTTCAGCTAAGGCAGAAACATCTAAAGGGGACAAAGGAAAAGGGAAGGTGCAAGAATAGTTGCCTGATAGGGCTTATGTACTAGTTTATTCTTGAATGTTATTTGGTTATGTGAACTCTTATTGTATTAAGGGTACGTTCTCAGTTAAGGCTAAAGAACCTTGGGACGATGATTGTAAGACTTTATTACTATTTTGATAGACATTGTATGTTTATAATTCCGCATTAGTTAGAAAACATGTTTGTTGTTGAGTATCGTGAACACCGAATTCGAGGTTAGGAAACCCGAATTTGGGGGTGTCACAATTCCTCTAGTGATAGTAGTACAAGTGATCCTTGGACTTGAGATCATCATAGTATCTTGTGTATGATGAGTTATACTTTGACATGTCCCTTAAGATCTTTAGGGTATATCAAAGGGTATGATTGGGTATAATAAGTTATACATGGAGATAGGTGAATGATCAACAAAGAATCTACCACTTCTAGTAAAAGGAGAGAATGTCCTATGTGATTCGATAAATGACGACTCAGAAGTCTTTGGCCAAAGCAAAATGAAATTAGAAAGGAGTTTCTAATTTGCATTATCAGAGTTGTGCATTTGAGAATCGAAATACGTATAATTAAATAAAATAAGACTTGACAATAATTTCATGTCTTATATTTAATTGGGACATTATATGGTAGAAGGATTGAATTGTACGGTAACTATTCACTGAAAGGTTCTTTTGTGATTAATGTTGAAATCTATATTATCTGGAAAGTCGTTGATCGCTAAGAGGGCTTACCCTTATTGTAGAATAAATATTATTTATTTAAATGAATTAAATAGTTTAATTTATTTATTTAAATAAGATTAGAGGAGTCTTATTATTATTATTACCATTACTATTATTTAATTCCTAATAGGGATTGAGAATTAATTAATAGAAGTACTCTCTCATAAATTCCTAACTGGATTAGGAGTTTAATTAATTAAAAGAGTTTAATTAAAATAAAAAATCTAATCCTAAATAGTTTAGGAGGGTTTCTTATATCTATAAATAAGAGGAGTCTTATCATGATTTAGGGTTAGACAGTTACACACTCTTCCATAAGAATTTGGAGAGAGATAGTATTTGCAATTTCTATAGAGATAGAAACTAAGGTTTTGCCAACACCCATCTTCTTGATCAACTATTATTCCTTGGTGGATCACCTCTAGAGGCCAAACACTTGGGTGGCTAACGTTAATCAAAGGAAGGAATTTAATCGGTGGAATTCAAGGAGAACGCGAAGGATTTGGAGGTGAACTCGTACCTGTGGAAGCATGGTTCTACAAGGGTATGATTCTCATACTCTATCTCTTTCGTTTAATTGATAATTGAGCACATGGATGATCATGGTGATGGTTTGTATGAAAAATTTTAAAATCCGTTATATCGCGCTTCCGCACTATTTATATAATTTGATTGCATGTTCGCGCTATATACAAACCTAATATAAACCACTTAAAACATGCTTGGAAATAAGGTTCAAGCTTAAATAAATAACTTGCAATACAATAACATCCTGCCCGAATATAATTTGAGTAAGGTTAAGGAACTTGCTCAATAAAATATGAGTAAGGAAAGAAAACTTGCCTGATTATCGACTTACAGCTATCTAGCTTTATACGACTCTCTTCAATTGATCTAACATTAATAATATTGGTCTATCAATTAGCACTGCGTATAATTATATTGATATGCTTATTTATGCTATTATTTAGCAAATAAGTCAATCACATAACACACATAATTTAATAAACTATCATTAATCCTATAAAACACTTAATTGATCTTTAGGTTGATGATTTAATTAATTAACAATATTTTTCTTAAGTGATAAACACTTATTAAACCCTTAAACAATTAATTATAATTATTTAATTAATTAACATTACTTTTTCTTAAGTAATATTCATTTATTAAACACTTAAACAATTTATTATAATTGTTTAATTAATGTGTTATTTAAACTCTCTTTATTTTATTAATTCTATCTTCATTTAATTACTATTTAATATTAGTTAAATAGTAATTAATTAATTTCCTTTAGTTATTATTTAATAATAAATAATAACTAATTATATTTACTAATTATTTGAATAATCAAATTATTAATCTTATTTGTCTTAAATTATTAGTTAATAATCCTTATTTATTATTTATTATAATAAATAATTAATTTATTAGTGTATTATTATTTAATATTAATTATATAATAATTAATAGTTAATTTAATTGTATTTGTATTTAATTAACTATTTAATATTAATTAAATAATTATTAAAAAAATAATTACCCCTTATTGTATTATTTAATCTTAATTAAATAATAAATAAATTAATTTATTAACTTTATTTATCCTTAATTACTATTTAATATTGATTAAATAATAATTTAATTAATTATTATCCTTAGTTATTATTTAATATTAAATAATAAATAATTAATTTATTAACTTTTATGTTAATTAAATAACATTTAAATGAGTAATTATCATTATTTATTACTTAATCTTATTTAAATAATAAATAAATTAGTTTATTAACTTAAACACTCTTTAATCATTATTCGATATTAATTAAATAATAATAGAGTTAATTATTTAACCCTATTTATTATTTAATCTTAATTAAATAATAAATAGTTAGTATATTATCACTAATTCTATTTAATTATTACTTAATATTAATTAAATAATAATTAAATAGTTAATTACACTTAAATAATATTTAATTAGTTTAATAATCAATTAGTAGTATTAACCTTTATTGTTTAATAATTTTTAAATGATTTAAATAGGTTTTAATCACTAATTAAACTAAACATCACTTAAGCACACTGAAAAATTACCAAATAAATATGATAATATTCTACATGATTTTAAAAAATTTTGGGTCCAAACGGGGTCGACGGAACCGACCGGAATAGTGCCGAACCGGTCGCCGGAAAATTACGTCGGTTCAGTGAATAGTGAACCGGCAAGGGGTTTTAGTATTTTCGGATTTTGTTTCCAGATTTGGGGTCCTTGGCCAAAACTTGAATAACTTGAGATCTACAACTCCGATTGATATCTAGTCGGTCTCGTTGGTCTCGTATCTTTCCGAACTACAAGATTTCATCATCAAAATACAAATTTGGACAAGTTTTGTGCACTGAAATCAGCCCGAAAGTGGAGTGTTCATACATGTTTTCTGACAATGGGGTGTTTTGGTCAAAAATCCATAACTCACTCGTTTCAACTTCTTTTTAAATGATTCCAACTAGGTTTTATTCTTACCTTACCCATATATTTTCAGAAAATTTAAAATCCCAAAAATAATTTATAAATTTCAAAATGTGCAATTTCTTCAAATAAGTCACACTCTAACCGTCGGTAAAAATCATTTCAAGCATTTTGCTAGATTTTTCTACATAAACCCATGCCATTACATATTTAAACTATATGACATTCTATATAAACATATCTAGCAAGATTCTAGGCATTTAGAACTTGAACTTAACATTTTTACCATGAAAATCAAGAGAAAAGCAAAATTAAGGTTTTCTAGGTATTTTCTTACCTTTTGCTTTTGATGGCTACTTTTCTCTTCTTCCTAAAGTATGTTGTGTAGGAGGACATGAACTAGATAGAACTGCTTCACTAACTTGGTGACTCAAAATATTTTTGCTCTCAAATGCTCACAACTCTCTTAGGAGATGAAGGAAATAAAATGCAAGTGTTCTCTCTCAAATGACTAACCAAGGGAGGTATACTTACAATAATATTACATATAAGAAATGTAAGTATACATTTTACCATTATTAAGCTAGTGTGTAGACTTTATGTAGGGTGACTAATTGACAACTTAGGAGGCTACACCATCAAGTCTAGCACACAACCTCCAAGACAAGCTAGTTAATTAAATAAAATAAATTTTAAAAAGAAACTTGCTCTTATCTTTCTCTCATTGCCGAAAATGCTAGGGTTTTGTCCCAAAAATATTGTCCCCAACATGCTACAATTAATCATTTAATGTTACACCTTTAAATTACCAAGTGGGCTAGATTTTGGATTATACATTAAATACACATTGGGTTTAAAAATTAAATAATTGGGCTAATGAAACCAAATCTATTTAATGCAATATTGGATCATTTAATTTAACCCAATGATTACTTAATTAATTTGTCACACTATTAACTACTCCATCCATGGTTAAATAAATGATTGGTCCTAGTCCATTAATTAAATAAGTTAGTCAATTAGTAATTGATTACTAATTGGACTATTAAATTTTATTATTCAATTTGACAATATTCTCATTAATTAATACTTTTATTAATTAATTTACTTAATTTAATTTACTAACTATATTCAATTTAATTCAATAAATCACCTAGTCACGTAGTTTACCAATGCGCACAAAGGTTTAAATAAGCACACAAACTAACTCATTAGAAATTAAATTATATATTTAATTAATAATGACGCTTAAAAATTCACGGGCATTACATCCTCCCCCCTTATAAAAATTCCGTCCTCAGAATTGCAAACATAAGGTTACTCGAATAAAAATGGATAATTCGCTTTCATCTTCTCTTCGAGTTCCCACGTAGCTTCTTCGACTGCGTGATTCCTCCAGATAATCTTGACGGAATGGATGATCTTATTCCTCAGCTTATGTTCCTTCCTATCAAGTATCTGGACAGGAACTTCCTCGTATGTTAAGTCCTTCTTGACTCGGATTGGTTCATAGGAGATAACGTGCTTGTAGTCTGGTTTATACGGCCGCAACACTGACACATGAAACACGTTGTGAATGTGGTCAAGTTCAGGAGGTAACGCTACCTCGTACGCCACTTCGCCGATTCGCCTCAAAATCTCGAACGGTCCTATGAACCTAGGGCTCAATTTTCCCTTCTTCCCAAAACGGATCTTCCCTTTCGAGGGAGATACCTTCAAAAATACAAAGCTACCAACTTCAAAGTCCCGCTTCTGACGATGTAAGTCGGCATATTTTTTCTGGCGATCTTGAGCTGCTACCAGTCGATTTCTGATCAGCCGCACTGTATCTTTAATCTGCTGCACCATTTCAGGTCCCAACAGTCTTTGCTCTCCAACCTCGTCCCAACACATCGGGGTTCGACATTTCCTTCCATATAGTGCTTCGTACGGTGGCATGCCGATACTTGCGTGATAGCTATTGTTGTAAGCGAACTCTACCAGTGGCAAATGGTTATCCCAGCTTCCCTTTAAATCCATCACGACCGCCCGAAGCATACCTTCTAAGGTCTGAATTGTTCGCTCGCTCTGGCCGTTAGTTTGAGGATAATACACTATACTTAACCTCAACTGTGTTCCCATTCTTGCCTGCAGACTTCTCCAAAAATTTGACGTGAAGCGCGGATCCCTGTCTGATACAATAGATACTGATACTCCATGACGCGATACAATCTCCTTGACGTAAAGTTTTGCTAACTGCTCCAGCATATACCGTATCCTGATTGGTAGAAAATGGACAAATTTGGTCAGACAATCCACAATTACCCAGATGGCGTCTAAACCCTTATGAGTCAGCTGGCAGACCCACCACAAAGTCCATTGTGATGTGCTCCCACTTTCACTCCGGAATCTCTAATGGTTGAAGCAGTCCGCTCGGTCGCTGGTGCTCTGCTTTAATCCGCTGGCATGTCAGACATCGGCTGACACACTCTACCACTTCTTGTTTTATATTCGGCCACCAAAAATACTGCCGTAAATCCTGATACATTTTCATGCTCCCGGGATGTATTGAGTACTACGTGCTATGAGCTTCCTGAAGGATTTCTTCCCTCAATTCCGAATCCAACGGTACCTAAACTCTCCCTTCAAACCTTAACAACCCTGTGCTATCAATCTTATACTTAAGCTCCTTGCCTTCGGCAATTCGCTTCTTTATTGAATCACAATCCTCATCCTTTTCTTGAGCCTCCTTAATTTGATCCAATAGGGTCGGGCTCGCTGTCACTGTAAACAATTTCCCGTCCGTCTCCATCGGATACTTAACCTCCAATTCCAGACGTTCGAACTCCTTTATCAACTCTGCCTCAGTTGTAAGCCTCATCAATTTTTCCCTGTCTTTCCTACTCAGGGTATCTGCCACTACATTTGCTTTGCCCGGATGGTACAGAATCTCACAGTCGTAATCCTTGATCAATTCTAACCATCGACGCTGCCTCATGTTCAGCTCCTTCTGAGTGAAGATATATTTCAGACTTTTATGATCTGTATATATCTCGCACCTCTCTCCATATAAATAGTGCCTCCAAATCTTCAAGGCGAATACTACTGCTGCTAACTCTAGGTCATGAGTCGGGTATCCCTTCTCATAGTCCTTCAGCTGACGTGAAATGTACGCAATGACCTTGTCGTGCTGCATTAGTACAAAACCAAGACCTTTGTGTGACGCATCATTGTACACTACAAAACCTCTAGTGTCGTCCGGTAAAGCCAACATCGGTGCTTGGCTAAGTCTCTTCTTCAGCTCCATGAAACTTTCCTTGTACTTCTCCGTCCAAACGAACTTTACTGTCTTTTTGGTTAGATTGGTCAACGGCGATGCTATCTTCGAAAAATCCTGGATGAATCTCCGATAGTATCCCGCTAACCCTAGGAAACTCCTAATCTCCGTCGGCGTCCTCGGCTGCTCCCAGTTGATAACGGCTTCCACCTTTGCTGGGTCTACCAAAATGCCATTCCTGTCAATAACGTGTCCTAGAAACTGCACCCTTTGCAACCAAAATTCACACTTCAAAAACTTTGCGTACAACTTCTCCCTTCTTAATGCCTCCAAAGCAATCCTTAGATGTTCAGCATGTTCTTCCTCTGACACTGAATACACCAAGATTTTATCGATGAATACTACCACGAACTTGTCTAAGTACTGCTTGAACACTCTATTCATCATATCCATGAATATCGCTGGTGCATTTGTCAGTCCAAATGACATTACCAGAAACTCAAAATGTCCGTAACGAGTTCTGAATGTCGTCTTCGGGATATCCTCCTGTCTCACCCTTAGTTGATGATAGCCCGTTCTTAAATCAATCTTTGAAAAGTATTTCGTTCCCTTGAGTTGATCAAACAGATCCTCTATCCTGGGCAGCGGGTACCTATTCTTAATCGTAACTGTGTTCAACTCGCGGTAGTCGATACAAAGTCTCATCGAGCCATCCTTCTTCTTTACGAACAGAACTGGTGCTCCCCATGGTGACACGCTCGATCTGATATAACCCTTGTCTAATAGTTCCTGCAATTGAACCATCAGCTCTTTCATCTCTACTGGTGCCATTCGGTAAGGCGCCTTGGATATCGGTGTCGTCTTGGGTACCAAGTCAATCACAAATTCTATCTCTCTATCTGGCGGCAGTCCCGAAATTTCATCTGGGAAGATATCAGCGAATTCCCTTACGACGGGTATCTGACTCAGTTCACCCTCGACCCGTCAAGTGTCCACCACGTGAGCCAAATAACCTATATAACCCTTCCTAAGCAATCTCTTTGCTTGCATCATCGTTAGACAACAAGATTGTCTCGGCGATTTACTACCATAGAATATCACATTTGACTTATTCGGAGTCTTCAGGTGTACACACTTCTTCTTACAGTCGATGACTGCTCCGTAAATCGATAACCAATCTATTCCAAGGATTACATCGAACTCCCCCAAACGAATCGGTATCAAATCCATGTTGAGCTTACATCCTCGCAATTCGGCACAACAGTTCCTATGAATGCATTCTACGAGGATAATTTTCTTGTTTGCTACTTCTACGTTCATAGGGTGTTCTAACTTTTCACGAGGTAAGTCTAACTGTTTAGCAAATTCTTCGGATATAAAAGAGCAGGTAGCACCCGAATCAAATAACACATATGCATTTATATCATTGATTGGGATGATACCTGACACCACGTCCTTGGACTCCACCGCATCCTGAACGGTCATGTTAAACATGCGTGCCGTTGGTCTGTTGGCTTGACCGACTTGCCCTCCGATGCTCAGCCTATTGTTGTTATTGCTGCTGTTGTTGTTGCCTCTGTTGCCACTCCCTGCGTCGCCCTTCCTCTTCGGACAATCTTTGATTTAGTGGTCGGGTGCTCCACAAGAAAAACACCCTCCTTTCTGTTTATTCGGGCACTGAGGAGCCATGTGCCCCAGTTGTCCACAACGATAACAAACACTATTCCCCTTCATGCACTCCCCCGAGTGATTCTTCCCGCAATTACTGCACTTCCCACTTTTCTTAGCCTCTCCTCCGGATCTATAGCCTCCGGACGATTGACTCTCATTCCACTTGCGCTTATTGGGGTTGCTGCCTCCGCTGCTCCCCGCTTTAGGTCCTTCCTGACCTTTCTTTCGGTCCTGGTTGAATCGTGCCACAACTTCATTGCCTCCTTCTACGATGATAGCCCTTTCCAGCAGTTCAGAGAGGTCCTTAATCTTCAATACCGCGACTGCTTTTTGCACCCATGGCTTCAATCCCAATTCAAATCTTCTTGCCTTCCTGGCCTCTGTGTCCACCTGATGTGGAGCAAATCGGGTCAACTCATTAAATTTTTCCGTGTACTCTGCGACAGTCATACCTCCCTGTTTCAGTTCCAAAAACTTAACTTCCATATCCTGCTGCGTATTCTCCGAGAAGTAATTCTCGAAGAATAGCACTTTAAATCTGTCCCATGGAATGACTCCCTCACCTGCTCGTCCCTTATTGGCTTTCCACCAATAGTTAGCTTCGCCCTTCATCATGAAGGTGGCGAATCCAGTTTTTTGCTCCTCGGCCACTTGTGCGAACTCGAAGACTTTCTCCATCTCTTCAACCCAAGGCTATGCTTCTATTGGATCGAGAGTTCCCTTAAACTTGGGTGGCCCAACCAGTTTAAAATCCTTAAAGTTAGCCGAGTGATGCGCTGGCTGGGGCGCTGGTTGTTCCCCTACTGGGACCACAGGTGGTGGTCTTGCTTACATGGCTTCCGCGAGCATCTCCACGAACACTCTCATTGGATCGGGTTGATCCCCAACCTCACTTTCTGACTCTGCGACTCGCTGATTGCGGGGTCTACCTTTGGGTGGCATTATGATCTGATAAAAAGCAAGTCTTAGACCTTTACTTATTATGCCTTATGCACTATGTCGGTTAAGTCAACATTTTACAGTAAAAACATTTATCAAACACATTCGATTTAAAGGAAACAACTGCATTTATATTCATATACCAATGTTTTAATACAGACTGACTCAACATTTGGCATATTACTTTAAACGCACAATGGCATAAACTACCTACTGATAACTATCCTCTATTAAGCAAAAGGTGAGGATTCACTGCTACTTTCCCCTTTAATAAAACAAAAGTTGGGGTTGATTACCATCCTATGCATACATCAAGGCATAAGGGTTTACAACATAAAACTGTCCCTATTAAAACAAAAGTGGGACTCACTACAACAACCAGGTACACCCAAGGGTAATGAACCAACAAGTCAACGCCTGCTACGGCGAACTGCCCGATATAATGCCTGTCGAGCTATCCGATCAACCACTCGGCGTCCGATCATGCGCCGATTACTGCCCTCCTCCCGAGGGTATCTTCTGACCCAGTCCTGTAGTCTGGCTAATGCCGTGTACATGGCATATTCTAAAGTATCGATCCTGGCGGATCCATCTCGAACCTCTCCCTCTAGCACATCCACCCTTGTGGCTGCGCGAACCCAGAACTCCTGTACCCGAATCTTGTCCGCCTGCTCCAAGTCTCGCTCGGCCCTGACGGCCTATAGAGCTGACTGCAGCTCCACCTCCCTGGCATCTGACTGCTCTAATGCCTATCTCAGCTGACTATTTTGCAACATCAGCTGCTGCACTGTGGGGCTCAACTGGGGTGTAGCACCCTCTAACTGCTGAATCTGAGCCTTTAGCTCAACTATCTCGAACTGTAACGAGTACGCCTCTACCTTATACTAATCTTCCATCTCTTGATGGATAGAATTCTCCTCTTTTAAGTGTGCAATACGAGCATTCTGCTGCTCGATAATCTACTCTTGCTCAATTATGCGATTGGCATAATCTCCGAGCAAGTCATCCTGGAATGTGTTGAACACAAGAGATCCTTCTTCGGGTACCTCGTCCGTAGCTCCACCTATCTCTATCTCAGCCGGGTCCTCCTCGGACTCAACATCTCTGTCCTGACTGCTGGATCTTACTACTCCACCCATGACAGGTTCCACCAAATCTATCAAGTAGTCCTCCTCTAGCTCGGACACGCTCAATGGTACTACCGAGGCAACCGGTGCATAACCCACCAACTGCTCTGTGGCAACAGGTATATCAGTAAATACCTCCTCCTCCTAAACTCCACTGGTTTCACCTCTGACATCCATCCTACAAACACATAAAACTAACATTAGTACAACAATAAAATATATTCATTGAAGGAATGAAATTATATTTCATTGGGTACTACACGACTCGATGAATTTCCAAATTCATCAAAATACCAATATTGATAAATCTCTCCGATTTACCTCCTAGAACACTCAATACGAGTTTAATACTAAGGTTATAACCTAGGTTTCGCAATCCTAATGTTTATAACCTACAGCTCTCATACCAACCTGTGACGCCCCCAAATTCGGGTCTCAAATGCCCGGATTCGGTCATCACGATCCAATACAAACATCCACTTCCAAACAACATACAATAACTAAATACGGAATATAATAAACATATGTTGTTCATTCAAAAGTTGTTACTAGTCCCAAGATTCGATAACCTTAATACATAAAGCAAAACATACCCTAAATATTAATCAGGATTTAAATTACATTGATAGTAAATTAACTAATTTGCTGAACAAGTTTAAATGTAACAATAACAGATATATCATGATGAATGAAATATAAAAAAAAGAATTCAACAATATGAATATCGGAAGCAAGAATAATAATTGCTTTTAGAATGAATGATAGTCAAGTAGACTTTGAACAATAAACTTCCAATGGAATCAATAGCTGATTGACCCTTTGGTTACTGGCTACAGAATATGTACTTGAGGGGATCAGCCTCGCGTACGCTATGTATATGCATAACATTCAACTCTGATGTTTGTATCTTATATTAGATACGTGGGGTGCTCCCCTAAAATAAAAGGATGTTCACTTCAGTCTAAGAATCCATACCATCAATTGGCCTGGATAGCCTTTATATAACAATTTCATGCAATTGTCTAACCAAACAAGGGTTCAGACTCAATCTTAAACAGTTTATGAATTATAGAATTTTAAATAATGTACAAGTCCAAGTATCAATAAAATCAATGTGAAATAATTGTAAAGTAATTAAGCCACTTAAAGCATGCTTGGAAATAAGGTTCAAGCTTAAATAAATAACTTGCAATACAATAACATCCTGCCCGAATATAATTTGAGTAGGGTTAAGGAACTTGCTCAATAAAATATGAGTAAGGAAAGGAAACTTGCCTGATTGTCGACTTACAACTATCTAGCTTTATACGAGTCTCTTCAATTGACCTAACATTAATAATGTTGGTCTATCAATTAACACTGCGTATAATTGTATATTGATATGCTTATTTATGCTATTATTTAGCAAATAAGTCAATCACATAACACAGATAATTTAATAAACTATCACTAATCCTATAAGACACTTAATTGATCTTTAGGTTGATGATTTAATTAATTAACAATATTTTTCTTAAGTGATAAACACTTATTAAACCCTTAAACAATTAATTATAATTGTTTAATTAATTAACATTACTTTTTCTTAAGTAATATTCATTTATTAAACCCTTAAACAATTTATTATAATTGTTTAATTAATGTGTTATTTAAACTCTCTTTATTTTATTAATTCTATCTTCATTTAATTACTATTTAATATTAGTTAAATAGTAATTAATTAATTTCCTTTAATTATTATTTAATAATAAATAATAACTAATTATATTTACTTATTATTTGAATAATCAAATTATTAATCTTATTTGTCTTAAATTATTAGTTAATAATCCTTATTTATTATTTATTATAATAAATAATTAATTTATTAGTGTATTATTATTTAATATTAATTAAATAATAATTAATAGTTAATTTAATTGTATTTGTATTTTAATTACTATTTAATATTAATTAAATAATACTTAAATAATTATTACCCCTTATTTATTATTTAATCTTAATTAAATAATAAATAATTAATTTATTAACTTTATTTATATTTAATTATTATTTAATATTCATTAAATAATAATTAATTAATTATTATCCTTATTTATTATTTAATGTTAAAGAATAAATAATTAATTTATTAACTTTTTTGTTAATTAAATAACATTTAAAATGAGTAATTATCATTATTTATTACTTAATTTTATTTAAATAATAAATAATTAGTTTATTAACTTAAACACTCTTTAATCATTATTTGATATTAATTAAATAATAATAGATTAATTATTTAACCCTATTTATTATTTTAATTCTTAATTAAATAATAAATAGTTAGTATATTATCACTAATTCTATTTAATTATTACTTAATATTGATTAAATAATTATTAAGTAGTTAATTACACTTAAACAATATTTAATTAGTTTAATAATTAATTAGTAGTATTAACCTTTATCATTTAATAATTTTTAAATGATTTAAATAGGTTTTAATCACTAATTAAACTAAACATCACTTAAGCACACTGAACAATTACCAAATAAATATGATAATATTCTACATGATTTTAGAAAATTTTGGGTCCAGAACTGGCCGGAATAGTGCCGAACCAGTCGCCGAAAAATTACGTCGGTTCGGTGAATAGTGAACCGGCAGGGAGATTTAGTATTTTCGGATTTTGTTTCCAAATTTAGGGTCCTTGGCCAAAACTTGAATAACTTGAGATCTACAACTCCGATTGATGTCTAGTCCATCTCGTTGGACTCGTATCTTTTCGAACTACAAGATTCCATCATCAAAATACAAATTTGGATAAGTTTTGTACACTGAAATCAGCCCGAAATTGGACTATTCATACATGTTTTTTGACAATGGGGTGTTTTGGTCAAAAATCCATAGCTCACTCGTTCCAACTTCTTTTTAAATGATTCCAACTAGGTTTTATTCTTAACTTACCCATATATTTCCAGAAAATTTAAAATCCCAAAAATAATTTATAAATTTTAAAATGTGTAATTTCTTCGAACAAGTCACGCTCTAACCGTCGGTAAAAATCATTTCAAGCATTTTGCTAGATTTTTCTACATAAACCCATACCATTACATATTTAAACTATATGACATTCTATATAAACATATCTAGCAAGATTCTAGGCATTTAGAACTTGAACTTAATATTTTCACCATGAAAATTAAGAGAAAAGCAAAATTAAGGTTTTCTAGGGATTTTCTTACCTTTTGCTTTTGATGGCTACTTTTCTCTTCTTCCCAAAGTATGTTGTGTAGAAGGACATGAACTAGATAGAACTCCTTCACTAACTTGGTGACTCAAAATATTTTTTGCTCTCAAATGCTCACAACTCTCTTAGGAGATGAAGGAAATAAAATGCAAGTGTTCTCTCTCAAATGACTAACCAAGGGAGGTATACTTACAATAATATTACATATAAGAAATGTAAGTATACATTTTACCATTATTAAGTTAGTGTGTAGACTTTATGTAGGGTGGCTAATTGACAACTTAGGAGGCTACACCATCAAGTCTAGCACACAACCTCCAAGACAAGCTAGTTAATTAAATAAAATAAATTTTGAAAAGCAACTTGCTCTCATCTTTCTCTCATTACCGAAAATACTCGGGGTTTTGTCCCAAAAATATTGTCCCCAATATGCTACAATTAATCATTTAATGTTACACCTTTAAATTACCAAGTGGGCTAGGTTTTGGATTATACATTAAATACACATTGGGTTTAAAAATTAAATGATTGGGCTAATGAAATCAAATTTATTTAATGCAATATTGGATCATTTAATTTAACCCAATGATTACTTAATTAATTTGTCACACTATTAACTACTCCATCCATGGTTAAATAAATGATTGGTCCTAGTCCATTAATTAAATAAGTTAGTCAATTAGTAATTGATTACTAATTGGACTATTAAATTTTATTATTCAATTTGACAATATTCTCATTAATTAATACTTTTATTAATTAATTTACTTAATTTAATTTACTAACTATATTCAATTTAATTCAATCAATCACCTAGTCACGTAGTCTACCAATGCGCACAAAGGTTTAAATAAGCACACAAACTAACTCATTAGAAATTAAATTATATATTTAATTAATAATGACGCTTAAAAATTCACGGGCATTACATCCTCCCCCCCCTTAAAAAAATTTCGTCCTAGGAATTGCAAACATAAGGTTACTCGAATAAAAATGGATAATTTGCTTTCATCTTCTCTTCGAGATCCCACGTAGCTTCTTCGACTGCGTGATTCCTCTAGAGAACCTTGACGGAATGGATGATCTTATTCCTCAGCTTCTGTTCCTTCCTATCGAGTATCTGGACAGGAACTTCCTCGCACGTTAAGTCCTTCTCGACTTGGATTGGTTCATAGGAGATAACGTGCTTGTAGTCTGGTTTATACGGCTGCAACACTGACACATGAAACATGTTGTGAATGTGCTCAAGTTCAGGAGGTAACGCTACCTCGTACGCCACTTCGCCGATTCGCCTCAAATCTCGAACGGTCCTATGAACCTAGGGCTCAATTTTCCCTTCTTCCCAAAACGGATCTTCCCTTTCCAGGGAGATACCTTCAAAAATACAAAGCTACCAACTTTAAAGTCCTACTTTTGACGATGTAAGTCGACATATTTCTTCTAGCGATCTTGAGCAGCTACCAGTCAATTTCTGATCAGCTGCACTGTATCTTTAGTCTGCTGCACCATTTCAGGTCCCAACAGTCTTCGCTCTCCAACCTCGTCCCAATACATCGGGGTTCGGCATTTCCTTCCATATAGTGCTTCGTACGGTGGCATGCCGATACTTGCGTGATAGCTATTATTGTAAGCGAACTCCACTAGTGGCAAATGGTCATCCCAGCTGCCCTTTAAATCTATCACGACCGCCCAAAGCATATCTTCTAACGTCTGAATCGTTCGCTCGCTTTGGCCGTCAATTTGAGGATGATACGTTATACTCAACCTCAACTGTGTTCCCATTCTTGCTTGCAGACTTCTCCAAAAATTTGACGTGAAGCGTGGATCCCTGTCTGATACGATAGATATCGGTACTCCATAACGCGATACAATCTCCTTGACGTAAAGTTTTGCTAACTGCTCCAGCGTATACGGTATCCTGATTGGTAAAAAATGGGCAGATTTGGTCAGACGATCCATAATTACCCAGATGGCGTTTAAACCCTTATGAGTCGGTGGCAGACCCACCACAAAGTCCATTGTGATGTGCTCCCACTTCCACTCCGGAATCTCTAATGGTTGAAGCAGTCTGCTCGGTCGGTGGTGCTCTGCTCTAATCCGCTGGCATGTCAGACATCGACTGACGCACTCTGCCACTTCTCGTTTCATATTCGGCCACCAAAAATACTGCCGCAAATCCTTATACATTTTCGTGCTCCCGGGATCTACTGAATACTTCGTGCTATGAGCTTCCTGAAGGATTTCTTCCCTCAATTTCGGATCCAACGGTTCCCAGACTCTCCCTTCAAACCTTAGCAACTATGTGCTATCAATCTTATACTTAAGCTCCTCGCCTTCGACAATTCGCTTCTTTATTGAATCACAATCCTCATCGTTTTTTTGAGCCTCCTTAATTTGATCCAATAGGGTTGGGCTCGCTGTCACTGTAAATAATTTCCCGTCCGTCTCCATCGGATACTTAACCTCCAATTCCAGACGTCCAACTCCTTTATCAACTCTGCCTCAGTTGTAAGCCTCATCAATTTCTCACTGCCTTTCCTACTCAGGGCATCTGCCACTACATTTGCTTTGCCCGGATGGTACAGAATCTCACAGTCGTAATCCTTGATCAATTCTAACCATCGGCACTGCCTCATGTTCAGCTCCTTCTGAGTGAAGATATATTTCAGAGTTTTGTGATCTGTATATATCTCGCACCTCTCTCCATATAAATAGTGCCTCCAAATCTTCAAGGCGAATACTACTGCTGCTAACTCTAGGTCATGAGTCGGGTATCCCTTCTCATAGTCCTTCAGCTGACGTGAAGCGTACGCAATGACCTTGTCGTGCTGTATTAGTACACAACCAAGACCTTTGTGTGACGCATCACTGTACACTACAAAACCTTCAGTGTCGTCCGGTAAAGCTAACACCGGTGCTTGACTAAGTCTCTTCTTCAGCTCTATGAAACTTTTCTCGCACTTCTCCGGCGAAACGAACTTTACTGTCTTTCTGGTTAGATTGGTCAACGGCGATGCTATCTTCGAAAAATCCTGGATGAATCTCCGATAGTATCCCGCTAACCCTAGGAAACTCCTGATCTCTGTCGGCGTCTTTGGCTGCTCTCAGCTGATAACGGCTTCCACCTTTGTTGGGTTTACCGAAATGCCATTTCTGTCAATAACGTGTCCTAGAAACTGCACCCTCTGCAACCAAAATTCACACTTCGAAAACTTCGCGTTCAACTTCTCCCTTCTTAATGCCTCCAAAGCAATCCTTAGATGTTCAACATGTTCTTCCTCTGACACTGAATACACCAAGATGTCATTGATGAATACTACCACAAACTTGTCCAAGTACTGCTTGAACACTCTGTTCATCATATCCATGAATGTTGTTGGTGCATTTGTCAGTCCAAATTACATTACCAGAAACTCGAAATGTCCATAACGTGTTCTGAATGTCGTCTTTGGGATATCCTCCTGTCTCACCCTTAGTTGATGATAACCCGTTCTTAAATCAATCTTTGAAAAGTATTTCGCTCCCTTGAGTTGATCAAACAGATTGTTTATCCTGGGCAGCGAGTACCTATTCTTAATCGTAACTGTGTTCAACTCGCGGTAGTCGATACAAAGCCTCATCGAGCCATCCTTCTTCTTTACAAATAGAACTGGCGCTCCCCATGGTGACACGCTCGGTCTGATATAACCCTTGTCTAACAGTTCCTGCAATTGAACCATCAGCTCTTTCATCTCTACTGGTGACATTCGGTAAGGCGCCTTGGATATTGGTGTCGTCTTGGGTACCAAGTCAATCACAAATTCTATCTCTCTATCTGGCGGCAGTCCCGAAATTTCATCTGGGAAGACATCAGTGAATTCCCTTACGACGGGTATCTGACTCAGTTCACCCTCGACCCGTCGAGTGTCCACCATGTGAGCCAAATAACATATATAACCCTTCCTAAGAAATATCTTTGCTTGCATCATCGTCAGATAACAAGATTGTCTCGGCGATTTACTACCATATAATACCACCTTTGACTTATTCGGAGTCTTCAGGTGTACACACTTCTTCTTACAGTCGATGACTGCTCCGTGAATCGATAACCAATCCATTCCAAGGATTACATCGAACTCCCCCAAATGAATCAGTATCAAATCCACGTTGAGCTTACATCCTCGCAATTCGGCACAATAGTTCCTATGAATGCATTATACGGGGATAATTTCCTTATTTACTACTTCTACGTTCATAGGGTGTTCTAACTTTTCACGAGGTAAGTCTAACTATTTAACAAATTCTTCGGATATAAAAGAGCAGGTAGCACCCGAATCAAATAACACATATGCATTTATATAATTGATTGGGATGATACCTGACACCACGTCCTTGGACTCCACCGCATCCTGAACAGTCATGTTGAATGTGCATACCGTTGGTCTGTTGGCTTGACCGGCTGGCCCTCCGATGCTCAACATGTTGTTGTTATTGCTGCTGTTGTTGTTGCCTCTGTTGCCAACTCCCTGCGTCGCCTTCCTCTTCGGATAATCCTTGATTTGGTGGTCGGGTGCTCCACAAGAAAAACACCCTCCCTTCTGTTTATTCGGGCACTGAGGATCCATATGCCCCCGTTGTCCACAACGATAACAAACGCTCTTCCCCTTTATGCACTCCCCCAAGTGATTCTTCCCGCAATTACTGCACTTCCCACTTTTCTTAGCCTCTCCTCCGGATCTATAGCCTCCGGACGATTGACTCTCATTCCACTTGCGCTTATTGGGGTTGTTGCCTCCGCTGCTCCCCGCTTTAGGTCCTTCCTGACCTTTCTTTCGGTCCTGGTTGAATCGTGCCACAACTTCATTGCCTCCTTCTACAATGATAGCCCTTTCCAGCAGTTCAGAGAAGTCCTTAATCTTCAATACCGCGACTGCTTTTTGCACCCATGGCTTCAATCCCAATTCAAATCTTCTTGCCTTCTTGGCCTCTGTGTCCACCTGATGTGGAGCAAATCAGGCCAACTCATTAAATTTTGTCGTGTACTCTACGACAATCATACCTCCTTGTTTCAGTTCCAGAAACTTAACTTCCATATCCTGCTGCGTATTCTCCGAGAAGTAATTCTCGAAGAATAGCTCTTTTAAATCTGTCCCATGGAATGACTCCCTCACCTGCTTGTCCCTTATTGGCTTTCCACCAATAGTTAGCTTCGCCCTTCATCATGAAGGTGGTGAATCCAGTTTTTTGCTCATCGGCCACTCGTGCGACCTCGCAGACTTTCTCCATCTCTTCAACCCAAGTCTGTGCTTCTATTGGATCGAGAGTTCCCTTAAACTCGGGTGGCCTAACCAGTTTGAAATCCTTAAAGTTAGCCAAGTGATGCGCTGGTTAGGGCTGTAACGATCGAGAATTTTAATTTCCTTGTAACCCGATTTTATGTATGAATGAAATGAATTTTTATTTTTATTTATATTATTATGTGTTATGTGCTTAAAGGTTGTGTTATAACCTAGAATATGTGTATGTGTTCAATTTTACGTGTTGTAGTGTCGTTCGGGTGAATATATTGACTTCGCGAAAAATTGCAAAATCACTATTCACAGGGCACGCTTATCGAGGCACTATTCATGCCATAATATTTTTGTGTCTTTTTTGACCTTAATAAATTTCAATAATACACGTGTACAAAGTGATAATTTTTCCAAGTGTCAGATTTTCATTTTGAGCCCAATTGTGTTTTATTCGGTATCCGAAGTATATAATATGACTGTTCCGAATAAACGGACGAGTCCCATAATTATTATTTTTATGCATCATAATATTTTATGGGAGTACCCATTTTAATTTTGGGTAGAGCTATTTACCAATTTTGGTACAAAAGTGGGAGTTTTCGGTTATATTTTTGTGTATTTGGGTATTTATTTTGGCTTGTTACTCTAAGAGGGAACCAAGCCCCCATTTTAGACCAATGAGAATTAAGGAACTAGGGTGTGGTCGGGTGGAGAGGGTTTGGTGCTAGACCAAATGTATTGAGCAACCAAATGCTCCCCTTTCATTCTCCCAAAGCAGCCCTTTCACTCTCCCAAAACCATCAGCCATCCTCCTCTCCCATTCCAAGTTGGTTCTGCAATAGAGAGTAGAGAGTAGAGAGAGAGAGAAAGAGAGAGAAAGAGAGAGAAAGAGAGAGAGAAAATCTGCAGGGAGGAGGAAGAACAAAGAAGAATGAGAACAAGAAGAAGTGTGGAAGAGGAAGAGAAGGAAAGAAGAGCACGGGTGCACAAGAAGGAGAAGAAGAAGGGCTTCTATCACCTCTAACGAACCTTAGCTAGCTCCTCTATCTTCCATAACAAGTTTACAGAGGTAAATCGTCAACCTCAAATGATTTCCTTTTGATTTCATTAAGCTTTTCAAAGTTTTCTTGGTTTTCAAGCTTTTATGCTTGGTGGATGATTTGTGGTTGATTTTTGTTGTTATTGTGGGTTGTGGTTGTTTAACAACGTTACCCAGACATCTTGTAAGCCATTAATAACATCAAAGTGGAACAAACATCAAAGAAATACGTACCTATGCATAAAGGATGAAGAACATGATGAACAATGGACAAAAATGGACTATGGACTGTTATAAACGAATTTAGAGGACTTTATAGCTATGATTCCTTGTTTGTTGTGTTTATTTGTTGTTGTGATGTTGTACTTCCATGGGTTATGAGTTTAACCCAGTTGGAATGGAGTAAAAAGGGATTAAAACAAAGTTTTGGTGATGATTTCTGTGAAAAACACCAAGAACACCAAGAACACGAAAATATAGCACGAGTTGATACTTTGGCCTAAGATTTGGCCATGTTAATATTAATGGATAGCTCTGAATTTTTGATATGTTGTAGCCCTATGTCTTAGGAGTCCATAGAGTCCGGAACGGACCAATTTGAGCGTGTATTGAGGGAGTTATGGTGGTTGGAAGCAAGATAGGTCTAGAGCACCAAAAACAGAGCATTCCGGGAAGCAAAACGGGTTGGAGACTCAGGCCGAGCACCTAAGGCGCTGGCTAGGCGCTGGCCACGAGTCCAGCTACTGTGAGAGAGCACTTTAGGCACTGCTCCAAGGCCATTTTGAGCGCCTAAGGCGCTAGTAATGAAACTGTGCAAAACTGCTCCGACGTCCTTTAGTAAAATGGGCATAACTTTGTCATACGAACTCGGATTGAGGTGATTCAAGATGATTCGGAAATAGAACGAGTAGACCTACAATTTTCGTTCTTTAAGTTTTTCAATTTGAGGTTTGTAGCATGGCCTAAATTGGTCATTTATAGGACTGATGTGTATTTGGGGGCAATCAGAGGGTGTCAAGCATGCGCGTAAGCACATGTAATGCTCCCGACAATGTAAAATGTTGTTCTAAGTTCTAAAACATGAATGTTATGAAGTATAATGATACTCATCATTAACCAATGAGTATTAGATAAATCTAATGGGCGTGTTAGGCGTACGCAAAGGCGTGTCGCTTGGGCGTTCGAATAATCAAGTTTGGCGCACAGACGTGCAAGTGTCGTAACGCCGTAACTAGTGGACATAACCTTGTTTAATATTTTGTTTTTAATATGAATGAGACATTATAGAGTAGTATAAACCAATGTTTGGTATCCGTATGTGACTAATTGTTATGTGAAAATGTACTTAATTGTGTAGGATATTAAGGAGCGTGTGTTGTAATATTGTAGCAGACGCATCAGGCAATTTCCTTAACTTCATTCTTTCTACATATTGAATGCAAGTTCCCTAACCCGTACAACTTTTACTATTGTGCGAGTTTATTCTTATGAATGCAAGTTTCTTAAACTCACTCAACCCTTACATTTGGGCAAGTTTCCTATTTTATACAAATGTTGTATATTATTGCAAGTTCTTTACTCAACTATTTTTAATTGAGCTAGTTTTCTAAACTTCCGCAACTTATTTCATTGTGCGAGTACTCTTATGATTATTCAAATGATTTGACATTCGTTCAAGTTATCTACCTATGCTATAGTGCATGTTGTTGAGCCTTAAAGCTTCTTATTCCATAAATTGGTTGAAAGCTATGTTAAAGCCAATTGCTTCGGCTAGACACTTATCGATTTATTTATTGAAGTGAGGTTTAAGAAGTCCTCAAAACTATTGTTGCTGTTAAGTAAAGCTATCCGATCAAATTGTTTTGGCTCGGATTCCCATGTAAAGCTGAGAAGAACAACCCTCATAGCAGGGGCAATTCTATAAATGTCGGGAACCAACACGCGCGTAATTAGTAAGTGAGGCTTATGCATAACGCCAGGTACTCTAGGCTGATCACCTATTGTACCGTTTATTTGTGGATTATCGGATGAAATTCTGGTAATTCTATAATAGAGTTATGTGCCTTGGTGCACCTCAGTATTGAATAGTTCCTTTTCTTGGGAAATTTTGAAATCCTTGGATACTTCAGAAAATCCTTTGGTCCACAGTGACCACTACAATGGTGATAAAGCAGTTGTTTATTTCCTTGAGCTATATCGCTTTTAACTCCTATGAGCTATAAAGTTATTCACGTGATTATTCACTGCTATTTTACTTGCGGGGCAAATTTGTTGCTCACCCTTGCTTTCCTTAAAACTTTTCAGTTAGTGCAGCACGTGGCGAGAGCTCGGGAAAGGATAAGGGAAAGGGCAAAGCTACTGATTAGTTTTGTTTAATTGTACTAGAATCATCGTTGTATCAAGACTTATTATTTGATGTCATGTATTAAGACCTATGTACTCTTATATATTAAGTTATGTTTTAGAGTAGTCTTGGTTTCGAGACTTGGGACAGGATTATTTATGTTATATCAATATAAATATTCCTTTATTTCCGCTGTAAGTTATAAATTGTATGACGTATGTATTAGATAGTGACGAACCAGGTCTGCGGTTCGGGTGACCCGAATTTGGGGGCGTCACAGGTTGGTATCAGAGCCTTAGGTTAGAACCCTTTAGAGAGAGGTCTTTAGGCTATAACCTTAGGAAATGTATATAGGATAAGGGTAGATAAAACTCATGTATAGTTTTGGACGATCTTAGGAAGACGCGTCCTAGGGGTTGTGAAAGGTATTTTCATTCCTTACAATGAAACTATATTTCATTACGAGTTGCTAATAGAGTATGTCTCTTTGTGGACTGCTTGTAGTACTCATGATAGATATTCTCGTAGTATAATGAGATGATGACATTAAGCTTTCTTACGTTTAGCAGAAAATGAGGCCCAGACGCAACATACCACCCCCAGCAACACCTGAGGGATCGGTTAACAATGAAGGAGGTCCGATGGACCCCATGCAGCGGTTAACGGATATACTGGAGAGAATGGAAAGGAGAAATGCGGTACCCGTGAATCCCAACCCACCGGCAGTACTCGTAACAAGTTTTAAAGACTTCAAAAGCGTAGGACCCCCAGAGTTCAGGGGAACGACTGATCCGATTGAAACCCAGTCTTGGGTGAAAGAAATGGAGAAGGCTTTCGTTATCGCACGCGTGGGCGATGACCAGAAAATAGCATTCGCCACCTATATGATGAAAGGGGAAGCAAATTATTGGTGGGAAGCTAACCAACAACGAGCAGGCGAAGGAGTGATACCGTGGGACAAGTTCAAAGAATTATTTTTCGAGAATTATTTCCCAAAGAGCATGGAAAGGCAAATGGTACTAAAATTCTTGGAGCTGAAGCAGGGAGACATGACGGTGGCTCAGTACGCCGCCAAATTCAATGAACTTGCACGCTTTGCACCGCTTTAAGTAAGTACTAAAGAGCTGAAGGCGCAAAGGTTTGAATAAGGGCTGAAACCGTGGATATATAACAAGGTAGCCGTTCTTCAGATTGAAACTTTTAGTGTACTGCTGGAAAAAGCCATCATCGCAGAAGGAGGGATTGAGGCCCTGAATCAACACAAGAAGAATAAGAAGGGTGGAGGAGACTATCGTGGAGGTGGCAGTAGTGGTGGAAGCAACTCGGGAAAAAGAAAATGGGATGGTGGTAACAGTAACAACAACAACAATACCAACACTAATCAGACGGGGAATAATCAGGGAGGATTTAAGAAGAAGATTGAAGCATGTTTAAAATGTGGGAAAAATTATATGGGAGAGTGCTAGAAGGGACGTAATGTCTGCTACAACTACAACCAGAGAGGGCATATAGCACCGCATTGCCCAAACCCAAGGAAGAACCTTGGATGCTATTCTTGTGGATCAAAGGAGCATCAGTTCAGAGATTGCCCGAAGAAAGGAAGCAGCGGTGGTAGCGATAACCGAGGAGGAGGCAACAAAGTAATGGTTGGAGAGTCGACTCTGCCGAACCGAACCCCTGCTCGAACCTTCAACATGATCGTCCAGGATGCAGTGATTGCTAAGGACGTGGTGTCAGGTATTATCCCAATCAATAATATAAATGCCTGCACATTATTTGATTTGGGTGCTACCCGTTCCTTTGTGTCTGAAGATTTTGCTAAACGGTTGAATTTACCCCAAGAACAGTTAGAAAATCCTTTGAGTATAGAAATTGCGAATAACGAGATAATTTCTATAGAGTTTATTCTTCGTAATTGTTGCGCTGAGATTAGGGGATATAATTTTCGCGTGGATTTGATCCCAATAAAGTTGGGAGAGTTCGATGTAATATTAAGAATGGATTAGTTATGTGATCATGCAGCAGTGATCGACTGTCAGAAGAAAAGTGTGAACCTTCAGACCCCAAACCAGTCGAGGGTAGTATTTTATGGTAGTACATCGCTGAGACGTTCGTGTTGTCTCACGATGATACAGGCCAGGAAATTGTTAAAGAAAGGATGCGAAGGCTACTTAGCCTATATTGTAGATACAAAGAAAGGAGGGGTAGAAATTACAGATATACCGGTAGTGAGAGAGTTTCCGGATGTATTTCCAAGTGAATTACCCGGCCTTCCGCCAGACAGGGAAATTGAATTTGCAATAGACTTAGTGCCAGGAACTGCACCAATTTCGAAGGCTCCGTATCGTATGGCACCAGTGGAGATGAAGGAATTGTTGATACAACTTCAGGAATTACTGGACAATGGATATATTCAGCCAAGTGTGTCCCCATGGGGAGCACCAGTTTTGTTTGTCAAGAAGAAGGACGGATCGATGAGGCTATGCATCGACTATCGGGAATTGAACAAATCAACGATCAAGAATAAGTATCCATTGCCAAGGATCGATGACTTGTTCGATCAACTAAAAGGAGCCAGACACTTCTCAAAGATAGATTTGAGGACTGGATATCATCAGCTAAAAGTAAGGAAAGAATATGTACCTAAAACTGCGTTTCAGACGAGATATGGTCACTACGAGTTTTTGGTAATGTCTTTCGGTTTGACTAACGCGCCGACAGCATTCATGGACTTGATGAACCGAGTTTTGAAGCCGTTCTTAGACAAGTTCGTAGTAGTTTTCATCGATAACATTTTGATTTATTCAAAGACCGAAGAAGAGCATGTTGATCATCTGAACAAAGTACTGGAGACACTAAGAAGGGAGAAGTTATACGCGAAATTATCCAAGTGCGAATTCTGGATGGAAAAGGTGCAATTTTTAGGGCATATGATCGACAAAGACGGTATCTCAGTGGACCCTGTAAAAGTAGAGGCAGTTAGTAACTGGGAACAACTGATGATGCCGGCAGAAGTTCGAAGTTTCTTAGGATTAGCCGGGTACTATCGAAGATTTATCCAGGATTTTTCAAAGATAGCAACCCCATTGACCAATCTGACAAGGAAGGCAATGAAGTTCGTATGGTCTGAAAAGTGCGAAGATAGTTTTCAGGAGTTGAAAAAGAGGTTAAGCGAGGCGCCGGTATTGTCCCTACCAGATGATAGGGGAGATTTTGTAGTGTATAGTGATGCATCACACAAGGGTCTTGGCTGTGTGTTGATGCAACACGACAAGGTTATTGCGTATGCATCACGACAATTGAAGGATTATGAGAAGCGATACCCTACCCATGACTTGGAATTAGCAGCTGTCATCTTTGCATTGAAGATTTGGAGACATTACTTTTATGGGGAGAGATGTGAGATATACACAGATCATAAGAGTTTAAAATACATCTTCACACAGAAGGAGTTGAACATGCGACAGAGGAGGTGGTTGGAATTAATCAAGGATTACGACTGCGAAATTCTCTATCATCCGGGAAAAGCAAACGTAGTAGCAGATGCATTGAGTAGGAAGGGGAACGAGAAATTCCCTTTGTTATGGCAATTTATATCATATTATTTGGTTAAATTAAATGTAGTTTTCATGTAATTTATGGTGGGATAATGGATTAGGGATTATTAGTGAGGGTTCCATCGGAACAAAAGTCTTCCTAATAACCCGAGGATATCCAATTGGTGAGATTTCTAGCTTGTTTATGGTGATTTATTGGGTGTAATCTATTTAGATTGTCATTTTCGGATGTCATAGTGTATTAGGCAAATCCGTGTTGGTTAATTTCATAGTATTCATTTTGTGGGCATGTAGTAATCTCGGGTGTGAGCCTAGGAACGCGACCCCGTGGTCCAAATCCGATGATGGACGTTTTGATATATGTAATAGATTCAAGGTGCTCGTTTTTGTAATATGTAATCGTTGGGCCTTAAAACGACGCTAAGGCGAGAATCGGGTTTAAGGCCCCGTAGTAGTGAAATATGTGACTGTTGGCGTTCAGGGATATTTTGATGGCTTACATGCCCATGAATAGCCCCGACGCGTGTTTATGCTTGATTAGATTTTGTGACACAAAAAATGATTTCAAAGATTAAACAATAAAGATTTTTCTAAAAAACAATCAAAGTAGGATATTAGCATCACGAGGCTAAAAATTGAAAATGCTAATGAAAGTCGATTCCTATTTTACGAGAAAGCTAAAAAGAAGTTGTTTTCAAATGTCACAAAAAATGGTTTTATAAAAAAGAAATAAACATTTTACTAAACCTTGATACATAGGGCGAAAGAGATCCTAGAAATTGCCTATTATTTATGAAAGCAACGTATAAATCTCGATTCCTATTTTGGCTAAGGTTTAATAAATTCACGTTTTACCAAAACAACACTTAATGAAAAATCTCATAGCTTTTGTCAATAAAATCAAATCTTTCTCATAAAGGAACAAAGCTTTCTCGGATAGGCCAAGGGACATTCTAAAGCATTCTCAAAATAAACACGTCTTTTTCATAAAACCCCAAAAAAGGATTCCTTTTTATACAAAACTCACCACAACATTTATTAGGCACACACACACACACACACACATACACATTTCATGAATTAAAGGATAGGAAAACATCAAGGTTGCGGTAACTGTGTTTCACGGAAGTCGGGGGGTGCCTAACACCTTCCCCTCGCTTAAGCAAGCCCCCGAACTCTATGAATCTCGGTTTGCAGACCAATTAATTCGGAGTCACATATGAGCCATCGATTTATAAAAAAACGAAAACTCGGATGAGTTGGTACATCCATTTCAAATATACCAACTGGCGACTCTGGTTAATTGGCTCATCATAAAAAACGATCTTTCAAAACCCCGTCGACATTAATGCTGACCTTTTCAAAAAAATCATTCAAACCAAGGGCTAAAGAATTGGAAAGGAAGTAAACCCGGCGTCGACAGCTGGCGACTCTGCTGGGGACCATTAGAGGGCTTAAGCCGCGTTCAAATCTTGATGATATCCTATCCTTTAAAATTCATAAAATGTGTGTGTGTGCGATATTTTGATTTTTTTACTTTTGTTGTGTGAATGTGTGTTTTCCCAATAAATGAATGATTTGAATGGAATTGCTTTATTTTTAAATAATCATTTGCATACGGTGAGGACGATGAATGTGAATGTATGTTGAGAGTGTACCTCCTCCTGAGGCGAACCTGTCGGTTGCTTATTACTGGACTCGAAGGGGCTGCTCCCCGGAGATGGCTCAGGAAACGCACCACCCAAATCCGCTCCAATCGAAGGGACTCAGACGAGTAGATTGCGAAGATTTGGGGACCTTCATGCCGAAAAGCCCGTGAGAGTAACCCTAGGATAGGTCATTCTCAGATTAACCCAACGCAGGAAAAGTCTCTTCATACCCTTTTATGTTCACACATATAAATGTCATGATCCCATTCATATATGCTTCCCTTTCTATCAAAAGGAATTACTAACCTCTATGTTTTGCAGGGAACAGCTGGGGAAGCATAATAAAGACATGTTTAGCATTTGTTATTGCATTAAAAGACTACTAACTTTCTGTTTTACAGGGAAAGATTAAAAAACCCAAAAACACAAAAAATTACAGCTTTAGCATGCATCCACATTTTTTCATTCCCCAGGACTAAACTTCGAACCATTGTCTCTGTAGGATTGCTCCTCAAACCCGTTCGCAATCTAAAAAGGCCCGACACTTGACATCTGAAATGGCGGAGCTCCCACCTACCAATCCCGGCTCCATATCTAGGGAGGAATTTGATGACTTCAAGAAGCAGATGTTAGAAATGGCCATAATGCTGAGGGAACAATTGATACCTCGACAGGATCCACCTAAGGAGGATCCACCCCAACCTAAGGGCGAGCCAGTCGTCCCAAAGGTCATTCCCATGCCGAACAAGACAGTGATTACAATCTCGGAAGAGGGAGATACTGATGACCTGCGAAGGAAAATAAAAAAAATGGAGGAAACCATCCAATCAATGAAGGGCATAAGGTCCCTAGGCAGGGTGAATTACTCTGATCTTTGTGTCTTCCCCGGAACCAGATATCCGGAAAAATTTAAAATTCCTGAATTTGAAAAGTACAATGGAAAGGGGGATCCTTATACTCATCTGAAAATATACATTGGGGAGTTGGGATCTTATGCAGAAGACGAGGGTCTAAGGATGCAGCTTTTTCAAAAGAGTTTGACGGGAGAGGCGAGAATCTGGTATGCCCGTCTTGACAATGCCCGGATCCATAATTGGGAGGAGTTGGCCCACACCTTCTTAACACAGTATAGCTTCCAAGCCCAAATGGCCCCTGATAGATACCAAATGACGAAAATCAAGAAGCAACCTAGGGAATCTTTCAGGGATTATGCGCAGCGATGGAGGGGTATGGCCGCACAGGTGAATCCCCCCATGAGTGAGTCGGAGATGGTGATGACCTTCGTAGACATTCAAGAGGCTCCTTATTATGAGCGGGTTATATCAGGGATTAGAAGACCCTTTGCTGAGATGATTAAACACGGAGAAATGGTGGATATGGGATTGAAATCTGGCAAAATCCGGGATTTCACGGCTTTGAAAACAGCTGCAGAACAAATACAGAGCGGAAATTGTGGCAGCACTTCCCGTAGGGTCCAAAAGAAGAAGGAAGAGGATGTTTCCCTCATCCTGCAGGGATCTTCTAGAAAGGCAGAAGGTAATCCTCCAGTACAGGTGCAGAGGGTGGGGCCTTCTCGACAGCCTAACTTCACTGATCAAAGGGCGGAGGGGCGAAGGAGATTCGAGGCCTCACAGAATCGAGTATTCACCCCCCTCGGGGATTCTCTTGAGCAGGTATTGGCAGTATTGATGGCCCAGAGGAAAATAATCAATTTGGCACCCCCGAGTGACCCAAAGGGAAGAAGGTTTGACCCAAGCAAGCGATGTGCATACCACTCGGGTTCCCCGGGTCATGATACGCAGGATTGTTGGACGCTGAAGCATATAATTCAGAATTTGATTGATAGTGGGGAAATCGTGGTGGAAAAGCCAGACTCCCCGAATGTCAAAGTCAATCCCCTGCCAAGGCATGATGGAGGAGGGGTCAATGTGGCAGAAGCCAGTGAAGCCGAGGGACCGTCAAGGCTGAATTATGTGAAGAAAATTGAGGAAATGGTCAACATGATAAGTAATCACGGGAGTGCACGGGGAGCGCCCATTAGGTTGGTGGGTGTGAGTAGAGGTACCACGGAGGGACCTGTCAAGTTGGCGGCTCCGAAACCCCTCATCCTTGCAGCGAGGTCATAAATCCCGGTCAGCAATCTAAAGACGGTACCATGGAATTATGGGGGGGTGTCAGAGGAAGCGGCCAGTTGTGCTTCTGTGACAACAAAGGGAAATCCTTTGTATCTTCCTGGGCGAGTCCTTGAGAACAAAACAAAGAAAAATGAAAAGATCTCCGAGGAGAAAGCCATAGAATTCTTGAAGAGGATGGATCATTCGGAAGCAAGAGGGATCCAGATATTAAGCGAGGAGTCGACCTTGACATCAATCATGGATTTGGTGTTATCGTCCAATGATCACTGCAAAACCCTGGCGAAAGTCCTGGAGGAGGCATACGTTCCCAAAGAAATTAGCAGGGAAAGTTTCTGCCATCTGGTGGACCACCTGTTGGAGAGTGATATGATATCATTTACAGATGACGATATCCCCAAGGAAGGAAGGGGGCATCGCAAACCGCTACATATTGCGGTAATCTCCTCAGGGTATATCATGAATGGGGTGCTGATTGATGGGGGGTCGGCATTGAATATTTGTCCCCTCAGTACATTGCAGAAGATGAACATTAATCCCAAGCGCCTGCGGGCCAGTCATGTAGTGGTGCGAGCTTTCGATGGTTCCCGGAGGGATACAATTGGAGAGATAGAATTACCGGTGGAAATAGGACCTTGTACTTTTGATATCTCTTTCCAGGTCCTAGACATTGCGGCCAGTTATAACCTGTTATTGGGAAGGCCATGGATACACATGGCTGGGGCCGTTCCTTCCACGCTGCACCAACAAATCAAGCTAATCATCGACGGGAATCTGGTAACGATCTCGGCAGAATGTGATGACCCTTCTCCTCCCAGGAATGGCCTACCAGTGATTAATGTGGACGAGTCGGCGGCACCTGCCAGTTTTCAGGCACTGGAAATTAGCACTCCCCACTAGAGATGCCTGGGAGCTCCAGCCGTGAAACCTAAGGTCTCTCCAGAACTTACCTTCGTTGCAAAGGAAATGATGAAAATGAATTTCCAGCCTGGACAGGGGTTAGGAAAGAGCAGTCAAGGAATCGCCAAGCCCATTCAACTACCCCATCAGATAGGTAAAGCAGGGTTGGGATATCGTGAGGGCACAGCACGGAGACATCATCAAGGTGCGGCTCCGATTCGACTGGCTAGCAGTACGGTGACCAAGGTCAACAATGAGCAGGGGACTAGCGAGCCTGTAACTGGTTCGGGGAATGAGGAGTTAATCCCCTCAAGTGACGAGTCGACTAGGAGGGAAAGTTTCCTACAGGAGGTCGCGCAAAAGTTTAAAACCAGGTGCTATATCCTCGGACAATTAACAAGCAATGGGAAGGGGACGGATATTGTCACGCCACCGGGAGCCCAAGAAAGTGTCCCTGTCATCGATTGGGCAGGGCTAATTATTCCTGGAGAAGGTAGGAAGAAGGACTCAGGCGATGTGCCCGTAGTCATCGGGGAAGTGTCCGATGTGAAGCCACCTTTTATCCAGCACATTTCATCTGGCCTGACCGTCGACAATTGGACCATGAAACCAGTGATATCCAAACAAGGGTAAAACCCGATATCAGGGTGGTAGACCCCAGAGGATGGGAGGATGAAGAAGTTTATTTTTTGTTTGTTGTTTTGTTTTTGCATAAATTATGTCGTTTCTTCATGTTGTCTGAAAATGTGATCGTTGTGGAAAATAACTTATATATGACAAGTATTTTGTTTCATGTCAGGTGTACCAATTTGAGTAATCCTTGCCTAACAAACGGTCTTTCAAATTTGAATGATGATTATGATTTTGACATTGAGCTGGATTTCGATTTGATGGGCATTGAGCAAGACGAGACAGATTACGACGACGCGCCTGATGAGATCAAAGGATGGGTCGAGGATAAACCCAAACCCAACTTAGACCAAACCATCACCATAGATATTGGAACCCCTGACAAGCCAAAAGAACTCAAGATAGGGACGGACCTTACCCCTAGCCAGAAAGCAGAAATAACTGAGTTGCTAAGCCAATATGAGGATGTCTTTGCCTGGTCTCATGAGGACATGATCGGATTATCCACCGACATTGTGGTACAACAACCGTTGCCCATCAAGGAGGGTTTCAGGCCTGTCAAGCAAAAATTAAGAAAGTTGAAACCGGAGTGGAGCTTAAAAGTGAAGGAAGAGATCATCAAACAGTTCAGGGCGGGAATCATTATGGTGTCCACTTACCCAGAATGGCTGTCCAATGTAGTCCCAGTGGCTAAGCCTGTAGGGAAGGTGAGAGTATGTGTAGATTATAGAGAATCTAAAATAAGGCCAGTCTCAAGGATAACTTCCCGGTGCCTTTCATACACATCCTGGTGGATAACACAGCCCAGTACGAGATGTACTCTTTTGTTGATTGCTTTGCGGGATATCATCAGATAATGGTGGCGGAAGAAGATCGGGAAAAGACCGCGTTCATCACCCCATGGGGCACTTTCTGCTATAGGCGATTGGCTTTCGGTCTCACCAATGCGGGGGCTACTTATCAGAGAGCCATGATGGCCCTGTTCCACGATATGATGCATAAGGAGATAGAGGTCTACGTGGATGACATTATCGTGAAGTCAAGGGTAGAATCGGATCATATAACCCATCTCAAAAAGCTATTCGACCGGCTCAGAAAGTATAATTTGAAGCTCAATCCAGCAAAGTGCGCTTTCGGAGTACAGTCGGGTAAGCTCTTGGGATTCCTGGTTAGTGATCGAGGCATTGAGTTGGATCCGGCAAAGATTAAGGCCATTGTGGATATGCCGGCACCTCACACTGAGAAGGAGATAAGAGGATTCCTCGGAAGAATAAACTTCATCAGCCGTTTCATATCCCACCTAACGACTACATGCGAGCCAATTTTCAAACTGTTAAGGAAAGGTGCTTCACAGGAATGGAATGAGCAATGTCAGGAGGCTTTTCAGACCATTAAAAAACAGCTGACAGAGGCACCAGTGTTGGTACCCCCGAAGGATGGGATCCCTCTGTTTATGTATATATCGGTCAATGCCATCGCGATGGGATGTATGCTGGGACAAAAGAATGAGGCAGGTAAAGAGCAGGCCATCTATTACCTCAGCAAGAGATTTAGCCAATGTGAACAAAATTACACTCCCATCGAGAAGACCTGTTGTGCTCTGGCTTGGGCTGCAGGGAGATTACAGCACTACCTCCATGGGCATACCACGTACCTGATATCAAGAATGGATCCCTTAAAATATATCTTTGAAAGGCCCATGCTGAACTGTCGATTGTCAAGATGGCAATTAATCTTACAACAGTTCGACATGGTATACGTAACTCAGAAAGCCAGGAAGGGGCAGGGAATTGCAGATCAGTTGGCAGAAACCCCGTCAGGAGGGATGGAACCATTAGAAACTCCTCTACCCGGCGAAGATATATTTTGGGTATCACACACGAAATGTGATGACGAGGGGCAGTTCTGGAAGCTGTATTTTGATGGTGCCATGAATGCTGAAGGGGCAGGAGCCGGAGCCGTCCTGGTCTCTATCACCAGAGAGCAATACCCTGTAGCTACTAAATTGCAGTTCAGTAATTCAAACAATACAACTGAGTACGAGGGGTGTATAATGGGACTCCGTTTTGCCCGCGATATGGGAGTGAAGAGATTAGCGGTGTTTGGGGATTCAGAACTGGTAATCAGACAGGTGATCGGGGTGTACAACAATAAAGAGCTTCGATTACTTCCATACCATTGTTGTGTTACCCAGTTAATGCAAGAGTTCGAAGATATCACTTTCCGACATATTCCCCGGGGACGGAATGACTTTGCGGATGCGTTGGCAACCCTGGCTTCCTTGATCCATATAATCAAAAGAAAAGATGTTCCACAGATTGAGATAGCAGTACAGAATACCCCGGCATACGAGGAGCATGTTGCAGTATTGTCAGACGAGGTGGTTCTGCCAAAGCAGCCTTGGTATCACGACATAAGGGAGTACCTGAGGGATCGATCCATTCCCGACCAGGCAGGCCGAACTGAGAGGATGAGAATTCAAAAGATGGCAATGAAGTTTTACCTAAGTGGGGATTCACTCTACAAGAGGGATGCTGGGTTAGGACTGTTGCAATGCGTAGATGAGACACAGGCCCAAAGGATTATGAACGAAATACATGGTGGAGTGTGTGGGCCACACATGAGTGGACCGATGCTGGCCAAAAAGATCTTGAGAACGGGGCATTATTGGTTAACGATGAAAGCCGACTGCGATGATCATGTCAAACGGTGTTACCAATGCCAGGCGCACGGTAATGTGATCCATACGCCTCCCAATGAACTGCACTGTATGACTTCCCCGTGGCCATTTTCAATGTGGGGCATGGATGTAATCGGGCCGATAGAGCCCAAGGCAAGCAACGGACACCGATTCATTTTCGTCATGATCGATTACTTCACCAAATGGGTAGAGGCAGCTTCTTTCCCCAAAGTAACTTAGGAGGTCATCGTTGGTTTCATCAGGAATAATGTCATTTGTCGATACGGGCAACCTGAGGTTTTGGTCTCCGACAATGCTAAGAATTTGAACAACGCCCTCATGAAGGGATTGTGCGACCAGTTTAAGATCAAACACCTCAATTCTGTCATTTACTGTCCCAAAATGAATGGGGCAGTGGATGCTGCCAATAAGAACATCAAGAAGATCATGGCAAAAATGTCTGCTAATCATCGGGGATGGCCGGATCTGCTACCCCTCACCTTGCTGGCATACAGAACGTCAATGCGTACTTCTACAGGGGCAACCCCTTATGCTTTGGTATATGGAATGGAGGCTGTTCTGCCAGTTGAGGTTGAGATGGCATCCCTCAGAATATTGATCGATGCTCAGATAAGTGAGGAGGATTGGATGCAGAGTCGATACGACCAATTGGCCTTAATTGATGAAAGGAGGGTGGCTGCTGTTTTGCACGGTCGGCTATATCAGCAAAGAATCTCTCGATCATACGACAAAAAGATGAGACCTCGGAAGTTCAAGGAGAATGACCTGGTGCTAAAGAGAGTCATGCCTTGCCAAGATGAAGCCAAAGGAAAGTTTGCCCCAAACTGGGAAGGACCATTTGTGATTAAGAAAGTGCTATCCGGAGGAGCCCTCATCTTGCAAGAAATGGATGGTGAGATATTTCCACAGCCCCTCAATTCCGACTCGGTGAAGCGGTTCTACGCTTGAATCATCAATTCTCATTTTTCTTTGAGGAACGAACTACGTAGGACCTGATCTCCCAACTTATGGGGGTACGTAGGCAGCCATCACGGCACGGTCCGATCCCTTTAAAAATAATCCTTTCCCTAAACAAAACCAATTCCCAACAGCCAGATAAACCTTCCTACACCCTCAAAGCCTTTCCGAAACCAGCCAACTAATAAGCTTCATCTCAAGATAACATAACCCTGATCCCACCAAAATAGTTAGCCAAAATCTAAGACTCAATCCGATGAAATCAACAGGGGTGCGGTAATATCTGTCAGATCTCCATCAAGACTTGAGAGGAAAAAGAAGGCAAAATGTCAAAATCATGGTTAGCTGGATAAAATGAGGATCCAATGAAAGGCAACGATACGATAAAATGGAAAATGACTAAATTTAAATGCATGTCTATATATATAAGTCATTTCGTTACAAGATTTCTCTTTCGATAACCGATGAAACTAACATAGTCTATGCAGGAAATAAAATAATCTACAAATCTGAAACTACCTGAAGCAGGATGGATAAAGTGGTGGATAGATCTGAAACATCAGCGTCCCCTGCAATCTGCTGTCCCATCATGTCAATGCGGTCTAACAAAGCAGTGGCTCGGCTGACAGTCCCAGAGTGAGCATCTATAACTGTCCTGTCCTGAAATACAATGGCGTCTCTGTCAGCAATGGCAGCATCTCTGGCTAGAATAGCGGCATCTCTCTCAGCAATGGCAGCATCCCTCTCAGATTCAATGGCAATCAAGGCCAGTTAGATCCGGCTACGTTCAGTGACCTGACTAGGGGCAGACTCGGCTGAGATCGAGTGATATGTGGTATCATCTGGGAAAATCACTCCAGAGTCACCAAAAGACCCAGTCTGACTCAAACCAACCACATCCGAATCTCCGCGCAACCACTGCACATAAGCGAATGTCTGGATGGGGCAACTGTCACTATACTCGGCCAGGATCCTGCGAGGCCAAAGATCATATACCCGCAGTAGATCTCTCTCTGTCTGGGATGATATAAGGAATCGGTAGTCGGCCGCGCCCGTGAAGAGGTGAAAATCCTGTGTCTGATCAAACTGCCCCATCACCGCCAGGGGATGATAAGTCGTCACGCCCCTCAAGCCAGCAATAGGGATGAAATCCAGGGTGGGCACATGAGTCAAAAAGCTCATAAAGGAGCAATAACCCGAGTAGATCAGGAGATGAAAAGGATCCTCAATAACTGACAAAAATTATATCCAGGAAGCCGCATCAGTACAGCTCACAGGGCGAAATGAGAATTGCATGGCTATGTCATGGCTGAAGCAAAACCCTTGGCGACGGAAATGGCCGATGGGACTAAGATGACTCATGAACCACACGTACAACAAAGTCGAGCTCCCTCTGAATATTTTGCCTCGAAAAGACTGGCAATATGAGGCTGACATGTAGGTATCCGCCAATATCATGGGGAGAATGGTGTGATCATCCTGAAGGGCTCTAACGACCGCGACAACCCGCATGTCCAACTGATCGGGTCCTGCGGGCAGATACAAAACCGAGATGACACAGGCCATCAAAACGTCTACTCTCAAGGCGCCCCAGCGCTCCTCAGATATGGAAAAATCACCAGAGAAATGGCGAAAACTGTCAGGTGAGCCGAATCGGTCAATCAAAAAAATGAAGAGGAACCAGATGGTCTGATATGACCACCGATAGCAGAGCTGTCCTCCGTAACCTAGTGAAAGTCAAGAACTGACGGCGCATGGGACCAACTGTGAACCTGGCGCAAGGACCGTCCAAGGGCAAACTGGTAAAACGAGCATACTCCTCGAGAGTGGGGGTCAGCTCTACTGTCCCTAATCTGAACACCTGACGGTCAGGGGCCCAATAGCTCAGAATACCCTCCACAAAGCCCGCTGGCACCTGAAAGGATAATAAGGACCAAGAATGTCCCAAAAGGCCATCTACGATAATCCTATCGGCCGGCGATAAGCTGTCCAACCAACGGAGGAGACTGCCGACCAACCCTGTAGGAGGAATGGAATCCAAACGTACCACGACATCTGAGGACGACATCTGTGAAAAAATAGTATCGAAAAGACTGTACAGGGGTCATTCTCTATCCATAAATAAAAAGCATGCATCATACAGTTAATAATAAAGCAAATGAATTTCATAGAGATAAGAGAATAAAACTGTGCATAAATAAATAAATGAGTTCAGTACATAGTGCATAAAATGGAAAAGAAGTCTAAACAGGTGCAGGTACAAAAGCCCTATCCTATCCTGATCTAAACAAAGTCAATATCATCTATGAAAGCGGGATCCTCGAACTGATCCCCTGGGGTCGTCGAAGTCGGAGGACCAAAGTTCATGTCAGGAATGTATGGCTGCGATGTGGCATCAGATGAGCTCGGGCCTGCATCATAACCCGCACTGTCTGGATCGTAGGCATAGGCGTCCTCTGGAGTCCGGCCCAACACCCGAAGATATAGAGACAGCTGGTCTACCTGACGGGTCAAAGTGGCGATCTGCTCAGCATGGGTGGGGCTCCGAACGCAGGCTGCCCAGTCAGTCATCATCACCGAGCCGGGGACCATGTCTCCAAGAAAGAAAGTGGCCCGGGTCTGAGGACCGATAGTACGGGGAACCCACCAGGTACGAAAAGCATCACTCGTACTGGGACCCGTAGAAAGCATCCGGCCGTCCTCCCCTGCGAGCATGATCTCCGAAGGCTGAGAATCCAGCGGCCAGGAGGTAGTGAAAGGAAGGGAATGCGGGATGCGGATCTCTCCAGTGACGCATCTGAATGCGCGCTCCCCCAGGTACATCACCCATCCTCCAACACTCTGCAAAGTGAGGCGACGGGTGGAAAACTCGAACTCCGGGCCAGAAGGATGCCCATCATCAAACCCCTCAGCCAGATGCTTGGAGAGGTAGGGAACCCAGACGACATCAGTAGCCGTGATCAGCTCCAGCTGAATACGACAATGTGCAAAGCTGCCCGACACCGGGACCTCCTCCAGAGTGCTGTGATGCCATCGCCGACCCCGGGGATAAGTGTCCAGGCCAAGAGTAGTGACAGGCCTCAGGCATAGAAGACGCTCGTAGGCCCAGAACTGCGAACAGAAACAGTGAAAAGCATGAGTAACCAACAAATACAGAAAAAGAGAAATAAATGAAGGACAGTCCAGTAAGAAAGGAGGAAAGGAAGGCTCACCAGCAGAAAGTGGTAGAATCCGAGCCAAGCATCTGTCTGTCCCTCCGAACGTAGACGCAGACCATGGAGGAAGTAGGCAAAGGTGAAAGACCCTCAATCATAGTCGCCGATCCGGTCTACATCTCTGAAAGCTCTGACGACGCTGAAGTGAATGGTAGAGGAGTTGTTCCCTAAGAAACAACCCCTCATAATGGTCAGAAACAAGCGTCGAAGCAAAATATCACGAGTGGCCCGATCCGCTGGGAATGGCGCTGCATATATGCCCCCGACAGCGTCCACGGCCAAAGCTCCAGACCGAATGCTGCGGGCCTTGAAGACCCGATCATCGGCGGCAAAACCCAGTAAAGCTCGGACCTCTGCTGGAGTGATGTCAAGATCCAGAGGGACGCGGGATTCGGTAAACTCGATGCCCGTAATGTACCTCCAGTCCCAGGGAGTCAGCACGACCTCACAGTCCAAAAGGTGAAGGGACTGGGTCTGGTGAAACCATCTCTCGGACAGACCCCTCATGTAACCCCAGGGGCACTGACGGGGGATGATAGTGAAAAAGTGACGGAAGCCCCAGGAGTCCACCACCACGCGGTAATCACTGTGCAGGGCCGTGTAGAGAGAATAGATGTTGAACCAGTTACCCCTCGGCTGGGTAAACTCGGGCACCTGTGACAAAAAATGAATGGATCAGTCCAGATCTAAACAAAATTTGGGAATAAGTTCAGAAAAGCACTTTAAGCATACCTCATTAGCTACAAGAGATGCCGAGGGGTGACGACTGAGATCCCGACCCAATAGATCGGGTATCTGCACAGAGGCGCCAAAAAGGGCGCGATGAGGAGACGGGGCCGGGGTGCTGGAAGATGGCCCCTCTGCCGCAACCTCCGGAAGGGCAGCCTCCTCAACGTCTGGATGATCGGGACGGATGACAGCCTCCGCCAAGAGGCGAGCCTGACGGGTCCGAGGAAGAACAGGGGCAGGTGCGGCCCTACGGCGGCGAACACCCGAAGTCCGAGACGCGATAGAGCTACTGGGAGTGTCAGGATCCATAGCTGGAATAGAACAGGCGAAGAGGAAGGTAAGTTCCCTTTTGAATTATGTCACGAATATTCTAATTTCCTACCCTCATCATATAATTAATGCAGCATGATGCATGTTAAAAAAAAAAAAAAAAAAAATTCGGCAGAGTTCTGTCTGTAAAATGGACATCCCAGGAATAAGCCAAACATATTTTCCATTAATCCAAGCCACAACAGATCAAGATTGCATAATTGCAGCATGAAAAGACCCTAATGCATGATTTTCTTCGAAAAGGAAACTACAAGTATGTGGGACCGCATCATGAGCATAAAATAGGACTCACACAGTTGATACATAGCATGTATATACAATAATACATAGCATAGCATTGTAAAGCATACATTTCTATCTCTAGCATGTAAATAGCCAAATGTATAGCAAAACATTGACGAAATTGAAAAGTGAGCGGTCAAAGTGTTACCTGTAGCGCGTAGATCGATCTAACCGGGACGGTTTTTGCGGGAAAGTTGGAAAAATTGGCAAAAGGCCCTTGCAAACGAGCAAAATCGCAAGAATTTATGTGGGGTACGAAGTTGAAAGTGACAGATCTGGAAGTGGCGAGCTGCTTAAGAATCCCGATCTTGGCCGCAGATCAATCTGCGGCTGGCCGCAGATCAATCTGCGGCTGGCCGCAGATCAATCTGCGGCTGGCCGCAGATCCATCTGCGGCTGGCCCTAGTGGGTCCCCCCTCATCCAATGCTTGCTCAATCGATTCTGAAGCCCATTTGATTCATAATATGGTAATAAAATACGAGATTTTGATGAAATGGGTGTCAAACACGACTTCTCAATACGACCGAGTGATCGGAGACGAGACCCGACACTCACCAGACGATCGACCGGTGACGATAACCGGCGATTACGAGATGGGTGATCGGCGACGATAATCGGCCCCGACAAGAGGATCGACCGGCGACGATAACCGGCGATTACGAGATGGGTGACCGGCGACGATAACCGGCCCCGACAAGAGGATCGACCGGCGACGATAACCGGCGATTACGAGATGGGTGACCGGCGACGATAACCGGCCCCGATGAGACGATCGACCGGCGACGATAACCAGCGATTACGAGATGGGTGACCGGCGACGATAACCGGCCCCGACAAGAGGATCGACCGGCGACGATAACCGGCGATTACGAGATGGGTGACCGGCGACGATAACCGGCCCCGACAAGAGGATCGACCGGCGACGATAACTGGCGATTACGAGATGGGTGACCAGCGACGATAACCGGCCCCGACGAGACGATCGACCGGCGACGATAACTGGCGATTACGAGATGGGTGACCGGCGACGAAACCCGGCCCCGACAAGACGATCGACCGGCGACGATAACCGGCGATTACGAGATGGGTGACTGGCGACGAAACCTGGCCCCGACGAGACGATCGACCGGCGACGATAACCGGCGATTACGAGATGGGTGACCGACGACGAAACCCGGCCCCGACGAGACGATCGACCGGCGACGATAATCGGCGATTACGAGGCGACGAAACCCGGCCCCGACGAGACGATCGACCGGCGACGATAACCGGCGATTACGAGATGGGTGACCAGCGAAGAAACCCGGCCCCGACAAGACGATCGACCGGCGACGATAACCGGCGATTACGAGATGGGTGACCGGCGACGATAACCGGCCCCGACGAGACGATCGACCGGCGACGATAACCGGCCCCGACAAGAGGATCGACCGGCGACGATAACCGGCGATTACGAGGTGGGTGACCGGCGACGATAACCGGCCCCGACGAGACGATCGACCGGCGACGATAACCGGCGATTACGAGATGGGTGACCGGCGACGATAACCGGCCCCGACGAGACGATCGACCGGCGACGATAACCGGTGATTACGAGATGGGTGACCGGCGACGATAACCGGCCCCGACAAGAGGATCGACCGGCGGCGATAACCGGCGATTACGAGGTGGGTGACCGGCGACGATAACCGGCCCCGACGAGACGATCGACCGGCGACGATAACCGGCGATTACGAGATGGGTGACCGGCGACGATAACCGGCCCCGACGAGACGATCATCCACATTGACACCCTTTTGCGAATGTTTTGCATCCATTGCATCTTACGTTGCATCATAAGTCATGTGTGTTGCATCACGTATGTATTGTCACCCTTGTGCACTGTCAGCGAGTGTCTTTTCTTTATCCTGTTCATTTCATTTAAACATTGCATAAACATGATAAAGAGGGGCAGCTGTAGACACCCAAATTTTGCGTTCTCTATACTAACCGTGACAGGAGGGCAAAATCGTCAATTGAACCGGCTTGCGGGAACGGAAGAATAGGCACAAGTGCGAACGTTCAACACCACCGCGATGATTGGCGACCAAAGCTGAAGTGACAGGAGGGCTATCCGAAACGAGCATTCCCGACTGAGGTGTCACTTCTCCCGAAAATTCCCGGACTGCAGAATACAAGCCTGTTAGCGAAAACCGACGTTACGGCACAAAAATCGAGGCGTGGCACGAAAATTGAGAAAGTCAAACCGTCCAGCCGCGGATTGATCTGCGGCCAAATAGTGCGCCTTTTGAAAATACGGAACTCGAAACACGGAACTCGAAACCAGGTGAGTGGAAGGCAGGCGGTTGGCTTTGGCCAGCCTATTTCAGCTCATTTTCGCTCAGCATACAGGGAGTGGAAGGTTTTGAAAGGAAGGAGAATTCAGCAGCAAGAAGCACGGAAATAGAAGGAAAAGAGAGCAAATCTTGCAACCAAATAGGAAAAAAAGAGAGAAAAAAAGAGAAGATTTATACTCTTTTGATTTTAATTGTATCAAATATACTTCTTATTCTATTCAAATACACAAATTTTCATCCATTTGGGATCAATTGCAAGGTAAAAATTCCCTTTGTTATGGCAATTTATATCATATTATTTGGTTAAATTAAATGTAGTTTTCATGTAATTTATGGTGGGATAATGGATTAGGGATTATTAGTGAGGGTTCCATCGGAACAAAAGTCTTCCTAATAACCCGAGGATATCTAATTGGTGAGATTTCTAGCTTGTTTATGGTGATTTATTGGGTGTAATCTATTTAGATTGTCATTTTCGGATGTCATAGTGTATTAGGCAAATCCGTGTTGGTTAATTTCGTAGTATTCATTTTGTGGGCATGTAGTAATCTCGGGTGTGAGCCTAGGAACGCGACCCCGTGGTCCAAATCCGATGATGGACGTTTTGATATATGTAATAGATTCAAGGTGCTCGTTTTTGTAATATGTAATCGTTGGGCCTTAAAACGACGCTAAGGCGAGAATCGGGTTTAAGGCCCCGTAGTAGTGAAATATGTGACTGTTGGCGTTCGGGGATATTTTGATGGCTTACATGCCCATGAATAGCCCCGACGCGTGTTTATGCTTGATTAGATTTTGTGACACAAAAAATGATTTCAAAGATTAAACAATAAAGATTTTTCTAAAAAACAATCAAAGTAGGATATTAGCATCACGAGGCTAAAAATTGAAAATGCTAATGAAAGTCGATTCCTATTTTACGAGAAAGCTAAAAAGAAGTTATTTTCAAATGTCACAAAAAATGGTTTTATAAAAAAGAAATAAACATTTTACTAAACCTTGATACATAGGGCGAAAGAGATCCTAGAAATTGCCCATCATTTATGTAAGCAACGTATAAATCTCGATTCCTATTTTGGATAAGGTTTAATAAATTCACGTTTTACCAAAACAACACTTAATGAAAAATCTCATAGCTTTTGTCAATAAAAGCAAATCTTTCTCATAAAGGAACAAAGCTTTCTCGGATAGGCCAAGGGACATTCTAAAGCATTCTCAAAATAAACACGTCTTTTTCATAAAACCCCAAAAAGGGATTCCTTTTTATACAAAACTCACCACAACATTTATTAGGCACACACACACACACACATACACATTTCATGAATTAAAGGATAGGAAAACATCAAGGTTGCGGTAACCGTGTTTCACGGAAGTCGGGGGGTGCCTAACACCTTCCCCTCGCTTAAGCAAGCCCCCGAACTCTATGAATCTCGGTTTGCAGACCAATTAATTCGGAGTCACATATGAGCCATCGATTTATAAAAAAACGAAAACTCGGATGAGTTGGTACATCCATTTCAAATATACCAACTGGCGACTCTGGTTAATTGGCTCATCATAAAAAACAATCTTTCAAAACCCCATCGACATTAATGCTGACCTTTTCAAAAAAATCATTCAAACCAAAGGCTAAAAAATTGGAAAGGAAGTAAACCCGGCGTCGACAGCTGTCATGTGGCTGGGGACTGAACTCCTTTGCCAAGCTACTGCAGTCAGTTGCTTCACCCACCTTCTCTCTCTAACTCCGTTCTCTCTCTAGGATTATTTCCTTTTCTTTCTCTTTCTACATTCCATCATTTTTCTTCTCTTCTTCCGTAACCATGGTTTGGCTTTTCTACCCATGCACATGAGTTTATTCCAATATACTCCCAAAGTTAACGCCCACTACTGACATAGCTATTCATTACCATTGTGTAGGTTATAACATACATTAATAACCTCTGCGTCCCTCTCTCTTTAGTCATTGTCATAAGGATTTTTATATTATTAACATGTGACATTATTCTGACAAAGGCTTGCTAGACTTACCTGTTCCTACCTAAAAAACAATTGTAGCCTTTCGGCTAAAGTGGGTTATCATTACCCTTGTTGTAGCTTTCGGCTGTTTTCTTATCTAGCCATAATCATGTTGGAGGCCAACTTACTATCATTATTAATAAAAATATACTCGGTAAATTTTATTCATTTATGCATAAAGTTCTTCCGTAAAAATATATGGAATTAACCCATTATAACACATTTAGTGTAACAAATTATTTATTAAAATAATTAATATTTACCTCATTAATTATCTTAAATGACTCACGTAACTTATACAATTAATATTGTATAATTTAATTTAACTTGTTCCTCCCTCTCATAAATTATTTTCAAACAATTTATTTATACCTTAAATACATTTACTCATTAATCAAATATAGATTTAATATACTATTTAATTCCAACATATATATATATATATATATATATATATATATATATTTACCATATATATTGAACCTCATTTGATATTTATTTATCAACTTGGCATATAATTATTATTAAGCACTCACAATCATAAATTACATATAAATGTAATTTATTAAGAATTGAGTTTAATTAACTCCCTCATTTTATTAAAACAAAAATGTATACATTAATTCACTTATTTCATTCCATAATTAATTTAACTCATCTATTTAATAGTTAAATTAACTATTAAAATTTTAAATTCATCGCTCGAATCACATAATAAGAATTTTATTTATAAAATTTTATTTTATATTTATAAAATAATTTCTAAAAACTCGGGATATCACAAAAACCATCTGGTTTGGGAGTTATCGGTGGAAAGTTTGCTACATGGGTGACATTGAATAGCCTAATAAAGATAGGCATTGCACAAGTTAAGAATAAGAATAAATAATCAACGAGATGGAACGTAAAACGCACTCGTTGATGTCAAAAAAAAAGATTAGTGAAAATAAGTGAATAGTGCTAAGAATCATCTAATTATTGTTTTATCTTTATTCGAGCATTGTGGTTCATGGATTGGATTGAGATCTTGATTAGTTTGATATATTAACTGCACACACGCACGTAAGGGTTGAATATTTGATGAGATTGGTGTTTTGTTACATTTCTGACGGGGATGAATTTGAAGTTTTGCTGAAATGCTAATTCCTGATTATTGAGGCCTGATATCCATTTCCTATGATGGTTTGCTGCTTTTAGGTTAATAGATCATGCATTTGCATTCATGTAGTTAGGCTTGCTTTGTGCATTTTTATTTCTTTTGTTTTTGCTTGAAGACAAGCAAAGTCTTAAGTTTGGGGGTATTTGATGAGTGAGTTTTATACCTACGAATTGGATATCTTTTAGGCTCAATTCTTTACTATCTTTAGTGTTATATTACATGTTTATGCATTAGTTTTGTAGGAGGCAGCTTCAGATGGTCAAAACAGTAAATAGTGGGCTCAGTGGCAACTTAGCAATTTTGAACATTGTTCCCGCGCCGGGGCGCGAGTTTCCAGCTCATATTTGGCGCGGGGGCGAGGTCCAAAATGGCCCGCGCCGGGGTGCGAATTCATAGTTCAATTTTAGCGCCGGGGCGGGCTCGTCGAAATTTTTGAATTGTTTCTGTTTTATTCGGGCAATGTTCACAAGGATAGTGGGATGGCTAGGAGGAATTCCAGGAACTTGATAGGGACATGATGAGAGAGAATGATCAGATTATGAAGCATACAAGGATTGCAATGAAGAATTATTCAAGCTATTATGGTGAGGAGCTAGAGAGAGGAAGAACCACCATAACATCACCAAGGAGCAAATGAATGCAATTTTGAGAAGAAAAGCTAGGAAAGAAGATACTACCAAGCAAGTAACTCGGGAATTCATCTAAAAAGGGTTTTATCATTCTATTTTCTAGTATTTCATTCTTATTTTGTAATTCCAAAACTATGTTATGTAAATTGAATATGATGTTATTTAGAGCTATCATGAACTAAACTTTATATTCTACAGCATATACTTTGCAATCTTATTCATTTATTAATAAAAGAATTGATTTTCTTAAAAGGCATTTTACATTATCTACATGATGTTGTTATATTAAATGTGATAAACCCATAGTTTTGAGCAATGCTTTTAGAATCATGATGGTGATCATGCTAATAAGATCTAAATTCTAGATAGCTCACAAACTAAAATCGTTCCTAATCGTTGGATTACTAAAAAGGGGATTAGTAAATCCGGATAGATTAGTACATATGTTCCTTGTTCTTAGAAAGAGGATATTTGATCTCATAATCATTTGTGTGGAGACACTAAAGCAAGTATGTAGGTGCTTATTGGAGAATAAGTACACTGAACATGGCTCGCTAAGAAATACCTAATGGAGTTTTACTCGCCTGTCAATAGGAATTCCTCAAGTGATAGTAGTACAAGTGATCCTTGGACTTGAGATCATCATAGTATCTTGTGTATGATGAGTTATACGTTGACATGTCCCTTAGACCTTTAGGGTATATTAAAGGGTATGATTGGGTATAATAAGTTGTACATGGAGATAGGTGAATAATCAACAAAGAATCTACCACGTTTAGTAAAAGATGTGAATGTCCTCTGTGATTCGATAAATGACAACTCAGTAGTCCTTGGCCAAGGCAGAATGAAATTAGAAAGGAGTTTCTAATTTGCATTATTTAGAGTTGTGCATTTAGGAATCGAAATACATATAATTAAATAAAATAAGAATTGACAGTAATTCCATGTCTTATATTTAATTGGGACATTGTATGGTAGAAGGATTGAATTGTATGGTAACTATGCACTGAAAGGTTCTTTTGTGATTAATGTTGAAATCTATATTATCTCAAAAGTCGTTGATCGCTAAGGGGGCTTACCCTTATTGTAGAATAAATATTATTTAATTAAATGAATTAAATAGTTTAATTTATTTATTTAAATATAATTAGAATTGTTCTAATTGATTTATTCACAACCGGTTTAATATGGAGAACCTAAAGGGTCACAACGCAAAAGAAAAATATTTATTTAAGAAGTAAATGACATAATTATAATAATAAATTAAGTATATTTAATTTAGTCTATGGAGATAGAATAAATTAAATAGCTTAATATTTATTATTTAATATTTTGAAAATATTAAATCTAAATTAATAAGAGGAGTCTTATTATTATTATTATTATTATTATTACTATTACTATTAGTATTATTTAATTCCTAATAGGGATTGAGAATTAATTAATATAAGTACTCTCTCATGAATTCCTAATTGAATTAGGAGCATAATTAATTAAAGGAGTTTAATTATAATAGAAACCCTAATGCTAAATAGTTTAGGTAAGGGTTATTACTACATATATAAATAAGAGGAGTCTTATCATAGATTAGGGTTACACACTCTTGCATTAGATTGTGGAGAGTACTTGCAATTTCTATAGAGATAGAAACTAGGGTTTTGCCAACACCCATCTTCTTGAACAACTATTATTCCTTAGTGGATCACCTCTAGAGGTCAAACACTTGGGTGGCTAACATTGATCAAGTGAAGGAATTTAGTCGGTGAAATTCAAGGAGAACGCGAAGGAATTGGAGGTGAACTTGTACCCGAGGAAGCTTGATTCACGAGGGTATAATTCTCTATCTCTATCTCTTTTGTTAATTGATAATTGAACACAAGGAAAGATCATGGTGATGGTTTGTATGAAAAATTTTAAAATCCGTTTTATCACGCTCCCGCCCTATTTATGTAATTTGATTGCATGCTTGCGTTATATACAAACCCAACAGTGGTATTAGAGCCTAATCCCTGTATTAATAATTGATTTTGATGATTCCATGTATGAATTGATATGCGATACGATCAGATTTTTTGGGCAGAAATTTTTTTTTTTGATTCTGCGTCGCGGCGCGGCCGCGCCGCTTCCAGTTCATTCTGGAATGCAGCCGCGCCTAAACCCAGAAAACATTTCTGGGGGTGTAGCGCGGCCGCGTCGCTCCTAGTTCAATTTGGAGCGCGGTCGCGCCGGTATGTAGAGTTTGAAAAAAATTGTTTTTCTCAATTAACATAAATGGTTTATTTAATTGATAAAAGTTTAAAATAAAGATGTTTATTTTATCTGAAATATGATTCCAGATTGCTAAAATTAAAAGAGTTTAATTTGGATTTGGTTTTTTGATTAAAATAAAAGAGTTTATTTTGTTTCAAAAACTAAATATTAGCAAAACTTTTGCTCATTAATTGATATCAATGCATATATGGAATGGTTTTATTATTCATGAGATTAATGTTATTTATTGATGCATATGGAGATATGTATGATAATAAATAGGGATTGATTATGGACTATTGACCAATGTGTGATTGGAATTATTTTAGAGGATGCTTGAATGAATGGATTTTTATAAATGGGGTCTGCGTACCTCGTCTTTTCTAATTTTTCTTAATGTAAATTCTATCTCCCTCCTATGTACCTCCCCTTGACTGCTGATCAAGGTTTCTATTTATTTTAAATAGTTTATATAATAGGATTAGTTAGAATTATTATGAAGAATTGGAGACCAAGGAGCAAGGAGCGCTTGAAAACCCGTTTGTAATAGATCCCGGGTTTTAAATGTAATAGTTATATTTAAATTTGATTCTTGCACCCTAGGTTTGACCTTTTGTTTCACTTGGTGGCTCTAGTGAACTAAACTAGAATAAAAGTCCATAATCAATCCGAGTAGAATATAGTATTCTATATGTGCATGATTACTATATATATATATATTATATATTATCCAACATGTTTCGCATGTCAAATAATATGACGCGTATTTTATACATATATGTGCATGCGCGCTAAACGAGATGAGACTAATAATAATAAACCCCTCAAAGAAATCATATTAAGTCCTAAGCGTTCAAAGATATTCAGAATATCGAACGTCGCCTTCTAGCATGGTAAAGCAATAGAGTATTAAATGTTTAATATGAGTTTGTTGTGTCTGTAGACACCCAATTTTTGCGCTTCGTACACTAACCGTGACAGGAGGGCAAAATCGTCAATTGAACCGGCTTACGGGAGCGAAGGTATGGGCCCAGGTGCGAACACTCGACGCCACCGCAACGATTTGCAAATTAAAACCGACGTGACAGCAGGGCCGTCCGAAATGAGCATGCCGAATGATGTGGCACGTCTCCCAGGGATTCCCGGACTGCAAAATACAAGCTTGTCGGCGAAAACCGACGTCACGACACGAGAATTGAGGCGTAACACAAAAATCGAGAAAATCAGCCCACCCAGCCGCGGATTGATCTGCGGCCAAACGATTAAAATAATGGTGGTGCGCACGGGACTCGAAACCAGGAAACCAGCTGAGTGCGATGGGGGGTGGGCCAGCCAGCCGCAGATCAATCTGCGGCCAGGCCGCAGATCAATCTGCGGCTGCCCTAGGCCAGCTTATTTCAACTCAGTTTCTTCATTTCATCCAAGAGGTTAGCAGCAGCAGCAGCAGCGGCGAAAAAAGAAAGAAAAAGAAGGAGAAAACAGCAAGAGAAATAGAGAGAGAAGAGAGAAAAGAAGTGAGAAATTGTACCCATTTTGTGAGATTACATCTCATATTTTCTACTCTATTCAATACACAAATTCATATATATTGTGGGGATTATTTGCAAGGTGAAAAATCCTTTGTTTTAGCATTTTGTTTTACCATTTTTTGTTAGGCTTTTGTCATCCAAACTATATTAAATGTAGTTTCCTTGTGTATTGTTGTGGATCTATGGATTGAGGGCTATTAGTGAGGGTTCCCAAATGGAACGAAATTCCTCCTAATGGCCCGATGATATCCATTTGGTGAATTTTACCTCGTTGTAATGATGTATGTGCATAGTTTATTTAGATTGTTATTTTTTGGATCTTGTGGGTGTGTAGCGATTTTGGATGTGAGCCTAGGAAAGCGACCCCGTGGTCCAAATCCGATGATGGACATCTTTTGATATATGTAATAAATTCGATGTACCTTTCATTGTAAATATGTAATCGTCGGGCCTTAAAACGACGCCAAGGCGAGAATCGTGTTTAAGGCCCCGAAATAGTGAAACTTGTGATTGTAGGCGTTTGGGGTTATTTTGATGGCTTACATGCCCATGAATAGCCCCGACGCGTGTTTATGCTCGATTTGATTTATGAGATGAAATTGATTTCAAAGCTAAACGATAAGATTTTCATAAAATCAATCAAACTAGGTTATTAGAGTCACGAGGCTAAAATTGAAAGTGCAAATGAATGTTGATTCCTCTTTAACGAGAAGGCAAAGAAAAATCGTTTTCCAAAACATCATACAAAATGATTTTATAAATAAATGACGTTTTATTAAACCGTTGTGCATAGGGTTAAAGAGACCCTAGAAATTGCCCATCATTACATTCACAAGGCAACGTATAGATCTCGATTCCTATTTTGACGAAGGTTTAAAAACTCTTATTTTGCCAAAACGACACCAAATGAAAATCTCATAAGTTTTTAACAATTAAAATCAAACCTTTCTCATAAAGCTTTCTCGTAGAAGCCGAAGGACATTCCAAAGCACTCTCAAAACACGACTTTCCCTCAAAATCCAAACGATTCTTTCATACAAACTCATCACAACATTCACATGGGCATACACACACACACGCGCACATACACACACACACATTCATGAATTAAAGGATAGGAAAGCATCAAGATTGCGGTAACCGTGTTTCACGGAAGTCGGGGGGTGCCTAACACCTTCCCCTCGCTTAAGCAATCCCCCGAACTCTATGAATCTCGGTTTGCAGACCAATTAATTCGGAGTCACATATGAGCCAGCGATTTATAAAAAACGAAAATTCGGATGAGTTGGTACATCCATTTCAAATATACCAACTGGCGACTCTGGTTAATTGGCTCATCATAAAAAGCGATCTTTCAAAACCCCGTCGACATCAATGCCGATCTTTTCCAAAGTATCATTAAATCAAAGGGCTAAAATAGGAAAAGGACGAAGGACGCGAAAACCCGGCGTCGACAGCTGGCGACTCTGCTGGGGACATTAGAGGGCTTAAGCCGCGTTTAAATCTTGATGCTATCCTATCCTTTAAAATTCATGAATGTGTGTGCGTGCGATATTTTGACCTGTTGTTGTGTGAATGTGTTTTACCAGTGAATGAATGGTTAAATGGAGTGACTTTACTTTAAAATAATCGTGTGCATACAGTGAGGACGATGAATGTGAATGTATGTGGAGAGAGTACCTCCTCCTGAGGCGAACCTGTCGGTTGCTTATTACTGGACTCGAAGGGGCTGCTCCCCGGAGATGGCTCAGGAAACGCACCACCCAAATCCACTCCAATCGAAAGGACTCAGACGAGTAGATTACGAAGATTTGGGGACCTTCATGCCGAAAAGCCCGCGAGAGTAACCCTAGGGTAGGTCAGCCTCTGATAAACCTAACGAAAGGGAAGCTTCTTCATGCTCTTTTATCGTTCAGTCAAATAAATAAATGTCAGGTAAATGGCATACAACTGTCATACCCTCATCATCGTAATAAAGACATCCTGTATCATGTGATCACATCACCTGCACATATAAAGAGAAAACTGACTTGGTTTTGCAGGAAGGCCATCCATACCACGTACCAAGGTTTTTTAAAACTTCTGAATACTATCCTGTCATCAAACACTGACCTTGTTTTGCAGGATAAGATTAGAGAACCGAAAAAAAAAATGATAATCATGCATCAGTGTTGACATGCATCTGCCAACTTGTAACTGGCACAGTACTAAACTACGGCCTTCGTTTGTTTTGCGAGACTACCCCTAAGACCCAACTAAGAGGCCGTAAAGTCCATACTCCATCCATCCAAATGGTAGAGGCCGATAGCCATGAAATACACTGGCTTCCCTGATTCACACGTCACGGTACGAGATGAGCTTTAAGGGGAAAATTGCGGTACAGACTTGTCCGGCCTATGAGGATCAGATCGGAGGGATCTCCCATAGTGACGCCCCTCGTAAATGGGCTTGGTATCAAAACAGTAAAGAGTTCTTTCGAGACGGCTCCTCTCCTGAAAATGCAGATCTGACCGAGAAAACAGAATCCAAAGATTGGGCAGTGAAATTCTTCCTAAGCATAGACGATTTACATAAATGGGACTTAGCTACGGGACTGCTGAGATATCTGGAAGCCGAGGAAGCCCACAGATTAATGAACAAAGTACATGGCGATGTGTGCGGAGCCCATATGAGCAGAACATTTTGGCAAAGAAAATCATGTGAACGGGTCACTATTGGCTAACCATGAAAACTGATTGCGATACTCATGTCAGGAAATGCCATCAATGCCAGAACCATACCAATGCGATCCATGCACCTCCTAATGAGCTCCATTGCTTGACCTTACCGTGGCCAGTTGGACCGTGCAACAGGTGATATCCAGGAAGGGAAAAATCCCGGAGTATGGCAGTGAATCCCGGCCAGTAGAAGATCAATGGGTTTTAAAATTCTGAGTTTTATTTCAAATCCCTGCACGCTCATGTCATTTTGTCATGTTATCCAAAAGAAGATCATGTGCTGAAATGTTTTATATATATGACAAGCATTTTTGTTTTATGTCAGGTACCCCGATTTGAGGCATTCTAGCCTGACAAACGATAGGCCAAATTTGAAGGAGGATCACGATTTTGGTATAGAGCTAGATTTCGATCTGATGGGGATTGAGCAGGACGAGACAGATATCGACAATACGTCTGACGAGATCAAGAGATGGGTCGAAGACAAACCCGAACCCGGCTTAGACCAAACCATCACCATCAAACATCAGAGCCCTTGACGATCACAAAGAACCCGGAGTAGGGGCAAATTCGACCACCAAAAAAAAAACAAAAAAAACAAAAAAAAAAAAAAAATCAAAAAAATCAAAACTCCCCCAAACCTTTCAACAAGTCAAAGGACCGGATCTTTTATCAGCCCAGCAAGATACCGATGCACCCAGTACGAGGGAGACCACAAGAAAAGCAACTTGACACTCGGGCATTTGTCAACTACCCAAGAAATGATGACGAGCAAATTGGCACCCATGCAACAATCCCATCAACATGCACCATCATCATCAAATGCTAACTCATGTCAATTCAATATTCAACGGTACGATCATCTGGCATTTGTCAAGCATAGTTTTCCCGGGATACGATGATCCGCGTGAAAGGGGATTTTATTTGGCTTGATAGGAATCGGATTAATTCTAACAAGCAACCGTGGAGCACGATCGTGAGTATGATTAGACGAAGAAGGCTATTCAACCTTCTGATCGGGTACAAAGCCTTAATTCAAAGCAACGTTTACGGCAGAATCGACCTCATGTGACAGCCTTCACTTTGCACTTGCACAAACTTTCAGTTGTGGGGTATAAAACTATGACGATGTTGATGGCCATTAATAACCGTCAATAATGATCAATATCAAGAAGTCAGACGATAAATGATTATCAAGCTAATGTCTCGAATCGTGGCCTGGGTTATTCGAGTAATTAAGCCCGAGGGGTGTCTCTACACCTGGTGCCCTAAAGCCATCTGGTTTGGGAGTCGCTGGCCCAACACTCGTTACATGGGTAACTAAGAGCCTAAGAAAACGAGCATTACAGTAGAGGAGGCCCGAGCAGATTCGAATCGTGGCATGGGCTACTCGAGTAATTAAGCCTAGGGGATGTCTCTGCATCTGGTGCCCTAAAGCCGTCTGGTTTGGGAGTCACCAGCCCAACACTCGCTACATGGGTAACTCAAGCCTAAGAAAACGAATCTTGCGCAAGGTCAAACAAAGAATGAATGGTACAGACCACCAGCTTATCTCGAACCGTGGCCTTTGTTACTCGAGTAAATAAACCCGAAGGGGTGTCTGTACACCTAATGCCCCAAAACCGTCTGGTTCGGGAGTCATTGGTCCAAAGCTCGTTAAATGGGTAACTTTGAATAGCCTAAGAAAACGAGACAAGTGAAGTGGGCTAATAAAAAGAAAGGATAATACGAAAAAAAAAAACTCTCGGCCTTGAACAAGAAGTCGTAGAAGAGAAACCCCTACTGAGTGCTGCATCGCACAATGCATTTGTGATATGACGTCAATCCTGCTAAGAACGTTGTCGAGAATGGAGACAGAGTACCTTTGACGAGGGAAGGTAGTTCTTTTGAATCCGACCTTACTCACGTACAATGACCATGAATGCTTGAAGGTTTTCTTACGATTTCATAACTCGTCAAATAGAAAATCATCAACTCACAAGGGATTGAAAAAAAAAATATAAAAAAAAATATAAAAAAAATAATAAAAAAAAATATAAAAAAAAAAAAATAAAAAAATTTCCAATCTAGTACATGCACGGTTCACAACTTGCTAGATGGTGCGATCAACAGATATTCAATTTCATGTGCTTTAACTGCATTTGCTCTTTTGTCGAGATTATAATATCTTTGTGTTGAACTAACACTAACGGCCCGAGCCTTCAAGTTTTGGCATTTGTTAGTCATCTGATATGCAGGATCTTGCAGAGCTGTGGATAACTCAGCACGATCAACATCGCGAGTTCTCGATGGAGATTCTTGGTAGCGACACGCACCAAGGCAGGGGCAGTTAAGAATCGTGAAATGGAAGGAAGCTGAGGCTGCACAGAACTCCTCGTCATTGGGCCTCTCCCCAATCCTGACTATCACTGCCTCGACATCCAAATGATCCACGTGCATGAGCATATATAAGGATGATATAATGCGGGACAACAACATATCAGCCATCAGAAATGATCAAAAGGCCAAGGAGCCCAAACATAGCTGTCGATCATCACAGAGAGCGAAACAGAATGCCTCAACTTAATGAAATGAAGACGACCAAGAACAGGCAGAGTGCCAAACCAATGTTGAAGTCTGGGAACTACACTTCACGACGAGGCGTGACCCAATCAAATGTTGGCAAACAACGACGACTGTCGAATCGAACAGGGGTCATTTCTATCTAAACATATGTTGTGCACATGCATCTGTCCATAACATATCTGCCAGATCATGCATAACATCTTTCTCATGCATGCAGGTACGATCAAAATAAAGATCTTCAGGGGAAAGTACAAGCACGTCGCTTTCAACCTCACGAATGATCAGACTGTGATGGCTTTTGCGGCATGGTACACAGACGATGTTGGTGGGTGATCCAGGACATGAAGCCGATCACACATCCCATTTCAAAAAAAAATAAAAATAAAAAAAAAAAAAAAAAATATCACTCAAATCCAATCAAGACCCCTGGGAAGGGCTGGTATCCAAACAATCAGTGATCCCTGGGAAGGGCTGGTATCCAAACAAGAAGTGAACCTGGGAAGGCATCCAAGCAAACCACAACAAGGTGGTGAGCGAACCTAGGAAGGCATCCATGCGAACCACAACAAGATGGTGAGCACCCTTGGGAAGGGCTGAGATCCACAAAAAGAAAAAGACAAAAAACAACAAACCCTGGGAAGGGCTGAGATCCACGCGAACCACAACAAGATGGTGAGCAACCCTGGGAAGGGCTGATATCCACAAAAAGAAAAAAAGACAAAAAACAACAAACCCTGGGAAGGGCTGAGATCCACGCGAACCACAACAAGATGGTGAGCAACCACTGGGAAGGGCTGATATCCACAAAAAGAAAAAAGACAAAAAACAACAAACCCTGGGAAGGGCTGAGATCCACGCGAACCACAACAAGATGGTGAGCAACCCTGGGAAGGCTGATATCCACAAAAAGAAAAAAGACAAAAAACAACAAACCCTGGGAAGGGCTGAGATCCACGCGAACCACAACAAGATGGTGAGCAACCCTGGGAAGGGCTGATATCCACAAAAAGAAAAAGACAAAAAACAACAAACCCTGGGAAGGGCTGAGATCCACGCGAACCACAACAAGATGGTGAGCACCCCTGGGAAGGGCTGATATCCACAAAAAGAAAAAAGACAAAAAACAACAAACCCTGGGAAGGCTGAGATCCACGCGAACCACAACAAGATGGTGAGCACCCCTGGGAAGGGCTGATATCCATAAAAAGAAAAAAGAAAAAAATAACAAACCCTGGGAAGGGCTGAGATCCACGCGAACCACAACAAGATGGTGAGCAACCCTGGGAAGGGCTGATATCCACAAAAAGAAAAAATACAAAAACAACAAACCCTGGGAAGGGCTGAGATCCAAGATAACCAACCGGCGACGATAACCGGGGGTTACGAGATGGGTGACCGGCGACGATACCCGGCCCCGACGAGACAATCGACCGGCGACGATAACCGGCGATTATGAGATGGATGTCCGGCGACGAAAACCGGCTCCGACAAAATAACCAACCGGCGACGATAACCGGGGGTTACGAGATGGGTGACCGGCGATGATACCCGGCCCCGACAAGACAATCGACCGGCGACGATAACCGGCGATTACGAGATGGATGTCCAGCGACGAAAACCGGCTCCGACAAGATAACCAACCGGCGACGATAACCGGGGGTTACGAGATGGGTGTTCGGCGACGAAAACCGGCCCCAACAAGACAATCGACCGACGACGATAACCGGCGATTACGAGATGGATGTCCGGCGACGAAAACCGGCTCCGACAAGATAACCAACCGGCGACGATAACCGGGGGTTACGAGATGGGTGTCCGGCGACGAAAACCGGCCCCAACAAGACAATCGACCGGCGACGATAACCGGCGATTACGAGATGGATGTGCGGTGACGAAAACCGGCTCCGACGAGATAACCAACCGGCGACGATAACCGGGGGTTACGAGATGGGTGTCCGGCGACGAAAACCGGCCCCAACAAGACAATCGACCGGCGACGATAACCGGCGATTACGAGATGGATGTCCGGCGACGAAAACCGGCTCCGACGAGATAACCAACCGGCGACGATAACCGGGGGTTACGAGATGGGTGTCCGGCGACGAAAAACGGCCCCGACAAGACAATCGACCGGCGACGATAACCGGCGATTACGAGATGGATGTCCGGCGACGAAAACCGGCTCCGACGAGATAACCAACCGGCGACGATAACCGGGGGTTACGAGATGGGTGTCCGACGAAGAAAACCGGCCCCGACAAGACAATAAACCGGCGACGATAACCGGCGATTACGAGATGGATGTCCGGCGACGAAAACCGGCTCCGACGAGATAACCAACCGGCGACGATAACCGGGGGTTACGAGATGGGTGTCCGGCGACGAAAACCGGCCCCGACGATACGATCAACCGGCGACGATAACCGGTGATTAACGAATCCCTGGGAAGGGCTGGTATCCAAACAATCAACGACCCCTGGGAAGGGCTGAGATCCAAGCAAACCCCGACAAATGATGACATCTGTAGAACAGTATCAAGAGATCATACAGGGGTCATTTTTCATCAAATTTGCATTTTAAATATTGTTTCACATGCATTGAATAGATGATAACTCTGTACGTGATCCATGCAGGTTAGGTGTCAAGGTCCTAGCCTATCTGAGTCAAAAGCGATGGCTGCCAAGAACGATGTGCGAGGACAAACTCCAAGGATTCCCTTCAAAGCTAGTCAGGAGAATAACTTCCTTTGATGACAATGGGATGGAATAAGGTGATTACGAGAGGGGTGACCGGATATGAGACCCGGCATTCACAGGACAATCGTCCGGATACGAGACCCGGCGATTACGAGACGAGCGACAGGTTAGGGATTGATGCATTGACACCTTTACGAATATGTTGTATGCCTTACATCTTGCGTTGCATCATAAGTTGTATGTGTTGCATCATGTATGCACTGTCATTCATGCATCGTGTGTCTACTTCTTTATCATGTTCATTTCATTTAACATTTCATAAACATGATAAAGAGGGGCAGCTGTAGACACCCAATTTTTGCGCTTCGTACACTAACCGTGACAGGAGGATAAAATCGTCAATTGAACCGGCTTACGGGAGCGAAGGTATGGGCCCAGGTGCGAACACTCGACGCCACCGCAACGATTTGCAAATTAAAATCGACGTGACAGCAGGGCCGTCCGAAATGAGCATGCCGAATGATGTGGCACGTCTCCCAGGGATTCCCGGACTGCAAAATACAAGCTTGTCGGCGAAAACCGACGTCACGACACGAGAATTGAGGCGTAACACGAAAATCGAGAAAATCAGCCCACCCAGCCGCGGATTGATCTGCGGCCAAACGATTAAAATAATGGTGGTGCGCACGGGACTCGAAACCAGGAAACCAGCTGAGTGCGATGGGGGGTGGGCCAGCCAGCCGCAGATCAATCTGCGGCCAGGCCGCAGATCAATCTGCGGCTGCCCTAGGCCAGCTTATTTCAGCTCAGTTTCTTCATTTCATCCAAGAGGTTAGCAGCAGCAGCAGCAGCGGCGAAAAAAGAAAGAAAAAGAAGGAGAAAACAGCAAGAGAAATAGAGAGAGAAGAGAGAAAAGAAGTGAGAAATTGTACCCATTTTGTGAGATTACATCTCATATTTTCTACTCTATTCAATACACAAATTCATATATATTGTGGGGATTATTTGCAAGGTGAAAAATCCTTTGTTTTAGCATTTCGTTTTACCATTTTTTGTTAGGCTTTTGTCATCCAAACTATATTAAATGTAGTTTCCTTGTGTATTGTTGTGGATCTATGGATTGAGGGCTATTAGTGAGGGTTCCCAAATGGAACGAAATTCCTCCTAATGGCCCGATGATATCCATTTGGTGAATTTTACCTCGTTGTAATGATGTATGTGCATAGTTTATTTAGATTGTTATTTTTTTGGATCTTGTGGGTGTGTAGCGATTTTGGATGTGAGCCTAGGAAAGCGACCCCGTGGTCCAAATCCGATGATGGACATCTTTTGATATATGTAATAAATTCGATGTACCTTTCATTGTAAATATGTAATCGTCGGGCCTTAAAACGACGCCAAGGCGAGAATCGTGTTTAAGGCCCCGAAATAGTGAAACTTGTGATTGTAGGCGTTTGGGGTTATTTTGATGGCTTAAATGCCCATGAATAGCCCCGACGCGTGTTTATGCTCGATTTGATTTATGAGATGAAATTGATTTCAAAGCTAAACGATAAGATTTTCATAAAATCAATCAAACTAGGTTATTAGAGTCACGAGGCTAAAATTGAAAGTGCAAATGAATGTTGATTCCTCTTTAACGAGAAGGCAAAGAAAAATCGTTTTCCAAAACATCATACAAAATGATTTTATAAATAAATGACGTTTTATTAAACCGTTGTGGATAGGGTTAAAGAGACCCTAGAAATTGCCCATCATTACATTCACAAGGCAACGTATAGATCTCGATTCCTATTTTGACGAAGGTTTAAAAACTCTTATTTTGCCAAAACGACACCAAATGAAAATCTCATAAGTTTTTAACAATTAAAATCAAACCTTTCTCATAAAGCTTTCTCGTAGAAGCCGAAGGACATTCCAAAGCACTCTCAAAACACGACTTTCCCTCAAAATCCAAACGATTCTTTCATACAAACTCATCACAACATTCACATGGGCATACACACACACACGCGCACATACACACACACATTCATGAATTAAAGGATAGGAAAGCATCAAGATTGCGGTAACCGTGTTTCACGGAAGTCGAGGGGTGCCTAACACCTTCCCCTCGCTTAAGCAAGCCCCCGAACTCTATGAATCTCGGTTCGCAGACCAATTAATTCGGAGTCACATATGAGCCAGCGATTACGAAAACGAAACTCGGATGAGTTGGTACATCCATTTCAAATATACCAACTGGCGACTCTGGTTAATTGGCTCATCATAAAAAACGATCTTTCAAAACCCCGTTGACACTCAATGCCGACCTTTTCCCCAAAATCATTCGATCAAAAGGCTAAAAATCGGAAAAGTCGAAAACCCGGCGTCGACAGTGTCACCACAAAGCAAGTATTAAATATTTAAGATGTTGCCTTATCACATTTGATGCTTATTAAGGAATTGAACATTACTGTTTTGTTGTGTCACCACAAGGACGGTATTTTTCTCTTCACATATATGGAAGTGCTAGGGTGGACTTAACTTGGATAATTTTGATTCGGATGTGTCACCACTTGATCAAAATAATCTAAGAGGCAAAATACAAGGAGTTACATAGTGATGTAATTGACAATAGTTGTCTACCTATTTATTTAATATCGTTTGTTGTGTCACCACAAGACTATATACATTTGAAATGACATCCTTAGTCTTACTAGCAAATCTTTAATTAAAATTGCCGAACTATATAATGAGGGTAATATAGTTTGATGAAAAGTGAGATATACTAATTTAAAATAAAGACCTAATTTATTTTGGTAATTAATTAAATGAATGTATGCTAAAATGTTGTCTATTTCACATGCAGAATTTAAAAATGTCAAACTCACTATCACTGCGTAACATACTTGATGCTAACAAACTGATCGGACCGAATTACACGGACTGGTTAAGGAATCTAAGAATTGTTCTCACTGCTGAAAAGATTTCTTATGTCCTAAATTCGCCAATCCCTGCAAATGTTGCAGAAACAACCTCTGAGAAAGAGATTGCTACTTTCAGAAAGTGGCAAGATGATGCAATCCTGGCTCAATGCATCATGCTCGTATCCACGAGTAACGAGCTTCAGCGTCAGCATGAAACTATGGATGCTCCTACTATATTGTTGCACCTCAAAGAGTTGTATGGTGAGCAAAATAGGACTAATAAATATCAGATATCTAAGGAGCTCTTCCGATCTCGTATAACCAAGGGCACTACCGTTGAGACTCATGTCCTCAAGATGATCAATTTGATTGAACAACTTGGACAGCTTGGGTTCGTGATGGATGGGGAGTTAAGTCAAGATTTGATCTTGCAGTCACTCCCGGACACCTTCTCACAATTTGTTGTGAATTTTCACATGAATAAGTTGGATGTCAGCTTGCCTAAGTTACTTAACATGTTGAAAACTACTGAAGGTCACTTCTCATCCAACAAGAACCAAGTCTTACTAGTGGATGATTCTTCCAAGAAAAGGAAGAGGCCCAAGGTATCTTCTGAAAAGAAGAAAAACAAGAAGGCTAAGGGCAAGACGAAGAGAAAGGATAAAAAGAAACCTGATCCAGATAGTAAAGGAATTTGTTACCATTGCAATAAGTCGGGACACTGGAAGAGGAACTGCAAGGAGTATCTTACGGACCAAAAGAAGCTTGGAGAAGCTTCGACTTCCGATCTAGGTTTGTTCATGATTGAAATTAATTTTTCTAAAAGTCAAAATTCTACTTGGGTATTGAATATCGGCTGTAATTCTCATATATGTAATAATATGCAGGGACTAAGCAAAAGTAGAAAGCTGAACAAGGATGAAGTCGTCCTACGAGTGGGAAATGGAGCAAAGGTTGCTGCATTAGTTGTAGGAACTTATTGTTTAGCACTGCCTACGGACAAGTCCATTAGTTTAAATAATTGTTATTATGTTACAACACTCATTAGAAACATTATTTCAATTTTTGTATTAGATATGGATGGTTTTGATATTATAATAAAGAACAAGATATGATGTTAATAATTATTTTAATTTACTGAATGGACTTTACATACTTGACTTGCATGAAAATATACTTCAAATTGAACAAACTAAGAAAAGAAAAAGAGATGATGTTAATTATACCTTTACGTGGCACTGTAGACTCGGTCATATCAATGAACCAAGATTAACCAAGTTGCATAAAGATGGGCTTTTAAAGCTATTTGATTACGAATCATATCCAACTTGTGAATCTTGTCTCATGGGTAAGATGACTAAATCCCCTTTTAGTGGAAAAGGAGAAAGAGTTATAGAGTTGTTAGCGTTGGTACACACAGACGTATGTGGACCTATGACAACGAATGCATGAGGAGGGTATTCTTATTTTATTACTTTCACTGATGATCATTCTAGATTTGGATATGTGTATTTAATGAAATACAAATCTGAATCGTTTGAAAAGTTCAAAGAATTCATAAGTGAAGTAGAGAAGCAAACTGGTAAGAGTTTTAAGATTCTTCGATCGGATCGAGGAGAGGAATACTTAACCAATGAGTTTCTCAATTGTCTCAAAGAAAATGGTATAATCTCACAATGGACTCCACCAGGGACGCCACAGTTGAATGGTGTATCTGAAAGGAGAAATCGAACATTGTTGGACATGGTTCGTTCCACGATGAGTTTTACCGACCTTCCAATATCCTTCTAAGGTTATGCCCTAGAATCGGCTGCATACCTACTTAACAAGGTACCTACCAAATCCGTCCCAAAACTCCATATGAGTTATGGACAGGGAGGAAACCAAATCTTAAGCATGTTACGACTTGGGGTTGTCCAGCTTATGTCAAAAGGTTTAAGCATGATAAGCTGAAGACTAGATCTGATAAATGTAGATTCGTGGGATACCCTAAAGAAACATCAGGGTATTATTTCTATCATCCTACTGATCAAAAGGTGTTTGTTGCAAAACACGCTGCTTTCTTGGAAAAGGAGTTTATCCTTGAAGAGGTCAGTGGGAGTAAGATATATCTTGAAGAAATTCAAGAACCACAAAATACTATGGATCAAAGTCAGGTTCTTGACCAAGTAGAAGAACCTACTGTACCACAACCTATTCGTAAATCTGGAAGAGTGCCGAAGATACCTGATAGGTATAGATTCATCATAGAGGATGATGATGAGGTACGCATCAGAGATGATGATGATCCATGACTTACGAAGAGGCTATGAGTAGTAAAGACTCAGAAAAATGGCTAGAAGCCATGAAATCCGAGATGGACTCCATGTATGAAAACCAAGTATGGACTTTGGTTTCACCACCTGAAGCCTATTAGGTGTAAATGGGTCTTTAAGAGAAAGACTGGAGCGGACGGCAAGGTAGAGACCTATAAGGCCCGACTGGTTGCAAAAGGTTTCAAACGAAGACAATGAGTTGACTATGATGAAACCTTCTCCCCAGTAGCTATGCTCAAGTCCATTCGGATCTTGCTTGCAATTGCAGCTTATTATGACTACGAAATCTGGCAAATGGACGTGAAAACGACCTTCCTCAATGGAGAACTTGAGGAGAATGTATATATGATACAGCCAAAGGGTTTTGTTTCAACGGTTGGAACAAACTAAGTCTGTAAGCTACAACAATCCATTTATGGATTGAAGCAAGCTTCTCGAAGATGGAACATCCGTTTTGATGAGATAATCAAAAGGTTTGATTTTATAAAAAATGAGGATGAACCTTGTGTGTATAAGAAGGTTAGTGGGAGCGCTGTTTCATTCCTTGTATTATATGTTGATGATATATTACTTATATGGAATGATGTTCCTATGCTACAGTCGATCAAAATTTGGTTATCTAAACACTTCTCCATGAAGGACTTAGGTGAGGCATCCTATATTTTGGGGATAAAGATCTATAAAGATAGATCTAAAAGGATGCTTGGCTTGACCCAAGGAAAGTACATTGACTCGTTGTTAAAGAAGTTTAGCATGGAAGATTCCAAGAGAGGTCTCATGCCGATGAGCCATGGAATACATCTCTCCAAGAAACAGGCCCCAAAGACACCTGAGGAGAGAGACCGTATGAGTAAGATTCCTTATGCTTCAGTAATAGGGATCTATCATGTATGGTATGATATGTACTAGACCAGATGTCGCTCATGCACTTAGTGTAACGAGCAGATATCAGTCGAATCCAGGAGAAGAGCACTGGAAGGCAGTGAAAAATGTCCTAAAGTACTTGAGAAGAACTAAGGATGTATTTCTTATCTACGGTGGGTCTGAATTGAAACTAGAGGGCTATACAGACTCAAGTTTTCAAACAGACCAAGATGACAGTAAATCCGTTTCAGGGTATGTGTTTACCTTAAACGGTGGCATAGTGAGTTGGAAGAGTTCCAAGCAGCAAACAGTTGTTGATTCAGTGACAGAGCCAGAGTACATAGCTGCAAATGAAGCTGCAAAGGAAGCTGTTTGGATGAAGAAGTTCATAACTGAACTTGGAGTGATTCCTAGCATTAGAGGAGCCGTACCTTTATTCTGTGACAACACCGGAGCTGTTGCGCAGGCTAAGGAACCCAGGTCTCATCAGAAATCCAAACACGTGTTGCGGCGATTTCATTTGATTAGAGAGATTATTAAAAGAGGAGATGTCACCCTGGAGCGTGTGGACTCTCAAGACAACATTACAGATCCATTTACTAAAGCTTTAACACAACAGCAGTTTGATCATCAATTAGAGAAGATGGGTATTAGATACCATGGCGATTGACTTTAGTGCAAGTGGGAGATTGAAAGTAGTATGCATACAAGCTAATCATATTTGATATGATGTAGCATATACTTTGTAATCTTATTCATTTATTAATAAAAGAATTAATTTTCTTAAAAGGCATTTTACATTATCTATATGGTGTTGTTATATTAAATGTGATAAACCCATAGTTTTGAGCAATGCTTTTAGAATCATGATAGTGACCATGCTAATGAGATCTAAATTCTAGATAGCTCACAAACTAAAACCGTTCCTAATCGTTGGATTACTAAAAAGGGGATTAGTGAATCCGGATAGATTAGTACATATGTTGCTTGCTCTTAGAAAGAGGATGATTGATCTCATAATCATTTGTGTGGAGACACTAAAGTAAGTATGTAGGTGCTTATTGGAGAATATGTAACGATCGGGAATTTTGAATTTCCTTGTAACCCGAGCTATGTGTGAATAGAATAAATTTTTATTTTTATTTATATTATTATGTGTTATGTGCCTAAATGTGGTATTACAACCTAGAATATGTGTACGTGTTGATTTTTACGTGTTGTTGTATCGTGGGAGTGAATATATTGATTTCGCGAGAAATCGCAAAATCAGTATTCACGGGGCACGTTTCCCAAGGCACTATTCATGCCAACATATTTTTGCGTATTTTTCGACTTTAATAAATTTCATTAATATGCGTATGCAAATAGATAATTTTTTCAAGTGTTAGATTTTCGTTTTGAGCCCAATCATGTTTTTTTTTCGGTATCTGAAATGTATTATAGGGGTGTTCCGAATATTTAGACAAATCCCATAATAATTATTTTTATGTGTCCCAATAATTTATGGAAGTACCCATTTTAATTTTGGGTGGGACTATTTACCAGTTTTCGTACAAAAATGAGAGTTTTCAGATATATTTTTGTGTATTTGGGTATTTATTTTGGCTTGTTACTCCAAGAGGGAACTAACACACCAATTTAGACCAATCAAATGAGAGCATGAAGGGAGTTGCCGGCAAGCATTTGAAATTATTGGGCACCTTGAGTAACCAACCCATTTTCTCCCAAAATTACTCCTCCACTTCTTTCAAATCATTCAACTCCCAACTCATTCCAAATTGTTTCAGCTGATAGATAGAGAGAGAGAGAGAGCTGCAGAAAATTTGAAGAAAGAAGAAGAAGAAGACACACGGGAAGAAGAAGAGAAGAAGAAGAAGAAGGAGCTCGGGAAGGAAAGAAGAGGAAGAAAGGAAGTCCCTAGCTAGCTCAGTAACTCCATTTTAGCAAGAAGCAAAAGGTAATCTCCTCTCCAAATGAGTTTCCTTCCATTTTCCTCCATTGTTGAGCTTTGAAGCTTTCTTGGTTGGGTTTTGAGTTTTCTTGAGATTTTTACTATGATTGTTGGTTGTGTTTAGTTTATAATGTTACCAAGACACCTTGTAAGCTATTGACACCATTAAAGTGGAACAACAACGAAGAATGATCTGTACCTATGCTTAAGGAGGATGAAGAACATGAAGAACATGAAGAACAATGAACTTTGGACATGAACATGGACTGTTGGACGATTTAGAGGACTTTGTAGCTATGATTTCGTGTTTGTTTAATTCATTTTTTGTTATGATGTTGTACTTCCATGGGTTATGAGTTTAACCCAGTTGGAATGGAGTAAAAAGGGATTAAAACAAAGATTTGGTGTTGATTTTGGTGAAGAACACCAAGAACACAAAAATAGAGTGTGAGTTGATACTTTGCCCTAAGATTTGGCCATGTTAATATTAATAGATAGCTCTGAATTTTTGATATGTGGTAGCTCTATGTCTTAGGGGTCCATAGAGTCCGGAACGGACCAATTTGAACGTGTATAGAAGGAGTTATGGTGGTTGGAAGCAAGGTAGGTCTAGAACCCGAAAACAGAGCATAAAACCGAGTATGAGCGTACGTACACCGCCCTTACGCTGATGCTGCAGATGCCTTGGGCGTACCTACACCGGTCATAGGCAGGTCTTGGGCGTAGCTACGCCAGGCCAATGTTAGGCCAGAATCAGCTTTGACGTCCTTTACTAAAATAGGCATAACTTTCTCATACGAATTTGAATTTAGGCGATTCAAAATAATTCGTAAAGAGGAAGAGTAAACCTACAACTTTCGTTCTTTAAGTTTTTGGATTTGAGGTCTGTAGCATGGCCTAAATTGGCCATTTATAGGACTGATGTGAAATTAGGGGCAATCGGAGGGTGTCAAGCATGCGCGTATGCACATGTAATGCTCCCAACAGTGTAAAATATTGTTCTAAGTTCTAAAACATGAATGTTATGAATTATAATGATACTTAGGATTAACGAATGAGTATTAGATAAATCGAATGGGCGTGCTAGACGTACGCAATTGCGTGTCACTTGAGCATTCGAATAAGCAAAGTTGGCATGCGGACGCGCAAGCGTCATAACGCTGTAACTAGTGTGTATAATCGTATTTAATATTTTGTTTCTTATATGAATGAAACGTTATAGAGTAGTATATACCATTATTTGGTATCCAGTATGTGACTAATTGTTATGTGAAAATGTACTTAATTGTGTATGATATTAAGTAGTATATATTGTAATATTGTAGCAGGCGCACCAGGCAAGTTTCCTGACGCTTGTCTAACCCTTGAGTTGGGCAAGTTCCCTAACTTCATTCTTTCTATATATTGAATGCAAATTCTCTTAACTTTATTCAAGCTATTTATTGAGAAAGTTCCATCTTACTCAAGTTATAATTGGACAAGTATTATATATTATTGCAAGTTCCTTACTCAACTATTTTTTTTTATTTGAGCAAGTTTCCTATCTTATACAAATGTTGTATATTGTTACAAGTATTACTCCATTAAGCGAGTTTCTTATCTTATTCAAGATATTCTGGACGAGTTCCTTTACTTCAATCATTGTCGTATTGCAAGTACTCTTAGAATGAACTGTTAATCGTTCACGTTACCTAGCTATGCTTCGCATGTTATTAAAGCTTTCAAGTTCTATATTCCATGAACTGCATAAGATAGATGTCAAAGCCAATTGTTTCGGCTAGACGTATATTTAATCATCATTGTTGTTAAGTAAAGCTATCCGATCAAATTGTTTGGTTTGGATTCCTATGTAAAGCTGAGATGAACAACCCTCGTAGCAGGGGAAACAGTATGTATGTCGGGGAACCGACACGCGCGCGAACAATATGTAAAAGGGGTTATGCATAACACCGGGTACATTAGGTTGATCACCTATTGTATTAGTATGTTGGGTTATTGGATGAATTTCTGGTGATTCTAGTAAAAGTTCAGTGTCACGATGACTACTCAGTATAGAATATTTCCTCCATTTGGGAACATTGAATTCATTCGGTCCATAGAGGCCCTACAATTGTGTTAAAGAAATCATTCGTAGAAATTGAGCAAGTTCTTGAGCTATCTTTTATTCTCTTGATTCTTGTAAGCTATAAAGTATTCATTTGATGATTCACGATTATTGTTATTATACTTGCTGAGCAAATTTGTTGCTCACCCTTGCTTTCTTTAAAATATTTCAGTTAGTGGAGCTCGTGGTGAAAGCTCAGGGAAGGATAAAGGCAAAGGAAAAGCCATGGATTAGCTTTGTATCGTTAAGATTATCATTTTGATTATGTATTAAGACCCGTTGACGTTTGTGATGTATTAAGACTTAATCACCCTTATGTATCAAGTTATGCTTTGTAGTAGTCTTAGTTTCGAGACTTGGGACAGGACTATTTATGTTATATCAATATAAATATTCCTTTATTCCGCTATATATTGTCAACAACATGATGTATGTTTGAGATAGTGACGAACCAGGTCTGCGGTTCAGGTGACTCGGATTTAGGGGCGTCACAGGTTGGTATCAAAGCCTTAGGTTATAAACCTTTAGTGAGAGGTCTTTAGGCTATAACCTTAGGAAGCGTAGAGAGTATAAGAGTAGATAAAACTCATGTAGAGCTTTGGGGCGATCTTAGATAGACGTGTCCTAGAAAGTTGTGAAAGGTATTTACATTCCTTGCAATGAAGCTATATTTCTTTACGAGTTACTAATAGAGTGTGTCGCTCTGTGGTCTGCTTGTAGTACTCATGACAGATATCCTCGTAGTATATGAGATGATGGCACTAAGCTTTCTTGCGTTTAGCAGAGAATGCGGCCCAGACGCAACATACCACCCCCAGCAACACCTAAGGGATCGGTTAACAATGAAGGAGGTCCGGCGTACCCCATGCAGCGGTTAGCGGACATACTGGAGAGAATGGAAAGGAGAAATGCGGTACCTGTGAATCCCAACCCACCGGCAGCACCCATAACAAGTTTCAAAGACTTCAAAATTGTAGGAGCCCCAGAGTTCAGGGGAACGACTGATCCGATTGAAGCCCAGTCTTGGGTGAAGGAAATGGAGAAGGCTTTTGTTATCGCACGCGTGGGGGATGACCAGAAAATGGTATTCGCCACCTATATGATGAAAGGAGAAGCAAATTATTGGTGGGAGGCTAACCAACAACGAGCAGGCGAAGGAATGATACCGTGGGACAGGTTCAAGGAATTATTTTTCGAGAATTATTTCCCAAAAAGCATGGAAAGACAAATGGTAGTGAAATTATTGGAGCTGAAGCAGGGAGACATGACGGTGGCTCAGTACGCCGCCAAATTCAATGAACTTGCACGTTTTGCACCGCTTCAAGTAAATACTAAAGAGTTGAAGGCGCAAAGGTTTAAACAAGGGCTGAAACCGTGGTTATATAACAAGGTAGCCGTTCTTCAGATTGAAACCTTTAGTACACTGTTTGAAACGGCCATCATCGCCGAAGGAGGGATTGAGGCCCTGAATCAACACAAGAAGAATAAGAAGAGTGGAGGAGACTATTGTGGTGGTGGCAGTAGCGGTGGAAGCAATTCGGGAAAGAGAAAATTGGACGGTGGCAACAGCAACAATATCAACACTAATCAGACAGGGAACAATCAGGGAGGATTTAAGAAGAGGGTTGAAGCGTGTCCTAAATGTGGGAAAAATCACAAGGGAGAGTGCTGGAAAGGGCGCAATATCTATTACAATTGCGGCCAGGAGGGGCACATGGCACCAAACTGCACAAACCCGAACAAGAATCGTGGATGTTATTCTTGTGGATCAGTGGAGCATCAGATCAAAGACTGCCCGAAGAAAGGAAGTAGTGGTGGAAACATCAACCGAGGATGAGGCAGCAAACTAACAATTGGAGGACCAACTCCGCCAAACCGAACCCCTCCCCGAACCTTCAACATGACTGTCCAGGATGCAGTGATTGCTAAGGAGGTGGTGTCAGGTATTATCCCAATCAATAATATAAATGTCTGCGTATTATTTGATTCGGGTGCTACCCGTTCTTTTGCGTCTGAAGATTTTGCTAAACGATTAAATTTACCCCAAGAACGGTTAGAAAATCCTTTAAGTATAGAAATTACGAATAACGAGGTAATTCCTGTAGAGTTTATTCTTCGTAATTGTTGTGCTGAGATTAAGGGATGTAATTTTCGCGTGGATTTGATCCCAATAAGGTGGGGAGAGTTCGATGTAATATTAGGAATGGATTGGTTGTGCGACCGTGCAGCAGTGATCGACTGTCAGAAGAAAAGTGTGAACCTTCAAACCCCGAACCGGTCGAGGGTAGTATTTTATGGTAGCACATCGCTGAGACGTTCGTGTTATCTCACGATGATGCAGGCCAGGAAATTGTTAAAGAAAGGGTGTGAAGACTACTTAGCCTATATTGTAGATACAAAGTAAGGAGGGGTAGAAATTACAGATATACCGATAGTGAGAGTGTTTCCAGATGTATTTCCAAGCGAATTACCCGGTCTTCCGCCAGACAAAGAAATTGAATTTGTAATAGACTTAGTGCTAGGAACTGCACCAATTTCGAAGGCTCCGTATCATATGGCGCCAGTGGAAATGAAGGAATTGTTGATACAACTTCAGGAATTGTTGGGCAATGGGTATATTCAGCCAAGTGTGTCCTCATGGGGAGCACCAATTTTGTTTATTAAGAAGAAGGACGGATCGATGAGGCTCTGCATCGACTACCGGGAATTGAACAAATCAACGATCAAGAATAAGTATCCATTGCCAAGGATCGACGACTTGTTCGATCAACTTAAAGGAGCCAGACACTTCTCGAAGATAGATTTGAGGACCGGATATCATCAGCTAAAAGTAAGGAAGGAAGATGTACCCAAAAATGCGTTTCGGACGAGATATGGTCACTACGAGTTTTTGGTGATGTCTTTTGGTTTGACTAATGCGCCAGCAGCGTTCACGGACTTGATGAATCGAATTCTGAAGCCGTATTTAGACAAGTTCGTGGTAGTTTTCATCGATGACATTTTGATTTATTCAAAGACTGAAGAAGAGCATGCCGATCATCTGAACAAAGTACTGGAGACACTAAGAAGGGAAAAGTTGTACGCGAAACTATCCAAGTGCGAATTTTGGATAGAGAAGGTACAATTTTTAGGACATATGATCGACAAAGACAGTATCTCAGTGGACCCTACAAAAGTAGAGGCAGTTAGTAACTGGGAACAACCGAAGACGTCAACAGAAGTGCGAAGTTTCTTAGGGTTAGCTGGGTACTATCGAAGATTTATCCAGGATTTTTTGAAGATAGCAACCCCATTGACCAATCTACCAAGAAAGACGGTGAAGTTTGTATGGTCTGAAAAGTGCGAAGACAGTTTTCAGGAGTTGAAGAAGAGATTAAGCGAGGCGCCTGTATTGTCCTTGCCAGATGATACGAGAGGTTTTGTAGTGTATAGTGATGCGTCACACAAAGGTCTTGGTTGTGTGTTAATGCAACACGACAAGGTCATTGCGTATGCGTCACGACAGTTGAAGGACTACGAGAAGCGATACCCTACCCATGACCCGGAATTAGCAGTTGTCGTCTTTGCATTGAAAATTTGGAAACATTACCTATATGGGGAGAAATGTGAGATATACACAGATCATAAGAGTCTGAAATATATTTTCACACAGAAGGAGTTGAACATGCGACAAAGGAGGCAGTTGGAATTAATCAAAGATTACGACTGCGAAATTCTTTATCACCCAAGAAAAGCAAACATAGTAGCAGATGCATTGAGTAGCAAGGGGAATGAGAGATTATTTATGTTGGCAACTCACGAGGAGTTAATACTAGAAATGGCGAGGCTAGAGATTGAAGTGAAAAGTCTGGCAGAGGCAGCAGAGAAGTTATTCGTAATTGAAGCTCGTCCGACGTTACTCGACAAAGTGAGAGGAGCACAGGAAAAGGATGAATAATGTGAAAGGATACAGATAAGGATTGCAGAAAATGAGGAAGGGAAATTTCGAATGGATAAGGATGGTATCTTGAGATACGAGGAGCGAGTGTGGGTGCCAACCGTGACTGAATTAAGGGAGGAAATTTTACATGAAGCACATAATTCAACATATTCTGTCCACCCAGGAAGCACGAAAATGTACCGGGATCTTCGTCAATATTTTTAGTGGCCCAATATGAAATGGGACGTAGCAGGGTACGTCAGCAAATATCTCACTTGTCAACAAGTCAAAGTAGAACATCAGAGACCAAGTGGGTTACTTCAACCACTGAATATACTGGAATGGAAGTGGGAACATATCACTATGGATTTTGTGGTAGGACTTCCAGTTACACAGAAGGGCTATGATGCCATTTGGGTTATCGTGGATCGATTGACGAAATCAGCACACTTTCTAACGATAAAGATCCAAATTAATTTGAACCAATTAGCCAAGTTATATATAAAGGAAATTGTTTCACGACATGGAGTGCCAGTGTCAATTATCTCAGATCAAGATCCGCGCTTCACGTCAAATTTTTGGAAGAGCTTGCTGATAGTAGTATGCACACAAGCCAATCATATTTGATATGATGTAGCATATACTTTGTAATCTTATTCATTTATGAATAAAAGAATTGATTTTCTTAAAAGGCATTTTACATTATCTACATAGTGCTGTTATATTAAATGTGATAAACCCATAGTTTTTGAGCAATGCTTTTAGAATCATGATGGTGATCATGCTAATGAGATCTAAATTCTAGATAGCTCACAAACTAAAATTGTTCCTAATCGTTGGATTACTAAATTTGGGATTAGTGAATCCGGATAGATTAGTACATACGTTGCTTGCTCTTAGGAAGAGGATGATTGATCTCATAATTATTTTTGTGGAGACACTAAAGCAAGCATGCAGGTGCTTATTAGAGAATAAGTTCACTGAACGTGGCTCGCTAAGGAATACCTAATAGAGTTTTACTCGCCTGTCAATAGGAATTCCTATAGTGATAGTTGTACAAGTGATCCTTGGACTTGAGATCATCATAGTATCTTGTGTATGATGAGTTATACTTTGACATGTCCTTTAAGACCTTGGGGTATATCAAAGGGTATGATTGGGTATAATAAGTTGTGCATGGAGACAGGTGAATGATCAACAAAGAATCTACCATGTCTAGTAAAAGATGTGAATGTCCTATGTGATTCGATAAATGACAACTCAGTAGTCCTTGGCCAAGGCAGAATGAAATTAGAAAGGAGTTTCTAATTTGCATTAATCAGAGTTGTGCATTTGGGGATCGAAATACATATAATTAAATAAAATAAGACTTGACAGTAAATCCATGTCTTATATTTAATTGGGACATTGTATGGTAGAAGGATTGAATTGTACGGTAACTATTTACTCAAAGGTTCTTTTGTGATTAATGTTGAAATCTATATTATCTGGAAAGTCGTTGATCGCTAAGGGGGCTTACCCTTATTGTAGAATAAATATTATTTATTTAAATGAATTAAATAGTTTAATTTATTTATTTAAATAAGATTAGAATTGTTCTAATTGATTTATTCACAACCGATTTAATATGGAGAACCTAAAGGGTCACACCGCAAAAGAAAAATATTTATTTAAGAAGTAAATGACATAATTGTAATAATAAGTTAAGTGTATTTAATTTAGTCTATGGAGATAGAATAAATTAAATAGCTTAATATTTATTATTTAATATTTTGGAAATATTAAATATAAATTAATAAGAGGAGTCTTATTATTATTATTACTTTTACTATTATTTAATTCCTAATAGGGATTGAGAATTAATTAATAGAAGTACTCTCACATGGATTCCTAATTGGATTAGGAGCATTATTAATTAAAGGAGTTTAATTATAATACAAACCCTAATCCTAAATAGTTTAGGGAAGGGTTATTCCTACATCTATAAATAAGAGGGGTCTTATCATAGATTAGGGTGACACACTCTTACATTAGATTGTGGAGAGTACTTAGAATTTCTATAGAGATAGAAACTAGGGTTTTGCCAAATACCCAACTTCTTGAATACTTGTTCTTCCTCGGTGGATCACCTCTAGAGGCCAAACATTTGGGTGGCTAACGTTGATCAAAGGAAGGAATCACACCGTAGCATTCGAGGAGAACACGAAGGACTAGGAGTTGAACTTGTACCCGAGGAAGCTTTGTTCTACGAGTGTATAATTCTTATTCTCTTTCTCTTTCGTTTATATCGTTAATTGAGCACATTGATCGATCATGGTGATGGTTTGTATAAAAATTTTAAAATCCGTTTTATCGCGCTTCCGCTCTATTTATGTAATTTGATTGCATGCTCGCGTTATATACAAACCTAACAGTGGTATCAGAGCCTAATCATGTGCTAATTATCGATCTTATGATTCCATGTATGAATTGATATGCGATACGATCGGATTTTGGGCTGAAGAAAATTTTTCTGAATCTGCGTCGCAGCGCGGGCGCGCCGCTTCCAGTTCATTCTGGAGCGCGGCCGCGCCCTAACCCAGAAAAACTTTTCTGGGGGTGCAGCGCGGCTGCGCCGGTGTCCAGACTTTGAAATTTTTTTGTTTTTCTCAATTAAAATAAATGATTTATTTAATTGATAAAAGTTTAAAATAAAAGAGTTTATTTTATCTGGAATAGGATTTCAGATTGCTAAAATTAAATGATTTAATTTGGATTTGGTTTTTGATTAAAATAAAAGAGTTTATTTTGTTTCAAAACCAAATATTAGCAAAACGTTTGCCCATTAATTGATATCAATGCATATATGGAATGGTTTTATTATTCATGGGATGAATGTTATTTATTGATACATATAGAGATATGTATGATAATAAATAGGGATTGATTATGGACTATTGACCAATGTGTGATTGGATTTATTTTAGTGGATGCTTGAATGTATGGGTTTTTATAAATGGGGTCTGCGTACCTCGTCTTCTCTAAATTTTTCTTAATGTAAATTCTATCTTCCTCCTATGTACTTCCCCTTGACTGCTGATCAAGGTTTCTATTTATTGTAAGTAGTTTTTGTAATAGGACTAGTTAGAATTAATTTTGAAGAATTGGAGACAAAGGAGCAAGGAGCGTTTGAAGACCCGTTTGTAATGGAGCCCGGGTTTAAATGTAATAGTTATATTTAAATTTTATTCTTGCACCCTAGGTTTGACCTTTTGGTTCACTTGGTGGCTCTAGTGAACCAAACTAGAATAAAAGTCCATAATTAATCCGGGTAGAATATAGTATTCTATATGTGCATGCTTACTATATATATTATATATTATCAAACATGCTTCGCATGTAAAATAATATGACGCGTATTTTATATATATATATGTGCATGCGCGCTAAACAAGATGAGACTAATAATAATAAACCCCTCAAAGTAATATATTAAGTCCTAAGTGTTCAAAGATATTTGGAATATCGAACGTCGCCTTCTAGCATGGTAAAACAATAGAGTATTAAATATTTAATATGAGTTTGTTGTGTCACCACAAGGCAAGTATTAAATATTTAAGATGTTGCTTTATCACATTTGATGCTTATAAATAGACTGAACGATGCTGTTTTGTTGTATCACCACAAGGACAGTGTTTTTCTTTCGAATATATGGAAGTGCTAGGTTGGACTTAACTTGGATAATTTGATTCGGATGTGTCACCACTTGATCAAAATAATCTAAGAGGCAAAATAGAAGGAGTTACATAGTGATGTAATTGACAATAGTTGTCTACCTATTTATTTATATATCGCTTGTTATGTCACCACAAGGCTATATACATTTAAAATGGGATCCTTAATCTCACTAGCAAATCTTTAATTAGAATTACCGAACTATATAATGAGGGTAATATAGTTTGATGAAAATAGTGGGAGATACCAATTTAAATAAAGACCTAATTTATTTTGGTAATTAATTAAATGAATGTATGCTAAAATGTTGTCTATTTCACATGCAGAATTTAAAAATGTCAAATTCACTATCACTGCGTAGCATACTTGATGCTAACAAACTGACCGGGCCGAATTACACGGACTGGTTAAGGAATCTGAGAATTGTTCTCACTGCTAAAAAGATTTCTTATGTCCTAAATTCGCCTGTCCCTGCAAGTGTTGCAGAAACGGCCTCTGAGGAAGAGATTGCTACTTTCAGAAAGTGGCAAGATGATGCAATCCTGGCTCAATGCATCATGCTCGCATCCATGAGTAACGAGCTTCAGCGTCAGCATGAAACTATAGATGCTCCTACTATACTGTTGTATCTCAAAGAGTTGTATGGTGAGCAAAGTAGGACTGCTAGATATCAGATATCTAAGGAGCTCTTCCGATCTCGTATGACCGAGGGCACTGCTGTTGAGACTCATGTCCTTAAGATGATCAATCTGATTGAACAGCTTGGACAGCTTGGGTTCGTGATGGATGGGGAGTTAAGTCAAGATTTGATCTTGCAGTCACTCCCGGACACCTTCTCACAATTTGTTGTGAATTTTCACATGAATAAGTTGGACGTCAGCTTGCCTGAGCTACTTAACATGCTGAAAACTACTGAAGGTCACTTCTCATCCAACAAGAACCAAGTCTTACTAGTGGATGATTCTTCCAAGAAAAGGAAGAGGCCCAAGGTATCTTCTGAAAAGAAGAAAAACAAGAAGGCTAAGGGCAAGGCGAAGGGAAAGGACAAAAAGAAACCTGATCCAGATAGCAAAGGAATTTGCTACCATTGCAATAAGCCGGGACACTGGAAGAGGAACTGGAAGGAGTATCTTGCGGACCAAAAGAAGCTTGGAGAAGCTTCGACTTCCGATCTAGGTTTGTTCATGATTGAAATTAATTTTTCTGAAAGTCAAAATTCTACTTAGGTATTGGATACCGGCTGTAGTTCTCACATATGTAATAATATGCAGGGACTAAGCAGAAGTAGGAAGCTGAACAAGGATGAAGTCGTCCTACGAGTGGGAAATGGAGCAAAGGTTGCTGCATTAGCTGTAGGGACTTATTATTTAGCACTGCCTTCGGGCAAGTTCATTAGTTTAAATAATTGTTATTATGTTCCAACACTCATTAGAAACATTATTTCAATTTATGTATTGGATATGGATGGTTTTGATATTATAATAAAGAACAACAGTTGTTCTATTTATAATAAAAATGTTTTATATGGTGTTGGCAATTTACTGAATGGACTTTACATACTTGACTTGCATGAAAATATACTTCAAATTGAACAAACTAAGAAAATAAAAAGAGATGATGTTAATTATACCTTTATGTGGCACTGTAGACTCGGTCATATCAATGAAATAAGATTATCCAAGTTGCATAAAGATGGGCTTTTAGAGCTATCTGATTAGGAATCATATCCAACTTGTGAATCTTGTCTCATGGGTAAGATGACTAAATCTCCTTTTAGTGGAAAAGGAGAAAGAGTTACAGAGTTGTTAGCGTTGGTACACACAGACGTTTGTGGACCTACGACAACGAATGCACGAGGAGGGTATTCTTATTTTATTACTTTCACTGATGATCATTCTAGATTTGGATATGTGTATTTAATGAAATACAAATCTGAATCATTTGAAAAGTTCAAAGAATTCAGAAGTGAAGTAGAGAAACAAACTGGTAAAAGTATTAAAATTCTTCGATCGGATCGAGGAGGGGAATACTTGACCAATGAGTTTCTCAATTGTCTCAAAAAAAATGGTATAATCTCACAATGGACTCCACCAGGAACGCCACAGTTGAATGGTGTATCTGAAAGGAGAAATCGAACATTGTTGGACATGGTTCGTTCCATAATGAGTTTTACCGACCTTCCAGTATCCTTCTAGGTTATGCCCTAGAATCAGCTGCATACCTACTTAACAAGGTACCTACCAAATCCGTCCCAAAGACTCCATATGAGATATGGACAGGGAGGAAACCAAATCTTAAGCATGTTAAGACTTGGGGTTGTCCAGCTTATGTCAAAAGGTTTGAGCATGATAAGCTGAAGACTAGATCCGACAAATGTAGATTTGTGGGATACCCTAAAGAAACATCAGGGTATTATTTCTATCATCCTACTGATCAAAAGGTGTTTGTTGCAAAACACGCTGCCTTCTTGGAAAAGGAGTTTATCCTTGAAGGGGTTAGTGGGAGTAAGATATATCTTGAAGAAGTTCAAGAACCACAAAATACTACGGATCAAAGTCAGGTACCTGACCAAGTAGAAGAATCTACTGTACCACTACCTATTCGTAAATCTGGAAGAGTACCGAAGATACCTGAAAGGTATGGATTCATCATAGAGGATGATGATGAGGTACGAATCATAGATAATGATGATCCATTGACTTACGAAGAGGCTATGAGTAGTGAAGACTCAGAGAAATGGCTAGAAGCCATGAAATCCGAGATGGACTCCATATATGAAAACCAAGTATGGACTTTGGTTTCACCACCTGAGGGCATTAAGCCTATTGGGTGTAAATGGGTCTTTAAGAGAAAGACTGGGGAAGATGGCAAGGTAGAGACCTATAAGGCCCGACTGGTTGCAAAAGGTTTCAAACAAAGACAAGGAGTTGACTATGATGAAACCTTCTCACCAGTAGCAATGCTCAAGTCCATTCGGATTTTGCTTGCAATTGCAGCTTATTATGACTATGAGATCTGGCAAATGGATGTGAAAACGGCCTTCCTCAATGGAGAGCTTGAGGAGAATGCATATATGATACAGCTAGAGGGTTTTGTTTCAACGGTTGGAACAAACTAAGTCTGTAAGCTACAACGATCCATTTATGGATTGAAGCAAGCTTCTCGAAGATGGAACATCCATTTTGATGAGATAATCAAAAGGTTTGATTTTATCAAAAATGAGGATGAACCATGTGTGTACAAGAAGGTTAGTGGGAGCGCTGTTTCATTCCTTGTATTATATGTTGATGACATATTACTGATAGGGAATGATGTTCCTATGCTACAGTCGATCAAAATTTGGTTATCTAAACACTTCTCCATGAAGGACTTGGGTGAGGCATCCTATATTTTGGGGATAAAGATCTATAGAGATAGATCTAAAAGGATGATGGGCTTGACCCAAGGAAAGTACATTGACTCGATGCTAAAGAAGTTTAGCATGGAAGATTCCAAGAGAGGTCTCATGCCGATGAGCCATGGAATACATCTCTCCAAGAAACAGGCCCCAAAGACACCTGAGGAGAGAGACCGGATGAGTAAGATTCATTATACTTCCGCAATAGGATCTATCATGTACAGTATGATATGTACTAGACCAGATGTCGCTCATGCACTTAGTGTAACAAGCAGATATCAGTCGAATCCAGGAGAAGAGCACTGGAAGGCAGTGAAAAACATCCTAAAGTACTTGAGAAGAACTAAGGATGTATTTCTTGTCTACGGTGGGTCTGAATTAAAACTAGAGGGCTATACAGACTCAAGTTTTCAAACGGACCAAGATGACAGTAAATCCGTTACAGGGTATGTGTTTACCTTAAACGGTGGCGCAGTGAGTTGGAAGAGTTCCAAGCAGCAAACAGTTGCTGATTCAGTGACAGAAGCAGAGTACATAGCTGCAAGTGAAGCTGCAAAGGAAGCTGTTTGGATGAAGAAGTTCATAACTGAACTTAAAGTGGTTCCTAGCATTAGAGGAGCCGTACCTTTATTCTGTGACAACAATGGAGCTGTTGCGCAGGCTAAGGAACCCAGGTCTCATCAGAAATCCAAACACGTGTTACGGCGGTTTCATTTGATTAGAGAGATCATTGAAAGAGGAGATGTCACCCTGGAGCGTGTAGACTCTCAAGACAACATTGCAGATCCATTTACTAAAGCTTTAACTCAACAGCAGTTTGATCGTCACTTAGAGAAGATGGGTATTAGATACCATGGCGATTGGCTTTAGTGCAAGTGGGAGATTGATAGTAGTATGCACGCAAGCCAATCATATTTGATATGATGTAGCATATACTTTGTAATCTTATTCATTTATTAATAAAAGAATTGATTTTCTTAAAAGGCATTTTACATTATCTACATAGTGTTGTTATATTAAATGTGATAAACCCATAATTTTGAGTAATGCTTTTAGAATCATGATGGTGATCATGCTAATGAGATCTAAATTCTAGATAGCTCACAAACTAAAATTGTTCCTAATCGTTGGATTACTAAATTGGGGATTAGTGAATCCGGATAGATTAGTACATACGTTGCTTGCTCTTAGGAAGAGGATGATTGATCTCATAATCATTTGTGTGGAGACACTAAAGCAAGTATGCAGGTGCTTATTAGAGAATAAGTTCACTGAACGTGGGTCGCTAAGGAATACCTAATGGAGTTTTACTCGCCTGTCAATAGGAATTCCTATAGTGATAGTTGTACAAGTGATCCTTGGACTTGAGATCATCATAGTATCTTGTGTATGATGAGTTATACTTTGACATGTCCCTTAAGACCTTGGGGTATATCAAAGGGTATGATTGGGTATAATAAGTTGTGCATGGAGATAAGTGAATGATCAACAAAGAATCTACCACGCCTAGTAAAAGATGTGAATGTCCTATGTGATTCGATAAATGACAACTCAGTAGTCCTTGGCCAAGACAGAATGAAATTAGAAAGGAGTTTCTAATTTGCATTAATCAGAGTTGTGCATTTGGGGATCGAAATACATATAATTAAATAAAATAAGACTTGACAGTAAATCCATGTCTTATATTTAATTGGGACATTGTATGGTAGAAGGATTGAATTGTACGGTAACTATTTACTCAAAGGTTCTTTTGTGATTAATGTTGAAATCTATATTATCTGGAAAGTCGTTGATCGCTAAGGGGGCTTACCCTTATTGTAGAATAAATATTATTTATTTAAATAAATTAAATAGTTTAATTTATTTATTTAAATAAGATTAGAATTGTTCTAATTGATTTATTCACAACCGGTTTAATATGGAGAACCTAAAGGGTCACACCGCAAAAGAAAAATATTTATTTAAGAAGTAATTGACATAATTGTAATAATAAGTTAAGTGTATTTAATTTAGTCTATGGAGATAGAATAAATTAAATAGCTTAATATTTATTATTTAATATTTTGGAAATATTAAATATAAATTAATAAGAGGAGTCTTATTATTATTATTACTTTTACTATTATTTAATTCCTAATAGGGATTGAGAATTAATTAATAGAAGTACTCTCCCATGGATTCCTAATTGGATTAGGAGCATTATTAATTAAAGGAGTTTAATTATAATACAAACCCTAATCCTAAATAGTTTAGGGAAGGGTTATTCCTACATTTATAAATAAGAGGGGTCTTATCATAGATTAGGGTGACACACTCTTACATTAGATTGTGGAGAGTACTTAGAATTTCTATAGAGATAGAAACTAGGGTTTTGCCAAATACCCAACTTCTTGAATACTTGTTCTTCCTCGGTGGATCACCTCTAGAGGCCAAACATTTGGGTGGCTAACGTTGATCAAAGGAAGGAATCACACCGTAGCATTCGAGGAGAACACGAAGGACTAGGAGTTGAACTTCTACCCGAGGAAGCTTTGTTCTACGAGGGTATAATTCTTATTCTCTTTCTCTTTCGTTTATATCGTTAATTGAGCACATTGATCGATCATGGTGATGGTTTGTATAAAAATTTTAAAATCCGTTTTATCGCGCTTCCGCTCTATTTATGTAATTTGATTGCATGCTCGCGTTATATACAAACCTAACACTTGCAAGAAAGGATGGAAACACAGTTACGACTAAGTACTGCTTACCATCCTCAAACTGACGGACAGAGTGAACGAACAATACAAACACTAGAAGACATGTTGAGAGCTTGTGTGATGGATTTCAAGGGAAATAGGGATGATCATTTACCACTTGTGGAATTTGCTAATAATAATAGCTATCATGCAAGTATCGGTATGCCGCCATATGAAGCCCTCTACGGAAGGAAGTGCAGAACACCATTAAGCTGGGATGAGTTTGGCAAACGGCGACTGTTGGGACCAGAATTGGTGCAGCAGACAGCAGAAGTGGTCACAGTGATCAGGGCAAGATTAGTTACAGCCCAAGACCGACAAAAGAAGTATGCAAATCAACATCGTCAGACAAGAGACTTCGACGTCGGCAGCTACGTGTTTCTGAAGGTATCTCCCTGAAAAGGGAAGATACGTTTTGGAAAGAAGGGAAAGTTAAGCCCGAGGTTCGTAGGACCGTTCGAAGTATTGAAAAGAGTGGGTGAAGTGGCGTACGAGGTAGCCTTGCCTCCTAAACTGGAGCATATCCACAACGTGTTCCACGTCTCAGTGTTACGACCATACAAGCCCGATTATAAACATGTGATATCCTATGAGCCCGTCCAAATAGAGAAAGATCTAACGTATGAAGAAATTCCTATTCAGATAATTGATAGAAAAGAGCAAGTATTAAGAAATAAGGTTATACCTTCTGTGAAAGTAGTTTGGCGAAACCACAATACCGAGAAGGCTACGTGGGAATTAGAAGATAAGATGAAGGAGAATTACCCTCAACTTTTTGTTTAACCTTGTATTGTGATTCTGGGGACAGAATCCTTATAAGGAGGGGAGAATGTAACGATCGGGAATTTTGAATTTCCTTGTAACCCGAGCTATGTGTGAATAGAATGAATTTTTATTTTTATTTATATTATTATGTGTTATGTGCCTAAATGTGGTGTTACAACCTAGAATATGTATACGTGTTAAATTTTTACGTGTTGTTGTATCGTGGGAGTGAATATATTGATTTCGCGAGAAATAGCAAAATCACTATTCACGGGGCACGCTTCCCAAGGCACTATTCATGCCAAAATATTTTTGCGTATTTTTCGACTTTAATAAATTTCATTAATATGCGTATGCAAATAGATAATTTTTTCAAGTGTTAGATTTTCGTTTTAAGCCCAATCGTGTTTTTTTTCGGTATCCGAAATGTATTATACAGGTGTTCCGAATATTTGGACAAATTCCATAATAATTATTTTTATGTGTTCCAATAATTTATGGGAGTACCCATTTTAATTTTGGGTGGAGCTATTTACCAGTTTTGGTACAAAAATGGGAGTTTTCGGATATATTTTTGTGTATTTGGGTATTTATTTTGGCTTGTTACTCCAAGAGGGAACCAACCCACCAATTTAGACCAATTAAATGAGAGCATGAAGGGAGTTGCCGGCAAGCATTTGAAATTATTGGCCACCTTGAGCAACCAACCCATTTTCTCCCAAAATTACTCCTCCACTTCTCCCAAATCATTCAACTCCCAACTCATTCCAAATTGTTTCAGCTAATAGATAGAGAGAGAGAGAGAGAAAGAGAGCTGCAGAAAATTTGAAGGAAGAAGAAGAAGAAGACACACGGGAAGAAGAAGAGAAGAAGAAGGAGAACGAGGAGCTCGGGAAGGAAAGAAGAGGAAGAAAGGAAGTCCCTAGCTAGCTCAGTAACTCCATTTTAGCAAGAAGCAAAAGGTAATCTCCTCTCCAAATGAGTTTCCTTCCATTTTCCTCCATTGTTGAGCTTTGAAGCTTTCTTGGTTGGGTTTTGAGTTTTCTTGAGATTTTTGCTATGATTGTTGGTTGTGTTTGGTTTATAATGTTACCAAGACACCTTGTAAGCTATTAACACCATTAAAGTGGAACAAAAACGAAGAATGATCTGTACCTATGCTTAAGGAGGATGAAGAACAATGAACTTTGGACATGAACATGGACTGTTAGACGATTTAGAGGACTTTGTAGCTGTGATTTCTTTTTCGTTTAATTCGTTTGTTGTTATGATGTTGTACTTCCATGGGTTATGAGTTTAACCCAGTTGGAATGGAGTAAAAAAGGATTAAAACGAAGATTTGGTATTGATTTGGGTGAAGAACACCAAGAACACAAAAACAGAGCGTGAGTTGATACTTTACCCTAAGATTTGGCCATGTTAATGTTAGTGGATAGCTTTGAATTTTTGATATGTTGTAGCTCTATGTCTTAGGGGTCCATAGAGTCCGAAACGGACCAATTTGAACGTGTATAGAAGGAGTTATGGTGGTTGGAAGCAAGGTAGGTCTAGAACCCGAAAACAGAGCATGAAACCGAGTATGGGCGTACATACGCTGCCCTTATGCTTATGCTACAGATGCCTTAGGCATATGTACACCAGTCATAGGCAGGTTTTGGGCATAGCTACGCCGGGCCAATGTTAGGCCAGAATTAGCTTTGACGTCCTTTACTAAAATAGGCATAACTTTCTCATATGAATTCGGATTTAGGTGATTCAAGATGATTCGGAAAGAGGAAGAGTAGACCTACAACGTTCGTTCTTTAAGTTTTTGGATTTGAGGTCTATAGCATGGCCTAAATTGGCCATTTATAGGACTAATGTGAAATTAAGGGCAATCGAAGGGTGTCAAGCATGCGTGTATGCACATGTAATGCTCCTAACAGTGTAAAATGTTGTTCTAAGTTCTAAAACATGAATGTTATGAATTATAATGATACTTAGGATTAACGAATGAGTATTAGATTAATCGAATGGGCGTGATAGACGTACGCAATTGCGTGTCACTTGAGCATTCGAATAGGCAAAGTTGGCGTGCGGACGCGCAAGCGTTATAACGCTGTAACTAGTGTGTATAATCTTGTCTAATATTTTGTTTCTTATATGAATGAAACATTATAGAGTAGTATATACCATTATTTGGTATCCAGTATGTGACTAATTGTTATGTGAAAATGTACTTAATTGTGTATGATATTAAGGAGCGTGTGTTGTAATATTGTAGCAGGCGCACCAGGCAAGTTTCCTAACGCTTGTCTAACCCTTGAGTTGGGAAAGTTCCCTAACTTCATTCTTTCTATATATTGAATGCAAATTCTCTTAACTTTATTCAAGTTATTTATTGAGAAAGTTCCATCTTACTCAAGTTATAATTGGACAAGTATTCTATATTATTGCAAGTTCCTTACTCAACTATTTTTTTTATTTGAGCAAGTTTCCTATCTTATACAAATGTTGTATATTGTTGCAAGTATTACTCCATTAAGCGAGTTTCTTATCTTATTCACGTTACCTAGCTATGCTTCAACGCATGTTATTAAAGCTTGTCTTAAGGGATATGTCAAAGTATAACTCATCATACACAAGATACTATGATGATCTCAAGTCCAAGGATCACTTGTACTACTATAACTAGAGGAATTCCTATTGACAAACGAGTAAAACTCCATTAGGTATTCCTTAGCGACCCACGTTCAGTGAACTTATTCTCCAATAAGCACCTACATACTTGCTTTAGTGTCTCCATATAAATGATTATGAGATCAATCATCCTCTTCATAAGAGCAAGCAACGTATGTACTAATCTATCCAGATTCACTAATCCCCTTTTTAGTAATCCAACGATTAGGAACAATTTTAGTTTTAAGCTATCTTGAATTTAGATCTCATTAGCATGACCATCATCATGATTCTAAAAGCATTGCTTACAACTATGGGTTTATCACATATTAAATAACAGCACCACGTAGATAAAGTAAAATGCCTTTAATACTTTTATTAATAAATGAATAAGATTATAAAGTATATGTTACATCATATCAAATATGATTGGGTTGTGTGCATACTACTTTCAATCTCCCACTTGCACTAAAGCCAATCGTCATGGTATCTAATACCCATCTTCTCTAAGTGATGATCAAACTGTTGTTGAGTTAAAGCTTTAGTAAATGGATCTGCAATGTTGTCTTGAGAGTCCACAAGCTCCAGGGTGACGTCTCCTCTTTCAATGATCTCTCTAATCAAATGAAACCGTCGCAACACGTGTTTGGATTTCTGATGAGCTCTGGTGTTGTCACATAATAAAGGTACGACTCTTCTAATGCTAGGAACCACTCCAAGTTCAGTCATGAACTTCTTCATCCAAACAGCTTCCTTTGCAACTTCACTTGCAGTTATGTACTCTGCCTCTGTTATTGAATCAACAAATGTTTGTTGCTTGAAACGTTTCCAACTCACTGCGCCACCGTTTAAGGTAAACACATACCCTGAAACGGATTTACTGTCATCTTGGTCCGTTTGAAAACTTGAGTCTGTATGGCCCTCTAGATTCAATTCAGACCCACCGTAGACAAAAAATACAACCTTAGTTCTTCTCAAGTACTTTAGAATGTTTTTCACTGCCTTTCAGTGCTCTTCTCCTGGATTCAACTGATATCTGCTTGTTACACTAAGTGCATGAGCGACATCCGGTCTAGTACATATTATATCGTACATGATAGATCCTATTGCTGAAGCATAAGGAATCTTATTCATATGGTCTCTCTCCTCAGGTGTCTTTGGGGCCTGTTTCTTGGAGAGATGTATTTCATGGCTCATCGGAATGAGACCTCTCTTGGAATCTTCCATGCTAAACTTATTTAGCATTGAGTCAATGTACTTTCCTTGGGACAAGCCTATCATACTTTTAGATCTATCTCTATAGATCTTTATCCCCAAAATATAGGATGTCTCACCCAAGTCCTTCATGGAGAAGTGTTTAGATAACCAAATTTTGATCGACTGTAGCATAGGAACATCATTTCCTATCAGTAATATATCATCAACATATAATACAAGGAATGAAACATCGCTCCCACTAACCTTCTTGTACACACATGGTTCATCCTCATTTTTGATAAAATCAAACTTTTTGATTATCTCATCAAAACAGATGTTCCACCTGCGAGAAGCTTGCTTCAATCCATAAATGGATCGTTGTAGCTTATAGACTTGATTTGTTCTAACCGTTGAAACAAAACCCTCTGGCTGTATCATATATACATTCTCCTCAAGCTCTCCATTGAGGAAGGTCGTTTTCACGTCCATTTGCCAGATTTCGTAGTCATAATAAGCTGCAATTGCAAGAAAAATCCGAATGGACTTGAGCATAGCTACTGGTGAGAAGGTTTCATCATAGTCAACTCCTTGTCTTTGTTTGAAACCTTTTGCAACCAGTCGGGCCTTATAGGTCTCTACCTTGCCGTCCGCTCCAGTCTTTCTCTTAAAGATCCATTTACACCCAATAGGCTTAATGCCCTCAGGTGGTGAAACCAAAGTCCATACTTAGTTTTCATACATGGAGTTCATCTCGGATTTCATGGCTTCTAGCCATTTCTCTAAGTCTTAACTACTCATAGCCTCTTCGTAAGTCAATGGATCATCGTTATCTATGATGCGTACCTCACCATCATCCTCTATGATGAATCCATACCTATCAGGTATCTTCGGTACTCTTCCAGATTTACGAATAGGTTGTGGTACAGTAGGTTCTTCCACTTGGTCAGGTACCTGATTTTGATCCATAGAATTTTGTGGTTTTTGAACTTCTTCAAGATATATTTTACTCCCACTGACCCCTTCAAGGATAAACTCCTTATCCAAGAAGGCAACGTATTTTGCAACAAACACATTTTGATCAGTAGGATGATAGAAATAATATCCTAAGCTTTCTTTAGGATATCCCACAAATTTACACTTGTCGGATCTTGTCTTTAGCTTATCATGCTCAAACCTTTTGACATAAGCTGGATAACCCCAAGTCTTAACATGCTTAAGGCTAGGTTTCCTCCCTGTCCATAATTCATATGGAGTCTTTGGGACGGATTTGGTTGGTACCTTGTTAAGTAGGTATGCAGCCGTTTCTAGGGCATAACCCCAGAAAGATACTGGAAGGTCGGTATAACTCATCATTGAACGAACCATGTCCAACAATGTTCGATTTCTCCTTTCAGATACATTATTTAACTGTGGCGTCCCTGGTGGAGTCCATTGTGAGATTATACCATTTTCTTTAAGAGAACTTAGAAACTCATTAGTCAAGTATTCCCCTCTCGATCCGATCAAATAATTTTAATACTCTTACTAGTTTGCTTCTCTACTTCACTTCTAAATTCTTTAAACTTTTCGAACAATTCAGACTTGTATTTCATTAAATACACATATCCAAATCTAGAATGATCATCGGTGAAAGTAATAAAATAAGAATACCCTCCTCGTGCATTCGTTGTCATAGGTCCACATACGTCCGTGTGTACCAACGCTAACAACTCTGTAAATCTTTCTCCTTTTTCACTAAAAGGAGATTTAGTCATCTTACCCATGAGACAAGATTCACAAGTTAGATATGATTCGTAATCAGATAGCTCTAATAGCCTATCTTTATGTAACTTGGTTAATCTTGTTTCATTTATATGACCGAGTCTATAGTGCCACATAAAGGTATAATTAACATCATCTCTTTTTTTTTCTTAGTTTGTTCAATTTGAAGTATATTTTCATGCAAGTCAAGTATGTAAAGTCCATTCAGTAAATTGCCAACACCATATAAAATATTTTTATTATAAATAGAACAACTATTGTTCTTTATTATAATATCAAAACCATCCGTATCCAATACAGGAATTGAAATAATGTTTCTAATGAGTGTTGGAACATAATAACAATTATTTAAATGAATGGACTTGCCTGTGGGCAGTGCTAAATAATAAGTTCCTATAGCTAATGCAGCAACCTTTGCTCCATTCCCCACTCGTAGGATGACTTCTTCCTTGTTCAGCTTTCTACTTCTGCTTAGTCCCTGCATATTGTTACATATGTGAGAACCACAGCCGGTATCCAATACCCAAGTAGAATTTTGACTTTCAGAAAAAATTAATTTCAATTATGATCAAACCTAGATCGGAAGTCGAAGCTTCTCCAAACTTTTTCTGCTTTTGATCCGCAAGATAATCCTTGCAGTTCCTCTTCCAGTGACCCGACTTATTGCAATGGTAGCAAATTCCTTTGCTATCTGGATCACCTTTCTTATTATCCTTTCTTTTCGCCTTGCCTTTAGCCTTCTTCTTTTCTGCTTTTCAGAAGATACCTTGGGCCTCTTCCTTTTCTTGGAAGAATCATCCACTAGTAAGACTTGATTCTTATTGTATGAGAAGTGACCTTCAGTAGTTTTCAGCATGTTAAGTAACTCAGGCAAGCTGACATCCAACTTATTCATGTGAAAATTCACAACAAATTGTGAGAAGGTGTCCGGGAGTGACTGAAAGATCAAATCTTGACTTAACTCCCCATCCATTAAGAACCCCAGCTGTCCAAGTTGTTCAATCAGATTGATCATCTTAAGGACATGAGTCTCAACGGTAGTGCCCTCGGTCATACGAGATCGGAAGAGCTCCTTAGATATTTGATATCTAGCAATCCTACTTTGCTCACCATACAACTCCTTGAGGTGCAGCAATATAGTAGGAGCATCCATAGTTTCATGCTGACGCTGAAGCTCGTTACTCATGGATGCAAGCATGATGCATTGAGCCAAGATTGCATCATCTTGCCACTTTCTGAAAGTAGCAATCTCTTCCTCAGAGGCTGTTTCTGCAACATTTGTAGGGACTGGCGAATTTAAGACATAAGAAATCTTTTCAGCAGTGAGAACAATTCTCAGATTCCTTAACCAATCCGTGCAATTCGGTCCGATCAGTTTGTTAGCATCAAGTATGCTACGCAATGATAGTGAGTTTGACATTTTTAAATTCTACATGTGAAATAGACAACATTTTAGCATACATTCATTTTATTAATTACCAAAATAAATTAGGTCTTTATTTAAATTGGTATCTCCCATTATTTTCATCAAATTATATTACCCTCAATATATAGTTCGGCAAATCTAATTAAAGAATTGCTAGTGAGAATAAGGATCCTATTTTAAATGTATATAGCCTTGTGTGTGCACAACAAACTATATATAAATAAATAGGTAGACAACTAATGCCAATTACATCACCATGTTACTCCTTGTATTTTTGCCTCTTAGATTATAATGGTCAGGTATGTGCACATCCGAACTAAAATAATCTAAGTTAAGTCCAACCTAGCACTTCTATATATGTGAAGAGAAAAAGACCGCCCTTGTGTGTGCACAACAAAGCAGTAATGTTCAATTCCTTAATAAGCATCAAATGTGATAAAACAATATTTTAAATATTTAATACTCGCCTTGTGTGTGCACAACAAACTCATATTAAATATTTAATACTCTATCGCTTTACCATGCTAGAAGGCGACGTTCGATATTCCAAATATCTTTGAACGCTTAAGACTTAATATGATTTCTTTGAGGGGTTTGTTATTATGTGTCTCATCTTGTTTAGCACGCATGCACACACACACACACACACACACACACACACACACACACATATATATATATATATATATATATATATATATATACAGTCCATTTCTTAGGCTCACCCTTAAAAAGCTCACCCCAAGCTCACCCCCCTTTTGCGACGGACCCGGCGACGGTTTGGGTGTACAACCGTCGTCTATACTTTTAGCGACGCTATATATTGTCCGTCGCTAAAAGTATAGACGACGGTTATACACCCAAACCGTCGCCGGATCCGTCGCAAAAGTGGGGTGAGCTTTTTAAGGGTGAGCCTAAGATCCTTACTATATTATAATATATATATTATATATATATAAATATATATATATATATCTATATATATATATATAATACGCGTCATATTATTTGACATGCGAAGCATGTTGGATAATATAATATATATATATATATAGTAAGCATGCACATATAGAATACTATATTCTACCCGGATTGATTATGGACTTTTATTCTAGTTTGGTTCACTAAAGCCACCAAGTGAACCAAAAGGTCAAACCTAGGCTGCAAGAATTAAATCTAAATATAACTATTACTATTATATTTAAACTTGGGCTCCATTACAAATGGGCCTTCAAGCGCTCCTTACTCCTTTGTCTCCAATTTTTCAAAATAATTCTAACTAATCCTATTACATAAACTATTTACAATAATAGAAATCTTAGCAGTCAAGGGGAAGTACATAGGAGGGAGATAAAATTTACATCAACAAAAACTAGAGAAGAGGAGGTACGCATACCACATTTATAAAAACTCATTCATTCAAGCATCCTCTAAAATAAATCCAATCACACATTGGTCAATAGTCCATAATCAATTCCTATTTATTATCATACATATCTCCATATGCATCAATAAATAATATTCATCTCATAAAATTAAAACATTTAATATATATTGATATCATTCAATGGGCAATTTAAGTTAATATAAAATCCAATTTCAACTCCAATTAGTTATCGTGGAATCCAATTCCAACTCTAATTAGTTATCATGAAATTTAATCCTTTTTTCAAAACCAAAATAAACCTTTTATCTTAATTTGAAAATTACACACAAATTAAAAAAAAATTAGATTTTCTGCTGGACCTGCAGAAGCCGGCGCGCCCCGAGCCACGACTGAATTCTAATTTTTCCAAATCGCGATTTTTATTGTTTTTCTTCAAAAACATGATTTTATATCAACAATAATGCCCAATCAAATTGTTCTAAACACATATCAACATATATATGAATCAAAATAATTAATAATTCACATAAAGTTTGGCTCTTTGATACCACTGTTAGGTTTTTATATAACGCGGACATGCAATCAAATTACATAAATAGAGCAGAAGCGTGATAAAATCATATTTTAAAATTTTATACAAACCATCACCATGATCTTTCTTTATGCACAATTATTAATTAAACAAAAGAGATGGAGAATAAGAATTATACCCTTGTAGAATTCTATCTTTATCAGGTACAAGTTCACCTCCAATTCCTTCGCGTTCTCCTTGAATTCTACCGATTAAATTCCTTCCTTTGATCAATGTTAGCCACTCAAGTGTTTGACCTCTAGAGGTGATCCACCAAGGAATAATACTTGTTCAAGAAGATGGGTGTTGGCAAAACCCTAGTTTCCATCTCTATAGAAATTGTAAGTACTCTCCACAATTCTTATGCAATAGTGTGTAACCCTAATCTATGATAAGACTTCTCTTATTTATAGATGTAGAAAAAACCCTTCCCTAAATTATTTAGGATTAAGGTTTCTATTCTAATTAAACTCCTTTAATTAAATCAAACTCCTAATCTAATTAAGAATTCATGAGAGAGTACTTCTATTAATTAATTCTCAATCCCTATTAGGAATTAAATAATAGTAACAGTAATAATAATAATAAGACTCCTCTTATTAATTTATATTTAATATTTTCAAAATATTAAATAATAAATATTAAGCTATTTAATTTATTCTATCTCCATAAACTAAATTAAATACACTTAACTTATTATTACAATTATGCCATTTACTTCTTAAATAAATATTTTTCCTTTTGCGGTGTGACCCTTTAGGTTCTCCATATCAAACCGGTTGTGAATAAATCAATTAGAACAATTCTAATCTTATTTACATAAATAAATTAAATTATTTAATTCATTTAATTAAATAATATTTATTCTACAATAAGGGTAAGCCCACTTAAGCGATCAATGACTTTCCACGTAATATAGATTTCAACATTAATCACAAAAGAACCTTTTAGTGAATAGTTACCGTACAATTCAAATCCTTCTACCATACAATGTCCTAATTAAATATAAGACATGGAATTACTGTCAAGTCTTATTTTATTTAATTATATGTATTTCGATTCTCAAATGCACAAAATGCAAATTAGAAACTGTGATAACCCGGATTTTTAGAAATTATTAAATAAGAATTTAATAAATAAAATTCTTACTACGAGACGTTTTGGGTTTGAATATGTGTATATATATATATATATATATATATATATATTTCATATTGTGAAATATGTGGTTTGGTGTGAAAGAAATTATATATTCATGTAATTGGGAAGAAATAGTTTAATAGTTAATTAAACCATTGAAAAGATTAAATGAAATTATCATGAGAAGGAAATTAGTTGAGTAATATTAGTTAATTAAAATAAGTTAAAATTATATTGAGAAATAATATAATTTGATTATAATGTCTTGTGGACAATGAAAATTATTGTGAATTAAGTTCCAATAATAATGTGAGTGATTCACTTAATTAAAATAGTGAATTGATGTGAATATATTTGTGTGTGAAGTGTTGGTGCGTATTTTAGTACGCTAATGTGATGAGAATTTTATAATTTAATTAGATAATTAAATTAGAGGATTAATGTTTTATTGAATAAAATAACTTATTTAATAAAATTATAGTTTAGCTAAATTGAATTATAATTTGGTCATTAAAGTTTTAATTGAAATTATTAATAAGTTTAATTAGATTTAATTATATAATACGTTTAATTAAATTTAAGTGAGACAATATATATGTTATAAAAAAATTATTAAAATAAGTTAAAAGAGTGTTTTAAAGGGTTAGCCAAGCATGGCCTTGTGACCCTTGGTGTTTGTAACTGCTGAGCCCCTTGATTTGTATAACTGCTGAGCCTTTTAGATTATTCGTTAAAAACAAAAACTCAGAAGAAGGGAGGAAGAGAGGAATGGAGAAAATTCTCTGTAAATTGAAGAAGAAGAAGAACCCTAGAGAATCAAAGAAGGAGGATAATCAAGCTCCTAGTTGTGTATCTAAACTTAGAAGGATCAAAGGTGAATTCTATTTCTAGTTCTTAGTTTTCTAAAACTAGTTCTCTGTAATTGGTCTTGATGATGAATTAGTAGAGGAATCTATTATACATGTTGGGTTGTGATAATCTGATTATATGTTGTCTATGAACGATTTTGATTGGATTAAATTCATGAAACTAAGTTTAATTAGAATTTAGAAATTTACAGAGAAGAAAATATGGATATGGCTTAAATGTATGAAAATTTATGTTTGAATTGCATGTTGATCTGTAAATTGAAGATGGATTATTGTTATGCGTTTAAAAACGAAAACAACGGAAGTTGAACGGACCAATTTGGTTGAGAAACGAATCCGTAGCGATTGATTGAGCTAAATTTGTAAAAATTAGTAAAACTAGTATGAACTTTGATTTTGAGTCTTTAAAATTGGTTGTTTAAGATGTTAGAATCGTGCTAGAGGGTTTGGGTAATGATCATATATGAGTTATAGTGATTGGATAATTTTAATTTGCTGATAAAATGAAGAAAATTGGGAATTTTTGGCATTTTTCTGCGTTCTTCGCGAACAGCATAATCTGGAATTCAGGAAGCTCGCCCCGGTGAGCTCATTAAGCTAAATTTCTCGCGCCGGCAGTGTCTCGCCCCGACGAGAGTTTTGTACTGAGTTTTCTCGCCCCGGCGAGCTTATTGTTAAGGAAATTCTCGCCCCGGCGAGAGTTTTGTGAAGGAAATCTCGCCCCGACGAGCTCATTGCAGGAAACCATAATTTATCTTCTTTCTTTCTTTGTAGTCATGTTATGTCATCCTATGCATGTTTAAAACTTATATTAATGTATTAAATGAATACCAAGATGTTGAATTGGATGCTAAGCATATATCACTAATTATAAATATAGAGATTGATGAACCTTAACTTAACGTTGGGTTTTAAGAATTCTTAAAGATGATATTGTTATAATTAAGCTTACAACTTCTGAAGTGAGATTGATAACCAGAAAACAATTGAGATATTATAATAAAATTAGATGAGGGTAAATCCTAAAGTGATAATACAATTGTAACTAATTATTGTTATTGCTTTATCAGCGGAATGTGTGGTTTATTTTCTAAGTGTTGTTATGTGACTAATAAATGATGTACATGATTATATATATCGTGTAGGATACATGAAGTGCAGATAAATATAAGTTGGTTATGGTAATTGGTAATCTACAAACCAAACAAGTCTTTCAGTTCCTAATTATTATGTGAATTAAATGATTAATTGTTTTAAATCTATGACGTAAAAGCATGATGTATTCTATGTGTTGCATGTATGAAACAACAAGGTCAACTTATGACTACGTTCGTTGAATAGAGAATGTTGATTAAGTTATGGAACTCAATCTCTATTTGTTACGTGTTGATCATTATGTATGACATGTTTAGCCAAATGTTTATGATTTAAATAATGAACATGTTATCTATGTGCTATATGATGCATGCAAACTGTTAGATTTTGCTGAGCTGTCGAGCTCATTCTTGCAAATAACCACTTTTGCAGGTTAAAGATTCAAGGTAACGTTATGTGTTGCTTGAATGACATTGATTCAGATGTTATGCATGAAGATTAATTGTTTTAGCTTAAATTATATTTTTGAACCATGATTAAGGTTGTGGATGATGTATTTGATGAGGTATTAAATGTATTAGAGGTTGAGTTGTAAAATTTGTATTAACTTATAATTTAATTTTATCCGATGTATAAAGGGTATTGAATCTAGAAGTTTTATTTTTATTATAACTCTGATGAAGTGAATCATTAAGTAAATATGATTCTAGAATATGTAAATAATTAAAGGTTATGATTCAAGGAAAGTAAAGAAAGAAAACTGAAAAGTTTAAAATTATTCCGCATTTAATTAAGTTAGAATGAGGATGTATTATTAACGACCGATGTGGAGAGTTGGTTTGTTCAGAATTTGGGGTCGTTACAGTTGGTATCAGAGCTGATAGGTTAGAAACCTTAGGTACGAGTACCTTAGGCTATAACCTTAGGGAAAAGAGGTGAAGATATTAGAGTTAAAAGAATAATAAGTTAAGTATAATTATGGTACAATCGTATTCTTTAATAGTTGATGTATGGTAACTGAGATAAACAATTCCTTCAAAGAGCGGAGGTTAATACAAACTAGCAACCGATCTAACTCGCTGTGAAAGACGGTGTAGACAAGACGAGAACTAGTTTGTTAGTTGTTTGTGGGAAACTACTCAGGTGTTGTACTGAACACTGTTAGAGACTCGAGGTGTACCGAGTATAGAATTATGGATGCGTATAATTAAGAAGTGATTCTTTTCATATAGGTAGATGCATGAGATGAGTTAAGTCCTAAAAACGTTACAAGAAGGAGATGTGAATAATGCGAAGAAAACTTGAATAAAATATTGAATAATATGAATGAAGTTAGAAATTCTTAAAGTAATAATTTATATATATATATATATATATATATATATATATATATATAAAGAAGGAGATTCAAAGAAGAATCTTGAAGAGTTATATAAGATGAGAACCAGGAGTTACATGACTCCAGTAATAAAGATGGTGATAATAAATAGGCGATATCTATAAGATGAGAATGATATAATGATAAGGATGAACTCAAATAGAGTTTAGAGAATTCATGTGAGATAAGATTATGATAAAATAATTAGGTTCAAAGAAGAACATGAAGAGCTAAAAGAACAGGGAACACCTGAGTTGATTAATCATAAGATAACGTGATTAAAGAGAAGAATAAAGAAGATCGTAGGATGAGACGATCATAAGATAAGAAAGAATCGTAAGAAGAGTTGACGATAGAACAAGATCATGACGTGATCTGCTAAAGTTGTAAAATATCAGAGGATCTTAAATGATTAAATAGTTGTAGCATGATGCTATAAAGAGATGGTACTATGAAATAGTACGAGGTAAACTCACGAGGAGTTATGGATGATGAAATACGAGCAATTCGTATTAAGCAAAGAGTAAGTTAAGAGCAAGATGGAATTAGGTGGGATTTCAATGGAGGACTCATGTTAGTGGCTGAGTTGTATAATTCCTTGTATGGGCGGGGAATTTGTGCTTGGTTTGAGAACCACTTAGCTTCCTATATCGATATAGTGGCTGAGTTGAACAATTCCTTGTATGGGCAGGGAATTTGTGCTTGGTGTAACAACCGCTTAGCTTCCTATATTGATTAGTGGTCGAGTGAACTAATTCCTTGTATAGGTAGGGAATTGTGTTTGGTTCAACAACCACTTAGCTTCCTATATTGATAATCATTGAAATATTGGTGTCGCACTATCGATATACGTATGAGGAGAAGGTGATTCTTTTCTCATATTTATATTTGATAGTTATAGAATATTAAGATTAGGTACGGTTCTTAAAACTCATACTTATGGTAAGTTCATGATTTATAATTGTATGGTGGAACCCCTCAGCAAATGGACGATTTTGGTCTGACTAGGATAAGTTCCTAAAACCATATGATTATGGTAAGTTCCTGAACTTCCAAAGTGTGGTAAGTTTGATGAACTATATTGGGTATAGAAAAGTTATGCTATAGATATCATTGATGATATTGAAGAATGATAGAATGATTGAGTAATGAAGCAATGGAGTAAAGATTGAAGTTGATGGAGGAGAATTGGATATTTCGAATCTTCTAGCTATGCTAGATTTTCAAAATTTATTGACATCGTGCTGATATTCGCAAATTTTGTGTTCTCAAAAATATATTGGGTCAATGTTTGATCCAATGAGTTTTAAAAAGGTGCTATTATTCATATATCTATGCTAATTATTTCAGCTAGATAAAAATGATTTGAAATTATCAAAATGTATTTTGAACGATGGAGTCATCAATACAATTAAACCTAGTGTTGGATGTGATCGAAGGATCGTCAACCCACTATGGTATAATGTAGTATGACAAAGTCCTAAAATGACGACATCCTCAACGTACTATTAAGACGATACAGTATCATGACGTCATAAAAGAATTTTATTTTTCTGTTAAGTTATGAAAAGATATGCCAATTGAGCTGACTAAAAAATGTTTTGACTAATATCTGAATTGTTGTTCAAGGTCTATGCTAATTGATTCGGCTAGATGACTATTGAAAGATGTTTATGAAGTTCAAGAATTCTTTGAGATTTTATGCCAAACCAGTTTATTCTGGTGCGAAATTTGCATTAAGTCTGAGGTGAACCAACCCTATAATGGAGGATACGCAATAGCGTTAATATTGAAAGTAATATGCCCTCAAGCCAATTATATTTGATGTAATAAGCATTTACTTTGTAATCTTATTCAAATATTAATAATAGAATAAAAGGCATATTTTATCCATGTTAATTAGTTGAATTAATAAATGTGATGAACCCATAGTTTTCGAACAATGCTTTTAGAATCATGATGAGATCATGCTAGTGAAATCTAAATTCAAGAAAGCTCAAAACTAAAATGTTCCTAATCGTTGGATCACTAATATTGGGATTACTGATCCGGATAGATTAGTACATATTATGCTTGATCTTTAGAAGATGATGATTGATCTCATAATCATTTGTGTGGAGACACTAAAGCAAGTATGTAGGTGCTTATTGGAGAATTAGTTCACTGAACGTGACTCGCTTAAAGAACCCTAATGGAGTTTTATTCACCTGTCAATAGGGAAGTCCTTAAGTGATAGTTGTACAAGTGATCCTTGGGCTTGAGATCATCATAGTACCTTGTGTATGTTAAGTTATACTTTGCCATATTCCTTAATACTTTAGGATATGTCATAGGGTATGTACGGGTATAATAAAGTATACACAGAGGTAGGTGAATGATCGACAAAGGATCTACCACTTCTAATAAAGGGAGAGAATGTCCTATGCGATTTGATAAATGACAACTCAGAAATCCCTGACCAGGGTTGAATAAAAATTAGAAAGGAGTTTCTAATTTACATTAATCGGAGTTGTGCATTCTTAAATCGAAATGCATATGATTAAATAAAATAAGACTTGTCAGTAAATCCATATCTTATATTTAATCGGGACATTGTATGGTAGAAGGATTGAATTGTACGGTAACTACTGCTGAATAGGTTCTATGTGATTAAACATTGATTTCATATTATACGGATAGTCATGATACATTATCGTAAGGTGTCCCTCATGATGTAGAATAAATATTATTTATTTATATATGAATTAAAGGAGTTTAATTCATTATAAATAATATTAGAATAGTTCTAATATATTTATTCTACGATCGGCATAATATTGAACTTAAAGGGTCACACCGCAAAAGAATAATATTATATTAGAAACAATTGGCTTAATGATAATAAATTAAGTATTTAATTTATTAGTTGAATAAATTAAAATGCTTAATATTTATAATGATATATTTGGAGAAATATTGAATTATAAATTAATGAGAGAAATCTTATTATTATTATTATTATTTAATTCTTAATTAGATTGAGAATTAAATTAAATGAAATGCAAATGCAAATTAAAGATTGGAAGAATACTTGCTTAATGTTGATTAAGCAAGTAACATGTATTAGTTGCATACATGAATAACATATGGGTTAGGAGCAAAATGTATACTTACATTTTGTGTAAGTATGGTATACTTGCAAGTATCCTAATAAGATTAGGGTTTCCTAATTAACCTAGTGTGTGAACTAGCCTCCATCTCATTTTCAAGAACACATCTAAGAACACATCAAAAATTAGAGATTAAGTTGTTGATCAAATCTTCTTAGTGTTCTTCATGTATTGTTCTTGTTATTCTTAAGAGTTAGGGATAAAAGAACTTATTGGATTAGTCATCCAAGATTTGTAAAAATCAAATATTATTCCATATAATCATTCTTGGTGGATCACTTCTAAAGTGCTACATACACTTTGTAGCTAGTGTTTAATCCAAGGAACAAAGATTGGAGGAGCTTGAAGGAATCAACAAGGAGTAGATCTAGTAGCGGTTCAAAGGTTGGATCAATAAAGGTATATCTCTTGTTCATCTTCTTCTTCAATTAATAGCTATGCATAAGGTGATTCATGGATAAGTTGCAAAAATTTTAATTTCCTTTTTCCGTTGTGTATCTCAATTAGATTATGATTTTGCAAACTTACAGTGGTATCAAGAGTCATCCTTATGCGTACTATTAATTGTGTCAATCATATATATGTTGATATGTGTTTAGAACAATTTTTTTGGGTATAATTGTTAGTATGAAATTATGTTTTTTTTGAAAACCATCAAAATAAAAAAAAAACTGTTCACCGGGCACTGTTCACGGGCACTGTTCATATATACTTTTTTTTTTTAATTTGTTGATTTTCCAATTTTCAAATTTCAATGTTAAAAATAAAGATGTTTATTTTGTGGAATTGGTTTAAAATAAAGTAGTTTATTTTAATTAATATTGGATTTCAATTTTGAACAAAGATTCTAAATTTTTATAAAGGAGTTTATATTAATTTGGAATGGATTAAAATAAAGAAGTTTATTTTAATTAGATTTTGGATTTCTACTAGTCAATTGCCCATTAAATGATATCAATTATATATATTGAATGTTTATTTATTCATGAGATGAATGGTTTTATATATGTTGATATATATAGGGATTAAGGACTATTGACCAATGTGATTGGATTTAATTTGAATGGATGCTTGAATGAATAGTTTTATTCATAATGGGGTCTGCGTACCTCGCCTATCTAAATTTCTAAATGTAATTTCTATCTCTCTCTTATGTACTTCCCCTTGACTGTTGATCAAGGTTTCTATTTTGTTAAAATAGAGTGTAATAGGATTTTGTAAAGTTACTCAAGAAATTGGAACCGAAGAGCAGGAGCATTGAAGACCCATTTGTAATGAAACCTGGGTTGAATGTAATAGTTATATTCAAATTTATTCTTGCACCCTAGGTTTGACCTATTGATTTACTCGGTGGCTCGAGTGAATCAAATTAGATTAAGTCCATAATCATCCCATATAGAATATAGTATTCTATGAATGCATGCTTATAATATATATATTAAATATATTATTTATTCATGTTGATGAATGTTTAATATGACGCCGTATTATTTATATATATATACTTCCATGCGCGCATAAAACAAGATGAGACCATTAATAACAAAACCCTCATTTCAAAATATTAAGTTGAATGCGTTTAAAGGTATTTCAAAAATATCAAACGTAGCCTTCTAGCATGATAAAGCAATAGAGTATTAATTATTTAATATTAGTTTGTTGTGCACACACAAGACTCATATTAAAATTTTAAGATGTTGGCTTTATTACATTAAAAATATTTTATAAGGAATTGAACAATACTAGTTTTGTTGTGCACACACAAGGACTATATTTTTCTATTCACTTATATGGAAATGCTAGGTGAAACTTAACTTGGATTATTTTGGTTCGGATGTGCACACACTTGACTATTATAATCTAAGAGGCAAAATACAAGGAGTTACATAGTTGATGTAATTGACAAGAGTTGTCTACCCTTTGAATAAATATATGGTTTGTTGTGCACACACAAGGCTGTATATTTATGTCAATAGGATCCTTACTCACTAAACAGATTTTTCGAAAATTTGTCGAACTATATATGGAGGGTCATATAGTTTGAATAAAATAGTGGGAGACACCTTTTAATAAAGACCTATATTAAATTGGTGTTTAATAAATTAAATGCATGCTAATGTTGTTTAAATCACAAATTCATTTTCAAAATTTTACAATGGCCCATGTCAGCTTGCCTGAATTGCTTAACATGTTGAAAACTGCAGAGAGTCACTTTCCATCCAAGAAAGACCAAGTCTTACTGATAGGTGAATCTTCCAAGAAAAGGAAGTGGCCCAAAGGATCTTCTGCAAAGAAGAAAAATTCTAAGAAGGCAAAAGGAAAGGTAACTGATAAAGGTAATAAGAATAAAACTAATGTGGATAGCAAAGGAGTTTGCTTCCACTGCAATAAGCCTGGACATTGGAAAAGAAACTGCAAGGATTACCTTGCAGAGGCAAAGCAGAAAAAGCTTATTGAAGCTTCAGCTACAGATACAGGTTTGTTCATGATTGAAATAAATCTTTTTGTAAGTCAAAATTCTACTTGGGTATTGGATACCGACTGTGGATCTCACATATGCAATTCTTTGCAGGGAATAAGCAGAAGTAGAAAGCTAAACAAAGGAGAAGTAACTCTACGAGTGGGAAATGGAGCAAAGGTTGCTGCATTAGCTGTGGGGACTTATTGTTTAGCACTGCCTATGGGAAAATCTATCAATTTAATAAATTGTTATTATATACCTGTTCTCATTAGAAACATTATATCTATTTCTATGTTGGACAAAGAAGGATTCGATGTTATATTTAAGAACAATGGTTGTTCGATTTATAATAATAATGTTTTGTTTGGAACTGGTAGATTAATTGATGGACTTTACTTACTTGACTTACATGAATTTTTTTTTCAAATTGAACAAACATGTAAAAGAAAAAGAGATGAAGTAAATCATACTTTCATTTGGCACTGTAGACTCGGTCACATCAATGAAACAAGGTTAAACAAGTTGCATATTGATGGTCTTTTAGAACCTTTCGATTTTGAATCATATCCAACTTGTGAATCATGTCTCATGGGTAAAATGACTAAATCTCCATTTAGTGGACATGAAGAAAGAGTTGCAGGGTTGTTAGAGTTGGTACACACAGATGTATGTGGACCTATGACAATAGATGCTAGAGGAGGGTATTCGTATTTCATTACATTCACTGATGATCATTCAAGATTTGGATATGTGTATTTAATGAAATACAAATCCGAATCATTTGAAAAGTTCAAAGAATTCAGAAGTGAAATAGAGAAACAAACAGGCAAAAGTGTTAAGATTCTTCGATCAGATCGAGGAGGAGAATACTTGAGCAATTAGTTTCTTAATCATCTCAACGAAAATGGTATTCTCTCTCAATGGACGCCTCCTGGTACGCCACAATTAAATGGTGTATCTGTAAGAAGGAATCGTACCTTGTTAGATATGGTGCGGTCCATGATGAGTCTCACCGACCTTCCAATATCATTCTGGGGTTATACCCTAGAAACGGCTGCATATCTACTAAACAAGATTCCCTCAAAATCCGTCCCCAAGACTCCATATGAGATGTGGATAGGGAGGAAACCCAGTCTTAAGCATGTTAAAATTTGGGGTTGTAACGCTTATGTAAAGAAGTTACAAAGCGACAAACTTGAGGCTAGATCTGACAAGTGCAAATTTGTGGGGTATCCTAAAGAAAGTTTAGGATATTATTTCTATAATCCTACCGAGCAAAAGGTGTTTGTTGCCAAACACGCTACCTTCTTGGAAAAGGAGTTTATCCTTGAAGGGGCTAGTGGGAGGAAAATAGATCTTGAAGAAATTCAAGAACCACAAATCACTACAGATCAAGTGGATGAACATGTTCAAGTAGATATAACTTCTGTACCACAACCGAGTCGTAAATCTGGAAGAGTGCAGAAAATACCTAAAAGGTATACACTCATCATAGAAGATGATGATGAGGTACGCATCATAACTGATGATGATCCAGTAACATACGATGAGGCTATGAGTAGTAAACACTCTGAGAAATGGTAAATAGCCATGAAATCCGAAATGGACTCCATGTATGAAAACCAAGTATGGACTTTGGTTACTCCACCTGAAGGTATTGTGCCTATAGGGTGTAAATGGGTCTCTAAGAAAAAGACTGGAGCAGATGGCAAGGTGGAGACCTATAAGGCCAGATTGGTTGCAAAAGGTTTCAAACAAAGACAAGGAGTTGACTATGATGAAACCTTCTCACCAGTAGACATGCTCAAGTCTATCCGGATTTTGCTTGCGATTGTAGCTTACTATTACTACGAAATCTGGAAAATTGACGTGAAAATGGCCTTCCTCAATAGGAAACTAGATGAGGATGTATATATGATACAGCCAAAGGGTTTTGTTTCAAAGGTTGGAACAAATCAAGTATGTAAGTTACAAAGATCTATTTATGGATTGAAGCAAGCTTCTCGAAGTTAGAACATCCGTTTTGATGAGACAATCAAAGAGTTTGGTTTTATCAAAAATGAGGATGAACCATGTGTGTACAAGAAAGTTAGTGGGAGTGTTGTGACATTCCTGGTATTATATGTTGATGATATATTACTTATAGGGAATGACATACCGATGCTACAGTCAGTTAAAATTTGGTTATCTAAACACTTCTCCATGAAGGACTTGGGAGAAACATCCTACATATTGGGGATAAAGATCTATAGAGATAGATCAAAGAGGATGCTCGGCTTGACCCAAGGTGCATACATTGATTCGATGCTAAAAAGGTTTAGCATGCAAGACTCCAAGAGAGGGCTCATACCGATGAGTCATGGAGTAAATCTCTCTAAGAAATTGTCCCTAAAGACACCTGAAGAGAGAGATCGCATAAGTTAAATACCTTACGCTTCGGCAATAGGATCCATAATGTATGGAATGATATGTACCAGACCAGATGTTGCTTATGCACTTAGTGTAACAAGTAGATATCAGTCTAATCCTGGAGAAGAACACCGGAAAGCTGTGAAAAACATCTTGAAGTACTTAAGAAGAACTAAAGATGTGTTTCTAGTATATGGTGGGTCTGATTTGAAACTAGAGGGCTTTATAGACTCAAGTTTTCAAACTGACCAAGATGACAATAAATCCATGTCAGGGTATGTATTTACCTTGAACGGTGGAGCAGTGAGTTGGAAGAGTTCTAAACAGCAAACAGTTGCTGACTCAGTGACAGAGGCAGAGTATATAGCTGCAAGTGAAGCTGCAAAGGAAGTTGTTTGGATGAAGAAGTTCATTTCTGAACTCGGGGTAGTTCCTAGCATTACTGGACCTATTCCGGTTCATTATGACAACACTGGAGCTGTTGCACAGGCTAAGGAACCCAGGTCTCATCAGAAATCCAAACATGTATTGCGGAGATTTCATTTAATTAGAGAAATTACTGAAAGGGGAGATATCACCTTAGAAAGAGTGGACTCTCAGAACAACATTGCAGATCTATTTACTAAAACATTATCGCAAGATCAATTCAATCGCCATTTCGATAAAATGGGTATTAGATACCAAGGTGATTGGCTTTAGTGCAAGTGGGAGATTGAAAGTAATATGCCCTCAAGTCAATTATATTTGATGTAATAAGCATTTACTTTGTAATCTTATTCAAATATTAATAATAGAATAAAAGGCATATTTTATCCATGTTAATTGGTTGAATTAATAAATGTGATGAACCCATAGTTTTCGAGCAATGCTTTTAGAATCATGATGAGATCATGCTAGAGAGATCTAAATTTAAGAAAGCTCAAAACTAAAATGTTCCTAATCGTTGGATCACTAATATTGGGATTACTGATCCGGATAGATTAGTACATACTATGCTTGATCTTTAGAAGATGATGATTGATCTCATAATCATTTGTGTGGAGACACTAAAGCAAGTATGTAGGTGCTTATTGGAGAATAAGTTCACTGAACGTGACTCGCTTAAAGAACCCTAATGGAGTTTTATTCACCTGTCAATAGGGAAGTCCTTAAGTGATAGTTGTACAAGTGATCCTTGGACTTGAGATCATCATAGTACCTTGTGTATGTTAAGTTATACTTTGTCATATTCCTTAATACCTTAGGGTATGTCATAGGGTATGTACGGGTATAATAAAGTATACACGGAGGTAGGTGAATGATCGACAAAAGATTTACCACTTCTAATAAAGGGAGAGAATGTCCTATGCGATTTGATAAATGATAACTCAGAAATCCCTGGCCAGGGTTGAATGAAAATTAGAAAGGAGTTTCTAATTTACTTTAATCGGAGTTGTGCATTCTTAAATCGAAATGCATATGATTAAATAAAATAAGACTTGTCAGTAAATCCATATCTTATATTTAATCGGGACATTGTATGGTAGAAGGATTGAATTATACGGTAACTACTGCTGAATAGGTTCTATGTGATTAAACGTTGATTTCATATTATACGGATAGTCATGATACATTATCGTAAGGTGTCCCTCATGATGTAGAATAAATATTATTTATTTATATATGAATTAAAGGAGTTTAATTCATTATAAATAATATTAGAATAGTTCTAATTTATTTATTCTATGACCGGCATAATATTGAACCTAAAGGGTCACACCACAAAAGAATAATATTATATTGGAAACAACTGGCTTAATGATAATAAATTAAGTATTTAATTTATTAGTTGAATAAACTGAAATGCTTAATATTTATAATGATATATTTGGAGAAATATTGAATTATAAATTAATGAGAGAAATCTTCTTATTATTATTATTTAATTCTTAATTAGATTGAGAATTAAATTAAATGAAATGCAAATGCAAATTAAATAAAATGCAAATGCAAATTAAAGATTAGAAGAATACTTGCTTAATGTTGATTAAGCAAGTAACATGTGTTAGTTGCATACATGAATAACATGTGGGTTAGGAGCAAAATATATACTTATATTTTGTGTAAGTATGGTATACTTGCAAGTATCCTAATAAGATTAGGGTTTCCTAATTAACCTAGTGTGTGAACTAGCCTCCATCTCATTTTCAAGAACACATCTAAGAACACATCAAAAATTAGAGATTAAGTTGTTGATCAAATCTTCTTAGTGTTCTTCATGTATTGTTCTTGTTATTCTTAAGAGTTAGGGATAAAAGAACTTATTGGATTAGCCATCCAAGATTTGTAAAAATCAAATATTGTTCCATATAATCATTCTTGGTGGATCACCTCTAAAGTGCTACATACACTTTGTAGCTAGTGTTTAATCCAAGGAACAAAGATTGGAGGAGCTTGAAGGAATCAACAAGGAGTAGATCTAGTAGCGGTTCAAAGGTTGGATCAATAAAGGTATATCTCTTGTTCATCTTCTTCTTCAATTAATAGCTATGTATAAGGTGATTCATGGATAAGTTGCAAAAATTTTAATTTCCATTTTCCGTTGCGTATCTCAATTAGATTGTGATTTTGCAAACTTACAAATATGTATGTGCACAATACATAGTACGAAGGGTTGATCACCTGGAGTACGAGAAGATATGGTCTATAGTCTTTTGACTGTTAAAGGTTACGGTAGAAATATCTGTTAACCTAGGACAAGGTTCAAGTCTTTACGACTCCTCAGCAGAATATTGAAAGTTTTTGAATGTATCTTTAAATTCTTGAGTTATTCATATTGCTTCCCAATTATTGAACAATTGTGGAAGATTCTTATTCTCTTGAAAGGTGGAAGTGGAAAGAAAATATTCCTTAAGAAGGGATAGGTTATAGAATGTGGCATGTGTTGACGAGTAAGTTAAACAAACTATAATAAATCCAAGAAAGAAATGGAATTCTAGAAAAAGGAAGAGATAAATTTAGTTGATGATTACTAATGATGAGAAATTTTTTTAGAAGAGGAAGATGTGAAGAACGCAATGATCTTAGAAAGATCCTTAGAAAAGAATTTGGTTGTAGATGTGACACCCCCAAATTCAGGTACCAATACCTCGAATCTGGTGCTCACGCTAAAATACATCCATACACCTCTAAATAACATAAATCAACTAATACGGAATAAATAAACATATGTTGTTCATTACAAAAGGTTTACTACGGTCCCAAGGTCTATAACCTTAAATAAATACATCGCAGAATACAATAATAATACAAAATGATTCCACGATTACATAACGAGATAGTACATATAACTACTCCGTAAGCTTTCCTTTGCCTTTGTCTGCTTTAGAACTTCCCGGCTTAACTATAATAGGTTCATGATATAGCAAGAGTGAGCAACTACTTTGCTTAGCAAGTTTAAAATGAATAAAGAGGATATATCATGAATGAATGAGAACAATAATTGCATAGTTCAACAATTTAAGAACATTGAAGAAGTAGCTGACAATATAATCAAAGTTCAAATGAAACAATGAATATTGATTATTTACTACTGAGTGGTCCAATAGACCATGAACTTTTGGCCAAAGGATCAGTCATTCGACTAACCCTTTTAAACGCCTGGCCCGTCAGTAGTACTCGATGGGATCAGCCTCTCGTACCCTATGTATATGCATAACATTTAACTATGACTGCATCGAATAACCGACACATTAAAATCCCCTACATAAGGGTTGCTCTCTCAGTCCAAGAATCCATACAATAACCGGTTTGGATAGCTTTTAAAATAATAACCTGTACACGTCTAGCTGAAACAAATGGCATAGACTATTTCCTTAAACAGTTCATGAATGAAGAACTTAACGTTTCACAATCCAATAACAGATAATGAATTCAAATGCATAAGCTGCGAATATCAATAATTTATCCTTGATGTGGAATAATTAACAATAATTAATCCATTAATATAACTTGAAAGAAAAAACTCGATTTGAGTCATGAAACTTGCAACAATATACAACATTTGAATAAAATAGGAAACTTGCTCAAATGAAAACAGTTGAGTAAGGAACTTGCAATAATATAGAATGATTGCTCAATTAATAAACAACTCGCAAAATAAACAAAAGTTGTACAGTTGAGGAAACTGGCTCAATAAATAAATTGAGTTAAGGTAAGAAAACTTGCATAACATACACATGTTTGCAAGAAATAAAAAGAATAGTGCATAAGGTTTAGAAACTTGCCCAACACAAGGGTTAGACAAGGGTTAAAGAAAGAACTTGCATTCAATATATAGAAAGAATGAAGTTAAGAAACTTGTCTGATGCGCTGCTACAATATTACAACACACGCTCCTTAATATCCTACACATGTAAATACATATTCGTATAACAATTAGTCACATAAAGACTAGGTTCAGAACAGACGTTGCATCATTAAAACACATTGATTGCCCTACGACTACCCAGTCGGGGGTCTCGCTCCCCGGTGAGCGAGCGGCTGCCCAGCTCGCCGGTGAAAGGGGGTCTAAGGGGGCAGCGCCCCCTGGAAGCCAAACGAAATATGCAACCAGGTTATTTAATTTACGCCTAAGACAACACGACTTTGGTTGACATTTGGAATACAATTAAGCATTTAGGGCTTAACAAAATATGCTTAACTAACATGTCTAATCATTTAGTACAAAGAAATATATAAGTGTTAGACCCGCTGAAAGGATTCATTAAGTCCGACCCGACCCAATCCGGTCTGACCGACCCGACCCAGGCCGGACACAGCACTGGCGCTGTAGCGCCAAGCCTTAGCACTGGACCTCACGCTACGGCATGAGTCCCGTGTTTTCTCCATGGCAGGGCTTCACGCTGCGACGTGAGCCTTAGAGCTTGGATCTCACGCTGCAGCGTGAGTCCCGATCTATTCCCATCTTTCCCCTCGCTGCGGCGTGAGCTGCAGGGCTTATGAGTGGCATTGCGGCGCCATTCTGCAGTAGCCGGATTCTGGGTTTGTTCCCAATTCGCGACTCCAACCTCCGGCCACTCCAACCTCCATAACTCCTTCAATACACAAGCAAATTGGTCCATTCTGGACTCTATGGACTCCTAACTTATGGGGCTACAACATATCAAAAATTTAGAATTATCCATAAACATTAGCATGGCCAAATCTTAGGCCAAAGTACAAAGTTCATACTCTGTTCTTCGAGTTCTTGACAAGTTTTACAAAAATCATTACTACGAACTCGTTTTAACTCCTTTTTGCTCCCTTCTAACTGGGTTAGCCTCGTAACCCATGGAACTACAATACCATAACAACAAATAAAATTAACAAACATGAAATCATAACTTTACAGTCCTCTAAAATGGTCCGAATGTTCAAGTTCATGTCCAAAGTCCATTGTTCTTGCTCCATTAAGCCAAGGTGCGGATTTATTCCATTTTTGTTCCACTTTGATGTTATTACTGGCTTCTATAGTCTCTTAAGAACATTTACAAACAATTAGAACAAGCAAAAACACCAAGAATCGCCATAAATCCGACCCACAAGCTTAAGAGCTCAAAACTAAGAAAAACTTAACAAGAAATCGAATGGAAAGGATTTGGTTGGTGTTTACCTCTGTAAATCCTTCCTAGATGATTAAGAAGCTTGCTAGGCTTGCTTGGCTTGAGTTCTTCTTGCTTGAATTCTCTTCTTCCTCCACCCGTGCCTTCTTCTTCTTCCTCCTTTCTTTTTCCGGCGACTCTTCCCTTTTTCCGGCGACCTCTTCCTTCTTCTTCTTCCTTCTTTGCAACTCTCTCTCTCTCTATTTGCTGATGGGATGGGAGAAGTGTGGAATGGAAGAGAGAATGAATGATTTGGGAGAAGTAGAGGAGTAAATTTGGGAGAAAAATGGGTTTGTGGCTCAAGGTGGCGCCGACAATTCTCCCCCCCCCCCCCCACTCTCTTATTTCCTAGCATTTGATTGGTTGATGGGTTTTGGTTGGTTCCCTCTTGGAGTAATAAGTCAAAATAAATACCCAAATACACAAAAAAAATATATCTAAAAACTCCCACTTTTGTACCAAAACTGGCAAATAACTCTATCCAAAATTAAAATGGGAACTCCCATAAAATATTGGGATGTATAAAAATAATTATTATGGGATTTGTCCAAACATTCGGAACACCCATACAACACATTTCGAATACGGATAAAATCACGTATCAGCTCAAATAAAATTTCTGACACTTAGAAAAATTATTCGTACGCATACACGTATTTATGAAATTTATTAAAATCGAAAAAGACACAAAAATATTATGGCATGAATAGTGCATCGGGAAACGTGCCCATGAATAGTGATTTAGCGACGCTACGCGAAATCAATTATTCACTTAAACAAAACTATAACACGTAAAATTTCATGCATTCACATAATCCAGGTTGTCACACAACCTTTAAACATGCAACACAAAAATAATATTAATAAAATATAATATATCCGTTAATATTCTAAAATTCGAATTACAAGGTAAATCCAGAATTTCTGGTCGTTACAGTAGAACCCAATGAATAAGTAGAGATTAACATAAAGTCCATTTCGATAAATGGAAGGAACGAATATTAGTAAATTAAAATTTCGAGGACAAAATTCTTAGAAGAAGGGGTGAATGTGATATTCCGAATATTTATACGATGCTAAATCAAGGTATTTTATGATTACGACGAGTATGATATGCAATGAATGCGTTAAAGGGTTAAAGAATATATAACACTCGAAGTGTTCCAAGTTTAAGAGAAGGTGAGGAAATAAAACCTACACTAAGGTAATGCGTTAAGTTATTTAAGGATAATTGTGAAAGAGATTTAACGAAGACTGGGTAAGGAGGGTTTCGGTGATTCCGAGGACGGAATCCTTATAAGGAGGGAAGGATGTGATAACCCGGATTTTCAGAAATTATTAAATAAGAATTTAATAAATAAAATTCTTACTACGAGACGTTTTGGGTTTGAATATGTGTATATATATATGTTTCATATTGTGAAATATGTGGTTTGGTGTGAAAGAAATTATATATTCATGTAATTGGGAAGAAATGGTTTAATAGTTAATTAAACCATTGAAAAGATTAAATGAAATTGCCATGAGAAGGAAATTAGTTGAGTAATATTAGTTAATTAAAATAAGTTAAAATTATATTGAGAAATAATATAATTTGATTATAATGTCTTGTGGACAATGAAAATTATTGTGAATTAAGTTCCAATAATAATGTGAGTGATTCACTTAATTAAAATAGTGAATTGATGTGAATATATTTGTGTGTGAAGTGTTGGTGCGTATTTTAGTACGTTAATGTGATGAGAATTTTATAATTTAAATAGATAATTAAATTAGAGGATTAATATTTTATTGAATAAAATAACTTATTTAATAAAATTATAGTTTGGCTAAATTGAATTATAATTTGATCATTAAAGCTTTAATTGAAATTATTAATAAGTTTAATTAGATTTAATTATATAATACGTTTAATTAAATTTAAGTGAGACAATATATATCTTATTAAAAAAAAATTATTAAAATATTTAAAAGAGTGTTTTAAAGGGTTAGCCAAACATGGCTTTGTGACCCTTGGTGTTTGTAACTGCTGAGCCCCTTGATTTGTATAACTGCTAAGCCTTTTAGATTATTCATTAAAAACAAAAACTCAGAAGAAGGGAGGAAGAGAGGAATGGAGAAAATTCTCTGTAAATTGAAGAAGAAGAAGAAGAACCCTAGAGAATCAAAGAAGGAGAATAATCAAGCTCCTAGTTGTGTATCTAAACTTAGAAGGATCAAAGGTGAATTCTATTTCTAGTTCTTATTTTTCTAAAACTAGTTCTCTGTAATTGGTCTTGATAATGAATTAGTAGAGGAATCTATTATACATGTTGTTGGGTTGTGATAATCTGATTATGTGTTGTCTATGAACGATTTTGATTGGATTAAATTCATGAAACTAAGTCTAATTAGAATTTAGAAATTTACAGAGAAGAAAATATGGATATGACTTAAATGTATGAAAATTTATGTTTGAATTGCATGTTGATCTGTAAATTGAAGATGGATTATTGTTATGCATTTAAAACCGAAAACAACAGAAGTTGGACGGACCAATTTGGTTGAGAAACGAATTCGTAGCGATTGATTGCACTAAATTTGTAAAAATTTGTAAAACTAGTATGAACTTTGATTTTGAGTCTTTAAAATTAGTTGTTTAAGTTGTTTAAGATGTTAGAATCGTGCTAGAGGGTTTGGGTAATGATCATATATGAGTTATAGTGATTGGGTAATTTTAATTTGCTGATAAAATGAAGAAAATTGGGATTTTTTGGCATTTTTCTGCGTTCTTCGCGAACTGCAGAATCTGGAATTCAGGAAGCTCGCCCCGGCGAGCTCATGAAGCTAAATTTCTCGCCCCGGCGAGAGTTTTGTACTGAGTTTTCTCGCCCTGGCGAGCTTATTGTTAAGGAAATTCTCGCCCCGACGAGAGTTTTGTGAAGGAAATCTCGCCCCGGCGAGCTCATTACAGGAAACCATAATTTATCTTCTTTCTTTCCTTGTAGTCATGCTATGTCATCTTATACATGTTTAAAACTTATATTAATGTATTGAATGAATACCAAGATGTTGAATTGGATGCTAAGCATATATCACTGATTATAAATATAGAGATTGATGAACCTTAACTTAACGTTGGGTTTTAAGAATTCTTAAAGATGATATTGTTATAATTAAGCTTACAACTTCTGAAGTGAGATTGATAACCAGAAAACAATCGAGATATTATAATAAAATTAGATGAGGGTGAATCCTGAAGTGATAATATAATTGTAACTAATTATTGTTATTGCTTTATCAGCGGAATGTGTGGTTTATTTTCTAAGTCTTGTTATGTGACTAATAAATGATGTACATGATTATATATATCGTGAAGGATACATGAAGTGCAGATAAATATAAGTTGGTTATGGTAATTGGTAATCTACAAACCAGGCAAGTCTTTCAGTTCCTAATTTTTATGTGAATTAAATGATTAATTGTTTTAAATCTATGACGTAAAAGCATGATATATTCTATGTGTTGCATGTATGAAACAACAAGGTCAACTTATGACTACGTTCGTTGAATAGAGAATGTTGATTGAGTTATGGAACTCAATCTCTATTTGTTACGTAACCTTATCTTATAATACTCTAATTAGTACTATTTACTCTTTCTGAAAAAACCCTTTACTAAATTATCTACCACTGTGTAACCACCACATTTACTACTCTTTTATGTTCATCACTTTGGACATAATACATCCTACCCTCGTCTCATGCTTCTTATCATCTTCTCTTATCCTTTTTCCATTCAGGAAACTGTCTACACAAGATCATATTTTAACAATTCAAGTAAACTGTCTACACAAGATCATATTTTAACAATTAGGAAACTGACAACTTGGTTTGACTAAAGAATTATAACAATTCAATACTTCACGAATAAACGTTCATTTTGCAAGTTATGCCGAAACGAATAGCAATAACTCTCATATCAAAGATTTATAACACGTTGTTGCACAAAGTGCATAAATTAAATCGAAAGCTTGTAAATGAAAGCTTAAGTAGAAGACTTGCCTCGTATATCTTTTACAGATAAATATAACGGTCTACACGTTCGTCGTAAATCCTACACGATTATAAGTTCATGTAGACCAATTAAGCGTTTAACGATTAAATCTTTTAAGTTTTATTTTGGGTATTATAACCACTTATAAATAAGACTCTTTCTACTATACATCAAATAATTTTAGCATTATAACTGCATATAAAATGAATATTCATCAACTATATTTAAAATAAATTGAGCATTATAACTGCTTATAAAATGAATATTCGGCTATTATATTTGAGATAATTTTAGCATTATAACTGCTTATAAAATGAATATTCGGCTATTATATTTGAGATAATTTCAGCATTATAACTACTTATAAAAGTATATTTTCAACTTTATAAGAGAAATAAATCGGACATTATAACTGCTTATAAATAAGACTTTTGTACTATATACATAAAATAATTTGAGAATTATAACTGCTTGTAAAAGTATATTTTTACTAATACATACATAAAAATAAAAATTATAACCACTAGAGTATACCTCTTGTAGTTGCTAGCTTTACTTCCAATTGTCTAGCGCTTCGATACTTCGAAAGTAATTTTTATCTCACAATATCTCTCAAAATATAAATATAGAGTGTTTTTGCTCTTGAACTGCTCTTGAAAATAGTAAGGAATGAATGAACTTAGCTTGCTATTTATAGGAAAACATAGTTTCGCTAATTGCACGTTAGGGGATCGGCTTATTACACTTTGGTACCTAAGTTAATTACACTTTCGTTCCTAGCAAATTCTTAGAATATTCTTCTAAGCTCCTCAATGAAAATATCTTCCAAGCTCGACAATGCAGCTTGTAATTGAACCTATCTCCTAAGCTCCTCAATGAAAATATCTTCCAAGCTCGACAATGCAGCTTGCAATCTAAGCTCCTATATCTTCCAAGCTCGACAATGCAGCTTGCAATTGAACCTATCTTCTAAGCTCCTCAATGAAAATATCTTCCAAGCTCGACAATGTAGCTTGCAATTGAACCTATCTTCTAAGCTCCTCAATGAAAATATCTTCCAAGCTCGACAGTGCAGGTTGTTACCGTAAGCACGACAAATCACTTTGTCATTCTTAAGCACGACACAGCAACTTATCAAAAATAATTTGTCAGGAAACTTCTTGGTGAAATCGTGGAAAGTACAACAAATCATTTTGTCAATGTAAGCACGACTAAGCAGCTTGAGAAAAATTTTTATTTGACCTAATTCATCGTTTACACTATAAAATCACAAAACACCTAATTCGAAATATCATTTCGATCTTTATTAAGCACATATGTTATAAAATTCAAATCTCTTTAGGGCTTAAGGTTTTAAACTTCTCGATACCTAGTTTTAGGTCACTAAATTAACCTCTAACCATATACGATCGTATTTATAAGCCTCGTAAATATTCGGGGTACTACATTCACCCCTACTTATAAGAATTTCGTCCTCGAAATTAACTTTACAACTAACTTTAGTCATTCAATATCATATTTATAAGTTCTATAAATATTCGGGATATTACATTATCCTCTCCTTATAAGAATTTCGTCCTCGAAATTATCTCTAACTTAGTCTTCAATATGAATTTTCTGAATTCATCCTTTCTCACATCAAATTCCTAATACTTAAATTAGGTACAAATGTTCAATCTAAACCTTTCCTTGTACTAGGTTTTAAACCTTTAATCATACTTGACTTCTAGTTTTATTCTTCTCTTACTTAGAATTCTTCTAATTTATACCGAGGGGTCAATCAAGACCTTGAACTGTTTCATATTCTATGGGTACTATATGACCTACAAGTTTAACAATCACTAGGATTGAAAAACACAATAGTCAATACGTTAGGTGATCAGCCTATCGTACCACATAATAGTTTTAAAGACGCGATATGTTGCATCTACCGGAATCATATGTCCATTCCAAATTTTCTTTATTAAAAGGGTTGTCTAGCCGAAACAATTGGCATTAACTCATCTTTAAACCATTCAAAACTTTTGAAAATGATTGTATACCGCACCTTGCAAGAGTACGTTGATGACTCATCATTTATCATACCACACCAGGTTAAATAGCGTGTTGATGAAAAATTCATTTTTATTTTTCATATTAAATCTGTCTAGCCAAAATAATTAGCATAGACCTATGAATAACATAGCGAAATCAATTTTATGATTTTATTATATCCACACAGATAACAATGTGTTAATCTTCACACCTCAGGTTACTATGTGTTGATGATAAAAATCATTTTATCCTTTTCAAATCAACCCTGTCTAGCTTGAAAAATTAGCATAGACATAGGTTCAAAAATTTTCCAGTTCAATCGTTTGAACAATTCTTTTTCAAAGGCACCCAAGTGCGAATATACGCATGAATGTCTAGCATAGCTAGAAGATTTTGGAATACCCCTAATCCTCTATTATTTCCATTTTTCCTTTAACCACAACACAAGTTTTGCAAATATATAGTAATATAGTAAACTGATTGGTTGTAAAACCAAGTACAAACAAATATATTCGTTCCTCTTTGATAAGTGCATATTATTCATTTATTTTTAGTCCTTTATATCTAGTTTATTGCGTGTTTTATTGTGTATATGTACTTATTAGGTTATTTATTGATTTCAGGAGAATTCAAGGTCAAAAGTGGAAAAAGATGGAAAATTGGAGCTTAAAATACACATGGTGGCATTTTTGTAAATTCGAGGACTAGGGCTAGCGCCAGCAGCGCTAGGGCCAGCGCTAGCAGCGCTACACACACCACCAGACACTGCACACCAGCGCTATTAGTGCCCAACACAGCGCCAGCAGCGCTACATCAGCGCCAACAGCGCTCAACCCTTCACAAACCAAGCGCCAGCAGCGCTAGGCACAACTTGAGCACACTGCATAGTAGCGCTAGCAGCGCTTGGGACAGCGCCAGCGGCGCTAGTTCGCGTTCTTGAGTACTAAAGGCCAGCTGAAGGAGGAAAAGGAAGTTGATTCGGAAGAGGATTCTATTCATTATGATCAGATAGTAAGAAGGAAACTCTAAGTAGGAACTTGAGGACTTATATATATCTTATTCTATTTTTCTAGAGAGGGATCTTGGCAACTACAATTGTAACTCTAATAGGAGGAGATTGAAGGCATGTCAGGCTAGACTCTTACTTTCAGTTCTAAGGGATGTTGAACCTTTTTCATAATTAATGGTTTAATCAGGTTTTATTTATTTATTCCTTATTGCATAAGATTTATTCTGATAATCTGTTTTTAATTGATTATATGTTATCTAATCTTTTGATTTGATTTGGCCAATTGAATTAATTTGATTGATACCATCTGCTAGATTAAGATATAGTATTAAGTAAACGATATTATGTCTGATCATAGGTAGCAATTGATAGTATCTGATTGTGGACAAGCTTTTGGATATTATTAAGATTATTAGAAGGCAAGTTAAATAATTCCTGATTGTGCAATTGTTGCTTGGAATAACCTAATTCTCTCATTCTTTATGCTGCTGTTATATTAAATCTAGACTGATAGTTCTAGGTTATATGATAGTTAGAGTCTCTTGAGGCGATTGTCACATTAGATTTACACATAAGGAGAATTGCGGATAATTAGCGATTGCGGTTATCTAGGGTTATTAGTCTCATTGAAGGATAAATATTGTTAAACTTGATTTTCCCATAATTGTGATAAGGTGATACTAAACTGAAGAACTGAAGCTTTTTATTCATTGATCATTCTTAATTACTTTTGTTAGTTTAGTGAATCAAACTCAAAAACCCCTCATTAATAGAAATAATAGGAATGTTAGAATAAGTAAAAGATTAATTCACTTCTCTGTGGGATCGATCCTTGCTTGTCATTATACTAAGTTTTGTGCTAGTAGAGTGTTAGTAAGGTATTAATTTTGGAGTGTAAAACGACAGCTCCCAAATTTTGGCGCCGTTGCCGGGGAAGTGTTATTTATCTTTATTTATTCTTCATTTTACTTTATTTCATTTTATTTTTGTTTATTATTGTAGTTTATGACACGATCCTCTCAATCCGGTGATTTGAATTTTGATCCAGAAATTGAGAAAACTGCACACAGGCTAAGGAAAGAAGCTCGTCAAGCTCGAGGCATCACTGCAGAGTCAGACGAAATTTCATCACCGGGACTCAACATAGCACTTGAATTACTGTCGAATACATATCCACCGATTCAGAGGAAGAAGAAGAAATGGCGGTGCCAAATAACAACAGAACACTCAAAGAATTAGCCACTCTCAATCTTAATCAACAACCCTTGTGCATTGAATATCCTACTTTAACTGCTGCTTTTGAACTTAAATCGGGACTAATTCATCTTTTACCTACTTTTCGTGGTCTCACAGGTGAAGATCCATACAAGCACTTGAAGGAATTCCATGTGGTGTGTTCCACCATGAAGCCACATGGAATAACAGAGGATCAAATCAAGCTAAGGGCATTTCCATTCTCACTGGGAGATCTAGCGAAGGACTGGCTGTACTATCTTCCTTCAGGGTCAATACAGTCATGGAATGACATGAAAAGGCTGTTCTTGGAGAAGTACTTTCCTGCTTCAAGAGTTGCCAACATCAGAAAGGAGATATGCGGCATTCGACAGTTCAACGGAGAGACACTGTATGAGTATTGGGAAAGATTTAAAAAATTGTGTTCCAGTTGTCCTCCCCATCAAATAGACGATCAACACCTGATTCAGTACTTTTATGAGGGACTATTACCAATGGATCGGAGTATGATCGATGCTGCAAGTGGAGGAGCACTAGTGGATAAGACACCGGAGGCTGCAAGGACTCTAATTGCAAATATGGCTGCTAATTCTCAGCAGTATGGGACAAGGAATAACCATGCACCTGCAAGAGTGAATGAGATGACCACGAGCAACCTTGAACAACAAATTTCTGATCTAACTGTGCTGGTTAAACAAATGGCTACAGGAAATACACCAGCAGCAAAAGTTTATGGGATTTGCTTAATGACTGGTCATAGTACCGATTCTGTCCAAAATTGCAAGAGGAAGACACAACATAGCAAGCTAATGCGATGGGGAACTATCAGGCACAACCACAGCGGAAGTATGACCCGTACTCTAATACTTACAATCCAGGATAGAGGGATCATCCTAATTTTAGTTATGGAGGAAATAGGCCACCAGCGCAAGGTGTGTATCCGGTTAGACAACAAGGGTTCCCACAAGGCTCTCAACTAACTCAACCTCAATATCAACCTAGACAGACAGCTCCTGCAAATTCTGGAACATCTTTGGAAGACATGTTCAAGGCATTCATGAGTCAGACACAGCAGTTCCAGCAGGAAACGAAAAATTCTGTTCAAGACTTGAGAAATCAGATAGGTCAACTTGCCACCACAGTGGGGAGGTTGGATTCGCAAGGTTCAGGAAAGTTGCCCTCCCAAACAATTGTCAATCCAAGGGAGAATGCTAGTGCGATTACACTAAGGAATGGGAAAGAGTTGGAAGGACCTAAGGTGGCTACAGAAATTGAAGTGGACAAAGATAAAGAGGAAACTGAGACACCAAGGAAAATTGTTACCCCATCTACTCCAGTTACAACCCCACCGTTGCCGTTTCCACCTAGAACCCACAAGACTTCAAAGAAGGAGGAAAATGAAAGGGAAATTTTGGAAACCTTCAGGAAGGTAGAGGTAAATATTCCTCTATTGGATGCCATCAAACAAGTGCCCAGGTATGCAAAGTTTTTGAAAGAATTGTGTACTAACAAAAAGAAAATTGAAAGATGATGAAAAAATCACTGTAGGAGAGAATGTGTCAGCAGTGCTTCAAAGAAAAATGCCCCCTAAATGTAAAGATCCAGGAATGTTTACAATCCCATGCAGAATAGGTAGTACCAGATTTGAGAAAGCCATGCTAGATCTAGGAGCTTCAATAAATGTCATGCCATTGTCTGTATTTGCCTCTTTAAATCTAGGACCTTTGAAACAAACTGGTGTTATCATTCAACTTGCTGATCGTACTAACACTTATCCGCAAGGGGTAATTGAAGATGTCTTAGTGCAGGTTAATCAGCTAATATTTCCTGCAGATTTTTACATTGTGGATATGGAAGATGATAGATCTCCAAATCCCTTCACATATCTTGTTAGGGCGGGCCATTCTTGAAAACAGCAAGGACAATGATCGATGTACACAATGGGACCTTGACCATGGAATTTGATGGAGAGAAAATTCAGTTCAATATATATGATGCAATGAGGTACCCTAGTGATGTTAATCATGTTTTTGCCATTGATATCATTGATTCTATGGTGCAAGAATCTTTTGATCAAGTACATCGGGAAAGCTTGGAAATGGCCATTACTAACAACTTGGACATGGATAAAGAGGAAGAATTTGATCAGAATCAGGAATTGAAGGAAGTTGTGGCTGCATTGCACTCGTTGCCAAAATTCACAGATAAGTATGCAGTTCAATCAATTCAATTGCCTGTTTCTCATAAAAAACAGTTACCTTCTGTGGAGCAAGCTCCAATCTTAGAATTGAAACCCCTACCTGCTCACTTAAAATATGCATATTTAGGGACTAATGAAACGTTACCTATGATTATTGCTAGCAATCTAACTAAAGTGCAGGAAGAGAAATTGTTGAGAGTCCTAAGGGACCATGTCACAGTGTTTGGTTGGACGATAGCAGATATCAAAGGCATAAGCCCCGCGATGTGCATGCATAGGATTCTTTTGGATGATGGAGCAAAGCCCACGAGAGAAGCACAACGAAGATTAAATCCACCCATGATGGAGGTAGTCAAGAAAGAGGTGATTAAATTGCTTGATGCAGGCATAATCTACCCCATCTCCGACAGTCAGTGGGTGAGTCTGGTACAGGTAGTTCCGAAGAAGTCTGGAATAACTGTCATGCATCACGAATGACAATAATGAGTTGGTGCCCACACGGATACAAACAGGATGGAGAGTGTGTATTGACTACAGAAAATTAAATGCTGTAACTCGAAAAGACCACTTTCCTCTTCCTTTTATTGATCAAATGCTAGAACGATTAGCGGGGCATACTTATTATTACTTTCTAGATGGTTTTTCAGGATATAATCAGATCGTGATTGCACCCGAGGACCAGGAAAAGACCACATTCACGTGCTCATTTGGTACTTTTGCATACCGGAGGATGTCGTTTGGACTATGTAATGCGCCAGGTACTTTCCAGCTGTCGACGCCGGGTTTTCTCGTCTCGTTCCCTTTTCCTATTTTTGCCTTTTCGTTTTAGGTGATTTTGGGAAAAGGTCGGCATTGATGTCGACGGGATTTTGAAAGATCGTTTTTTTATGATGAGCCAATTAACCAGAGTCGCCAGTTGGTATATTTGAAATGGATGTACCAACTCATCCGAGTTTTCGTTTTTTTTGTAGATCGCTGGCTCATGTGTGACTCCGAATTAATTGGTCTGCGAATCGAGATTCATATAGTTCGGGGGCTTGCTTAAGCGAGGGGAAGGTGTTAGGCACCCCCCGACTTCCGTGAAACACGGTTACCGCAATCTTGATGCTTTCCTATCCTTTAATTCATGAAATGTGTGTATATGCGCGCGTGGGTGTGTGTGTGCTTATGTGAATATCGTGGTGAGTTTGAATGAAGGAATCATTCGGATTTTTTAGGGAAAGTTGTGCTTTAATTTTGAGAGTGCTTAAAACTGTCTTTTCGGTATTTACGAGAAAGCCCTATTTTCTTATTGAGAAAGATTTGATTTTAAATTGACAAAAGCTATGAGATTTTTATTAAGTGTTTGTTTTGATAAAACGTGAGTTTGTTAAACCTTAGCCAAAATAAGAATCGAGATTTATACGTTGCTTTCATAAATGATAGGCAATTTCTAGAATCTCTTTCGCCCTATGTATCAAGGTTTAGTAAAACGTTTATTTCTCTTTATAAAACCATTTTTGTGACATTTGGAAACAACTTCCTTTTAGCTTTCTCGTAACATAGGAATCGACTTTCATTAGCACTTCCAATTTTTAGCCTCGTGATGCTAATATCCTACTTTGATTAATTTTAGCAAAATCTTTATTGTTTTGGCTTTGAAATCCTTTTGTTGGGTGTTACAAATCGAACTAAATATCAAACGCGTAGGGGGCTATTCATGGGCATGTAAGCCATCAAAATATCCCCTAACGCCAACAATCACATATTTTACTATTACGGGGCCTTAAACCCGATTCTCGCTCTAGCGTCGTTTTAAGGCCCAACGATTACATGTTACAACAAAACGAGTACCTTGCATCTATTACATATGTCAAAACGTCCATCATCGGATTTGGACCACGGGGTCGCATTCCTAGGCTCACACCCAAGATTACTACATACCCGCAAAATGAATACTACGAAACTAAACAACGCGGATTTGCCTAATACACCATGACATCCGAAAATGATAATCTAAATAAATTACATCCAATAAATCACCATAAATAAGCTAGAAATTACACCAATTGGATATTCTCGGGTTATTAGGAAGAATTTTGTCCCGATGGAACCCTCACTAATAATCCCTAATCCGTGATTTCACATCAATGTTCAAGAACAACTACATTCAAAATAATTCGGATGATAAAAAGCTTGGCAAAAATGGTATAACAAAATGCTAAAACAAGTGATTTTTTCACCTTGCAAATAATCCCCACAATATGTATGGATTTGTGTATTGAGTAGAGTAGAAAATATGAGATGTAATCTCACAAGATGGGTACAATTTCTCACTATTTCTCACTCCTTTCTCTCTTAATTTTTGTTGTTTTGTTGCTGTTTTTTCTTCCTTCCCGAGCTGCTGCTGCTGGATTTTTTCTCTTTCTCCCTCTCTTTTTTTGTTTCTGTATGCGAAATGGCCTGATAAGGGACTGCCAAGGGCAGCCGCAGATTGATCTGCGGCTGGCCCTTGGTTCTCCCCCCAGCCGCGCTCGAGTCCCGTGCGCTCGAGTCCCGTGCCGTCTCGAGTTCCGTCCTTGGCCGCGGATTGATCTGCGGCTGACTGTGCTGATTTTTTCATTTTCCGCACCTCGTCTCGATTTCCGTGCCGTACCGTTGACTTCCGTTGAAGGGCTCGTACTCTGCAGTCCGGGAATCTCCGGGAGACGCGCCACCTCATTCGGGGATGTCTGTCTCGGATGGCCTTATTGTCACATCAGCTTTGATTGCCAATCACTGCGGTGGTGTCGGGCGCTCGCCCTTGGGCCCACTCCTTCACTCCCGCAAGCCGGTTCAATTGACGATTTTGCCCTCCTGTCAAGGTTAGTACAAGGAACGCAAAATTTGGGTGTCTACAGCTGCCGCTCTTTATCATGTTTATGAAATGATGAATGAAATGAACAAGATAAAGAAGAGACACCCGATGCATGAATGACAATGCACATGGATGACAATACATACGTGATGACACACATATGCCTTACGATGCAACGTATGATGCCATGGACGCAGTCATATTCGTAAAAGGGTATCAACGCAATGCGGATGATCGTCTCGTAACCCCCGGTTATCGTCGCTAGTTGGTTATATTGTCGGAGCCGGTTATCGTCGCCGGACATCCATTTCGTAATCGCCGGTTATCGTCGCCGGTCGATTGTCTCATCGGGGCCGGGTATCGCCGCCGGTCACCCCTTTTATAACCCCCGGTTATCGTCGCCGGTTGGTTATCTTGCCGGAGCCGGTTTTCGTCGCCGGACATCCACATCGTAATCGCCGGTTATCGTCGCCGGTCGATTGTCTCGTCGGGGCCGGGTATCGTCGCCGGTTACCCATCTCGTAACCCCCGGTTATCGTCGCCGGTTGGTTATCTTGTCGGAGCCGGTTTTCGTCGCCGGACATCCACATCGTAATCGCCGGTTATCGTCGCCGGTCGATTGTCTCGTCGGGGCCGGGTATCGTCGCCGGTCACCCATCTTGTAACCCCCGGTTATCGTCGCCGGTTGGTTATCTTGCCGGAGCCGGTTTTCGTCGCCGGACATCCATTTCGTAATCGCCGGTTATCGTCGCCGGTCGATTGTCTTGTCGGGGCCGGTTATCGTCGCCGGTCACCCATCTCGTAACCCCCGGTTATCGTCGCCGGTTGGTTATCTTGTCGGAGCCGGTTTTCGTCGCCGGACATCCACATCGTAATCGCCGGTTATTTTCGTCGGTCGATTGTCTCGTCGGGGCCGGGTATCGTCGCCGGTCACCCATTTCGTAACCCCCGGTTATCGTCGCCGGTTGGTTATCTTGTCGGAGCCGGTTTTCGTCGCCGGACATCCACATCGTAATCGCCGGTTATCGTCGCCGGTCGATTGTCTCGTCGGGGCCGGGTATCGTCGCCGGTCACCCATTTCGTAACCCCCGGTTATCGTCGCCGGTTGGTTATCTTGTCGGAGCCGGTTTTCGTCGCCGGACATCCACATCGTAATCGCCGGTTATCGTCGCCGGTCGATTGTCTCGTCGGGGCCGGGTATCGTCGCCGGTCACCCATTTCGTAATTCATTTTCATTAGACACATCAAACGGTTGCAAGGGAGCCAAGGGGACCCACCAGGGCCAGCCGCAGATGGATCTGCGGCCAGCCGCAGATAGATCTGCGGCCAAGATCGGGTTCTTAGGCGGCTCGCCACTTCCAGATCTGTCACTTTCAACTTCGTACCCCACATAGATTCTTGCGATTTTGCTCGTTTGCAGAGGCTTTTTGTCGATTTCTCCAACTTTTCTGCAAAAACCGCTCCGGTAGGATCGCTCTACGCGTTACAGGTAACACTTTGACCGTTCACTTTTCAATTTCGTCAACGTTTTACTATACATTTGGCTATTTGCATGTTTAGAGATAGAAATGTATGCTTTACAATGCTATGCTATGTATTATCATATATACATGCTATGTAGGAATTGTGTGAGTCCTATTTTATGCTCATGATGTGGTCCCACATACTGTTATTCATTTTCTGCAAGAAAATCATGCATTACTGTACTTTACATGCTGTGACTACACATATGAATGCAATTTTGATCTGTTTGAGGCTTGGGTTGATTGAAAACACGTTTGGCTTATGCCTGGGATGTCCATTTTACAAACGGAACTCTGCCGATTTTTTTTTTTTTTTTTTTTTTTTTTTTTTTTTTTTTTACATACCATAAACATGCATCCTGTTGCATTAATTATATGATGTGGGTAGGAATTTAGAATATTCGTGACATAATTCAAAAGGGAACTTACCTTCCTCCTTGCCTGTTCTGTTCCAGCTATGGATCCCGACGCTCATAGTAACTCCTCCGTATCACGGACCTCAGGTGTTCGCCGTCGTAGGGCTGCACCTGCCCCCGTTCCTCCTCGGACCCGTCACGCTCGCCGATTGGCGGAGGCTGTCATTCGTCCTGCTCATCCGGACGTTGAGGAGGCTGTTCCTCCGGAGGTCGCGGCAGAGGGACCATCCTCCAGCACACCGGCTCCATCTCCTCATAGTGCCCCGTCCGGCGCATCTGTGCAGTTCCCCGATCTATTGGGTCGGGATCTCAGTCGTCATCCCTCGGCATCTCTCGTGGCTAACGAGGTATATTCGGTTCTATTCTGATTTTATTCTCAATCTCCCAATTCTTCTTTTATCCGGACTGACCCATTGGTGATTGCCCCAGGTACCCGAGTTTACTCAGCCGAGGGGCAACTGGTTCAACATCTACTCCCTTTACACGGCTTTGCACAGTGACTACCGGGCGGTGGTGGATTCTTGGGGCTTCCGTCACTTCTTTACCATCATTCCCCGCCAGTGCCCCTGGGGTTACATGAGGGCCTTATTAGAGCGCTGGTTCCACCAGACGCAGTCCCTTCACCTTCTTGACTGCGAGGTTGTGCTAACCCCCTGGGATTGGAGATACATTACGGGCATAGAGTTTGCCGGGTCCCGCGTTCCTCTAGATCTCGACATCACTCCTGTGGAGGTCCGGGCTTTATTGGGCTTCGGTGCTGAGGATCGGGTCTTTAAGGCCCGTAGCATTCGATCCGGCGCTTTGGCTGTCGATGTTGTTGGGGGTCTGTACGCACTGCCCATTCCAGCGGATCAGGGCACCAGGGACATTCTGCTACGACGCCTGTTCCTGACCATCATGAGGAGTTGTTTTCTGGGGAACAACTCCTCCACCATTCATTTCAGCGTCGTAGGAGCGGTCAGAGACGTGGACCGCATCGGTGACTATGACTGGGGGTCATTCACCTTTGCCTATTTCCTCCACGGTATGCGTCTACGTTCGGAGGGCCAGACAGATGCTTGGTTGGGGTTCTATCATTTTCTGCTGGTGAGACTTCTTTCTTTTTTCTTAATGTATTTCCCGCCAATTCATTTCTTTTCTTTCTGCGTCTGTCGGTTACTCATGTTTTTCACTGTTTCTGTTCGCAGTTCTGGGCCTACGAGCGTCTTCCATGCCTGAGGCCTGTCACTACTCTCGGCCTTGATACTTATCCTCGGGGCCGACGGTGGCATCACAGCACTTTGGAGGAGGTCCCGATATCAGGCAGCTTTGCACACTGCCGCATCCAGCTGGAGCTGATCACTGCTGTAGATGTCGTCTGGATTCCCTACCTCTCCGAGCATTTGGCTGAGGGGTTCGATGCTGGGAACCCTTCTGGCCCGGAGTTCGAGCTTTCTACCCGTCGCCTCACTTTGCAGAGTATTGGAGGATGGGTGATGTACCTGGGGGAGCGCGCATTCAGATGCGTCACAGGAGAGATCCGGATCCCGCATTCCCTTCCTATCACTACTTCCTGGCCGCTGGACTCTCAGCCTTCAGAGATCATGCTTGCAGGGGAGGACGGTCGGATGCTTTCTACGGGTCCTAGTACGAGTGATGCTTTCCGTACTTGGTGGGTGCCCCGCACCATCGGCCCTCAGACCCGGGCCACATTCTTCCTCGGGGATATGGTCCCCGGCTCGGTGATGATGACTGACTGGGCAGCCTGTGTTCGGAGCCCTACCCACACTGAGCAGATAGACACTTTGACCCGCCAGGTGGAGCAGTTGTCGCTATTTCTTCGGGTGTTAGGCCGGACCCCGGAGGAGGCCTATACCTATGATCCTGATGGTACGGGTTATGATGCGGGGCCGAGCTCATCTGATGCCACCGCGCGGCCATACATCCCCGACATGAACTTCGGGCCCTCGACTTCGGCGACCCCAGGGGACCAGTTTGAGGATCCCGCCTTTATAGATGAGATTGACTTTATCTAGATCAGGATAGGATAGGGCTTTTGTACCTGTACCTGTTTAGATTTATTTTTCATTTCATGCACTATGTACTGAACTCATTTATTTATTTATGCACAGTTCTTTATCTTTTATCTTTATGAAATTCATTTGCTTTATTATTGTCTGTACGATGCATGCTCTTTATTCATGGATAGAAAAATGACCCCTGTACAGTCTTTTTGATACTATTTTTTCACAGATGACGTCCTCAGATGTCGTGGTATGCTTGGATTCCATTCCTCCTACAGGGTTGGTTGGCAGCCTCCTCCGTTGGTTGGACAGTTTATCGCCGGCCGACAGGGTCATCGCAGATGGTCTTTTGGGCCATTCTCGGTCCTTATTAACCTTTCAGGTGCCAGCGGGCTTTGTGGATGGTATTTTGAGATATTGGGTCCCTGCTCGTCAAGTGTTTAGGCTAGGGACAGTAGAGCTGACCCCCACCCTCGAGGAGTATGGTCGCTTCACCGGTTTGCCTTTGGATAGACCTTGTGCCAGGATCACATCTGGTCCCATGCGCCGTCAGTTCTTGACCTTTACTGGGTTGCGGAGGGCGGTTCTGCTATCGGCGATCACATCAGATCACTTGGTTCCTCTTCACTTTTTGGTTGACCGATTCGGCTCACCTAACAGTTTTCGCCACTTCTCTGGGGATTTTTCTGTATCGGAGGAGCGCTGGGGCGTTTTGAGGCTAGACGTTTTGATGGCCTGTATCCTCTCAGTTCTGTACTTGCCCGCGGGACCCGATCATTTGGACATGCGGGTGGTCGCGGCCGTTAGGGCCCTTCAGGAGGATCACACCATTCTTCCCATGATACTGGCGGATACTTATATGTCAGCCTTATACTGTCAGTCCTTCCGAGGCCGAGTATTCCGAGGGAGCTCGACTTTGTTGTATGTGTGGTTCATGAGTCATCTTAGTCCCATCGGCCACCTCCGTCGCCAAGGGTTTTGCTTCAGTCATGACATAACCACGCAGTTTTCATTTCGTCCTGTGAGCTGTACTGATGCGGCCTCCTGGATAGCATTTCTGTCGGTCATCGAGGATCCCTTTCATCTCCTGGTTTATTCGGGTTATTGCTCCTTTATGAGCTTCTTGACTCATGTGCCCGACCTGGACTTCATTCCCATTGCTGGCTTGAGGGGTGTGACGACTTATCATCCCATGGCGGTGATGGGGCAGTTTGATCAGACACAGGATTTCCACCTCTTCACGGGCGCGGCCGACTACCGATTCCCTATATCATCCCAGACAGAGAGAGATCTACTGCGGGTATATGATCTTTGGCCTCGTAGGATCCTGGCCGAGTACAATGATAGTTGCCCCATCCAGACATTCGCTTATGTGCAATGGTTGCGCGGAGATTCGGATGCGGTTGGTGTGAATCAGACTGGGACTTTTGCCGACTCTGGAGTGATTTTCCCAGACGATACCATATATCACTCGATCTCAGCCGATTCCTCCCCTAGTCAGGACACTGAACATAGCCGGATCCGACTGTCTTTGTTTGCTATTGAATCTGAGAGGGATGCCGCCATTGCCGAGAGAGATGCTGCTATTCTAGCTAGAGATGCTGCCATAGCTGACAGAGATGCCATTGTTTTTCAGGCTAGGACAGTCATAGATGCACATTCTGGGACTGTCAGCCGAGCCACTGCCTTGTTGGACCGCATCGACATGATGGGACAGCAGATTTTAGGGGATACTGATACCTCAGATCTATCCACCACCTTATCCATCCTGCTTCAGTTAGTTGCAGATTTGTAGATTGTTTTATTTCCTGCATAGACTATGTTAATTTCATCGGTTATTGAAAAGGAAATCCTGTAACAAAAAGACTTATATATGTAAATAGGTATTTAAATTTAGTCATTTTCCCTCTTTGTTGTATCGTTGCCCTTCATTGGATCATCATTTTATCCGGTTGATCATGATTTTGACATTTCGCTTTCTTTCTCTTCTCAAGTCTTGATGGAGATTTGACAGATATTGCCGTACCCCTGTCGATTTCATTGGATTGAGTTTCAGACTTTGGCTAACTGTTTGGTTTGATCAGGGTTATGTCAATTTGGTATGGAAAGGATTGGTCGGCTGGTTTCGGGAAAGTTTTGAGGGTTTAGGCAGGTTTATCTGGCTGTTGGGGATTGGCTTTGTTTTAGGAAAAGGATTATTTTTTTTTATGGATCGGACCGCGCCATGATGGCTGCCTACGTACCCCCACAAGTTGGGAGATCAGGTCCTATGTAGTTCGCTACTCAAAGGAAAAAGGAAATTGATGATTTAAGCGTAGAATCGCTTCACTGAATCAGAATTTAGGGGTTGTGGAAATGTCTCACCATCCATTTCTTGCAATAGGAGGGCTCCTCCGGATAGCACCTTCTTAATCACAAAAGGTCCCTCCCAATTTGGGGCAAACTTCCCCTTGGCTTCGTCTTGGCAAGGCATGACTCTCTTTAGCACCAGGTCATTCTCCTTGAATTTCCGAGGTCTTATCCTCTTGTCATATGACCGAGAGATCCTTTGTTGATATAACTGACCATAAGCCAAACAGCAGCCACCCTCCTTTCATCAATGAGGGCCAACTGGTCGTATCGATCTTGCATCCAATCCTCCTCGCTTATCTGAGCATCGATCATTATTCTAAGGGATGCCATCTCAACCTCAATTGGCAGGACGACCTCCATTCCATACACCAAAGCGTAAGGGGTTGCCCCTGTAGAAGTACGCGTTGATGTTCGATATGCCAGCAGGGTGAGGGGTAGCAGATCTGGCCATCCCCGATGATTAGCAGACATTTTTGCCATGATCTTCTTGATGTTCTTATTGGCAGCCTCCACTGCCCCATTCATTTTGGGACGGTAAATGACAGAGTTGAGGTGTTTGATCTTAAACTGGTCGCACAATCCCTTCATGAGGGCGTTGTTCAAATTCTTAGCATTATCGAAGACTAAAACCTCAGGTTGCCCGTATCGACAAATGACATTATTCCTGATGAACCCAACGATAACCTCCTGAGTGACTTTGGGGAAAGAGGCTGCTTCTACCCATTTGGTGAAATAATCGATCATGACGAAGATGAATCGGTGCCCGTTGCTTGCTTTGGGCTCTATCGGTCCGATCACGTCCATTCCCCACATTGAGAATGGCCACGGGGAGGTCATACAGTGCAGTTCATTGGGGGGCGTATGGATCACATTACCGTGCGCCTGACATTGGTAACACCGTTTGACATGATCATCACAGTCAGCTTTTAAGGTCAACCAATAATGCCCTGTTCTCAAAATCTTTTTGGCCAGCATCGGTCCACTCATGTGTGGCCCACACACTCCACCATGTATTTCGTTCATAATCCTTTGGGCCTGCGTCTCATCCACGCACTGCAACAGTCCCAAACCGGCATCCCTCTTGTAGAGTGAATCCCCACTCAAGTAGAACTTCATCGCCATTTTTTGAATTCTCATCCTTTCAGTTCGACTTGCCTGGTCGGGAATGGATCTATCTCTCAAATATTCCCTGATGTTATGATACCAGGGCTGCCTCGTCAACCCCACCTCGTCTGATAACACTGCCACATGTTCCTCATATGCCGGGGCATTTTGTACGGCTATCTCAACCTGCGGAATGTCTTTTCTTTTGATTATGTGGATTAAGGAGGCCAGGGTTGCCAATGCATCTGCAAAATCATTCCGACCCCGGGGGACATGTCGAAAAGCGATATCTTCGAACCCTTGCATCAGCTGGGTAACACAACGATGGTATGGGAGTAACCGAAGCTCTTTAGTGTTGTACACCCCGATTGCTTGTCTGATTACCAATTCTGAATCCCCGAACACTGCTAGCCTCCTCACTCCCATGTCGCGGGCCAAGCGGAGTCCCAAGATACATCCCTCGTATTCAGCGGTGTTGTTCGAATTGCTGAAATGCAGTTTAGGCGGCTACGGGGTATTGTTCTCCGGTGATAGAGACCAGGACTGCTCCGGCTCCTGCCCCCTCAGCATTCATGGCACCATCAAAATACAGCTTCCAGAATTGTCCCTCATCATTGCATTTCGTATCTGATACCCAGAATATATCTTCACCCGGTAGAGGAGTTTCTAATGGTTCCATCCCTCCCGACGGCATCTCGGCCAACTGATCTGCGATTCCTTGCCCCTTCATGGCTTTCTGAGTTACGTATACCATGTCGAACTGCTGTAAGATTAACTGCCATCTTGATAGTCGACAATTCAACATGGGCCTTTCAAAAATATACTTCAGGGGATCCATTCTCGATATCAGGTATGTAGTATGCCCATGGAGGTAATGCTGTAATCTCCCTGCAGCCCAGGCCAGAGCACAACAGGTCTTTTCGATGGGAGTGTAATTCTGTTCACATTGGCTAAATCTTTTGCTGAGGTAATAGATGGCCTGCTCTTTCCCTGCCTCATTCTTTTGTCCCAGCATGCATCCCATCGCAATGGCATTGACCGATATGTACATAAACAGGGGGATCCCATCCTTTGGGGGTACCAGCACCGGTGCCTCAGTCAGCTATTTTTTAATGGTCTGAAAAGCCCTCTGACATTGCTCATTCCATTCTTGGGAAGCACCCTTCCTCAACAACTTGAAAATTGGCTCGCACGTAGTTGTCAAGTGGGATATGAAACGGCTGATGAAGTTTATTCTTCCCAGGAATCCTCTTATCTCCTTCTCTGTGTGAGGTGCCGGCATATCTACAATGGCTTTAATCTTTGCTGGATCCAACTCAATGCCCCGATCACTAACCAGGAAATCCCAAGAGCTTACCCGATTGTACTCCGAAAGCACACTTGGCTGGATTGAGTTTCAGGTTATACTTCCTGAGTCGATCAAAATAGCTTTTTAAGATGGGCTATATGGTCAGATTCTACCCTTGATTTCACAATAATGTCATCCACGTAGACTTCTATCTCCTTATGCATCATATCATGGAACAGGGCCATCATAGCTCTCTGATAGGTAGCCCCTGCGTTTGTGAGACCAAAAGCCAATCGTCTATAGCAGAAAGTGCCCCAAGGGGTGATGAATGCGGTCTTTTCCCGATTTTCCTCCGCCACCATTATCTGATGATATCCTGCGAAGCAATCCACAAAAGAGTACATTTCGTACTGGGCTGTGTTATCCACCAGGATGTGTATGAAAGGCACCGGGAAGTTGTCCTTGAGACTGGCCTTGTTTAGATCTCTGTAGTCTACGCATACCCTCACCTTTCCTCCAGGTTTAGCCACTGGGACTACATTGGATAGCCATTCCGGGTAAGTGGACACCATAATGATTCCGGCCCTGAATTGTTTAATGATCTCCTCTTTCACTTTTAAGCTCCACTCAGGTTTCAACTTCCTTAGCTTCTGCTTGACAGGCCTGAAACCCTCCTTGATGGGTAACCGGGTGTACCACGATGTCGGTGGACAATCCAATCATATCCTCGTGCGACCAGGCAAAGACATCCTCATATTGGCTTAGCAACTCAGCTATTTCTACTTTTTGGCTGGTGGTGAGGTCTATCCCTATCTTGAGTTATTTTGGCTTGTCTAGGGTTCCAATATCAATGGTGATGGTTTGGTCCAAATTGGGTTTGGGTTTATCCTCGACCCATCCTTTGATCTCGTCAGGCGCCATCGTCGTAATCTGCCTCGTCTTGCTCAATGCCCATCAAATCGAAATCCAGCTCAATGTCAAAATCATAATCATCATTCAAATTTGACAGATCGTTTGTTAGGCAAGGATTACTCAATTTGGTACACCTGACATGAAACAAAATACTCGTCATATATAAAATCATTTTCCACGACGATCGCATTTTCAAATAACACGAAGGAAACGACATTAATTATGCAGAAATTAAAACAACAACAAAATAGAACTTCTTCATTCCCCCATCCTCTGGGGGTCTACCACCCTGACGTCGGGTTTTTACCCTTGTTTGGATATTATTGGCCTCACGGTCCAATTGTCGATGGTCAGGTCAGACGATATGTGCTCGATGAGAGGTGGCTTTTATACCGGACACTTCCCCGATGACCACGGCCACATCGCCCGAGTCTCCCTTCATACCTTCCTTAGGAATAATCAACCCTGCCCAATCGATGATAGGCACACTTTGTTGGGCTCCTAGTGTGGCAAACATTCGTCCCCTCTTCATTGCTTATTAATTGTCCGGGGATATGGCACTGGGTTTCGAACTCTTCCGCGATCTCCTGTATGAAACTTTCCCTTTTGGCTAATTCATCATTTGTGGGGGACAAATCTTCACCCCCTGCTCTAGTCACAGGCTCGCTAGTTCCCGGCTTATTGTTGACTGGGGTCACCGGGCTGCCAATCAATCGAATCGGGGCCATGCCCTGACGGCTTCTCCATGTTATACCTCCATGATATCCCAAACCTGCCTTGCCTACCTGATGGGGCAGTTGAATGGGCTTGGTGATTCCTTGAACTACTTCTTCCTAACCCTTGTCCCGGCTGGAACTTCATCCTTATCATTTCCTTTGCAACAAAAGTAAGTTCTGGAGAGACCCTTGGTTTCACGGCTGGAGCCCCCAAGCATCTGTATTGGGGAGTGGCTAATCTCTAGTGCCTGAAAACTGGCTGGTGCCGCCGACTCCATCCACATTGATCACTGGTAGGCCCACCCTTGGGAGGAGATATGGTCCATCACAATTCGGCCGAGATTGTTACCAGACTCCCATTGATGATTAGCTTGATTTTGTTGGTGGAGCGTAGAAGGCACTGCCCCGGCCATGTGTATCCACGGCCTCCCCAGTAGCAGGTTATAACTGGCGGTGATGTCTAGGACCTGGAAAGATATATCAAAAGTACAGGGACCTATTTCCACTGGTTAATTCTATTTTCCCCAATTGTATCCCTTCGGGAAACCATCGAAAGCTCGCACCACCACGTGACTGGCCCGTAGGCGCTTGGGATTAATGTTCATCTTCTGCAAACGTGCTGAGGGGACAAATATTCAATGCCGATCCCCCCATCAAATCAATACCCCATTCATGATATACCCCGAGGAGATTACCGCAATATGTAGCGGTTTCCGGTGTCCCCCTTCCTTCCTTGGGTATGTCCTCATCTGCAAAGGATATCACATCGCTCCTCCATCAAATGGGCCCACCAGCTTGGCCGAAACCTTCCTCACTAATTTCCTTGGGCACGTAATGCCTCCTCCAGAACCTTCGTCAAAGTTTTGCAATGCTTATTTGGATGACAACACCAGGTCCATGACTGATGTTAAGGTTGACTTCCTCATTTAAAATCTGAATCCCCCTCGTTTCCGGGTGATCCATCCTTTTTAAGAACTCTATGGCCCTTTTCATCGGAAATCTCTTCATTTTTTTCCCTTTGGCTCTCAAGGACACGCCCGGGAAAGATATAAGGGGTTCCCCCTTTGTCGTCACACGAAGCACAACTGGCCGCTTCCTCTGGCGTTCCCCACCATAATTCCAAGGTACCGTCTTTAGAACTATTGATAGGGATTTGCGGCCCTCGCGGCAAGGATGAGGTGGCCTCGGAGCTGTCACCTTGACAGGTCCCTCTGTGCTATTCGGACTCACCCCCATCAATCTGATGGGCACTCCCCGTGCACTCCCATGCTCATGTATCACGTTGATCATCCCTCAATTTCCTGCACATAGTTTAACCTCGACGGCCCCCCAGCTTCACTCGCCTCCGTCATATTGACCCCACCTCCATCATGTCTAGGCAGGGGATTTGCTTTAACATTCGGGGAGGTCCGGCTGTTCCACCACAATTTCCCCACTGTCAATCAGGTTTTGGATTCGATGCTTCAACGTCCAACAGTCTTGTGTGTCATGGCCAGCGGGAACTGGAGTGGTATGCACATCGCTTGCTCGGGTCAAACCTTCTACCCTTTGGGTCACTCGGTGGTGCCAGACCAACTATTTTCTTTTGGGCTACTAATACCGCTAATACTCGTATCAAGCGGCTCCCCGAGCGGGGTGAATACTCGATTTTGCGAGGCCATCATATCTCCTTCGTCCCTCTGCTCTTTGATCTGTGAAGTTGGGTTGCCGGGATGGCCCTACCCTCATGCACCTGTACCGGAAGATGGCTTTCTGCCTTTTTAGGCGAGCCCTGAAGGATGAGGGAAACGTCCTCCTCTTTTTTCTTTTGCACCCTTCGGGAAGTGCTGCCATAATTACCGCTTTGGATCTGCTCTGCAGCCGTTTCCAAAGCCGTGAGATCCCGAATTTTGCCGAATTTCAAACCCATGTCCACCATTTCTCCGTGTTTTAACATTTCAGCGAAAGGCCTACCAATCCCTGATATGACTCGTTCATAATACGGTGCCTCCTGAATGTCTACAAAAGTCATCACCATCTCTGATTCGCTCATCGGGGGGTCCACTTGCGCGGCCATGCCCCTCCATCGTTGTGCATATTCCCTGAAGGATTCCCTAAGGCTGCCTCTTAACTTTTGTCATTTGGTACCTGTCAGGGTCCATCTGGGCCTGAAAGCTGTATTGGGTTAAGAAAGTATGGGCCAATTCCTCCCAGTTGTGGATTCGGGCGTTGTCAAGGCGGGCATACCAGATCCTCGCCTCCCCTGTTAAGCTTTTCTGGAATAGCTGCATCCTCAACCCCTCGTCCTCGGCATAAGACCCGAGTTCTCCAATGTATATTTTCAAATGCGTGTAGGGGTCTCCCTTTCCATTGTATTTTTCAAACTCGGGGACTTTGAACTTTTCTGGATATCTGGTTCCGGGGAAAACACACAGATCCGAGTAATTGACCCTACCCAGGGAGCCTATGCCTCGCAGAGATTGGATGGTCTCCTCCATGTGTCTCATTTTTTTCCGAAGGTCGTCAGTGTCCCCTTCCTCTAGGATAGTGATCACTGTCTTGTTAGGTATGGGAACGGCCTTTGGAATGACTGGCTCGTCCTTGAGTTGGGGGTGGTCATCCTTACACAGGTTTGCAATATTTTTAGGAGGATTCTGGTCACCTCCTAGTGGTGGAATATTATGTGGTCCTTGGTTTGGCGGATCCTGTCTGAGTAGGAACTGCTCTTTTAGCATCGTGGCCATTTCCATCATCTGTTTTTTGAAGTCATCAAACTCTTCCCGAGATATGGAACCATGATTAGAATATCAGCCATTTCAGATGTAGAATTTTGGGCTTTCTTAGACTGCGAACGGGTTTGAGGAGCAATCCTACAAAACAACGGTTCGAAGTTTAGTCCGGGGAAATGAAAGGATATGGATGCATGCAAAAGCTGTAACTTTTTTGTGCTTTGGGTTTTTTAATCTTTCCCTGTAAAACAGAAAGTTAGTAGTCCTTTAATGCAATAACCAATGCTAATCATGCTTTATTATGCTTCCCCAACCTATTCCCTGCAATTCACAGAGGTTAGTAATCTCTTTTGACACAGGAAAAGGGATATATGAAATATTGAATGAGATCATGACATTTAGACATATAAACGTAAAAAGGCATGAAGAGACTTTTCCTGCGTTGGGTTAATCTGAGGATGACCTATCCTAGGGTTACTCTCACGGGCTTTTCGGGCTTCCCCAAATCTTCGCAATCTACTCGTTTGAGCCCTTTCGATTGGAGCGGATTTGGGTGGTGCCGTTTCCTGAGCCATCTCCGGGAGCAGCCCCTTCGAGTCCAGTAATAAGCAACCGACAGGTTCGCCTCAGGAGGATGTACTCTCTCAACATACATTCACATTCATCGTCCTCACCGTATGCAAATGATTACTTCAAAGTAAAGCAATTCTATTCAATCATTCATCTATTTGGACAAAACACACAATCACACAACAAAAGAAACAAAATAAAAAAATCAAAATATCGCAATGCACCACACATTTTTATGAATTTTTAAAGGATAGGATAGCATCAAGATTTAAACGCGGCTTAAGCCCTCTAATGATCCCCAGCAGAGTCGCCAGCTGTCGACGCCAGGGTTTTTCTCATCTCGTTCCCTTTTCCTATTTTTGCCTTTTCGTTTTAGGTGATTTTGGGAAAAGGTCGGCATTGATGTCGACAGGGATTTTGAAAGATCGTTTTTTATGATGAGCCAATTAACCAGAGTCGCCCAGTTGGTATATTTGAAATGGATGTACCAACTCATCCCGAGTTTTTCGTTTTTTTTGTAGATCGCTGGCTCATGTGTGACTCCGAATTAATTGGTCTGCGAATCGAGATTCATATAGTTCGGGGGCTTGCTTAAGCGAGGGGAAGGTGTTAGGCACCCCCGACTTCCGTGAAAACACGGTTACCGCAATCTTGATGCTTTCCTATCCTTTAATTACATGAAATGTGGTGTATGTGCGCGCGTTGGGTGTGTGTGTGCTTAATGTGAATATCGTGGTGAGTTTGAATGAAGGGATCATTCGGATTTTTTAGGGAAAGTCGTGCTTTAAATTTTTGAGAGTGCTTAAAACTGTCTTTTCGGTATTTACGAGAAAGCCCTATTTTCTTATTGAGAAAGATTTGATTTTAAATTGACAAAAGCTATGAGATTTTTATTAAGTGTTTGTTTTGATAAAACGTGAGTTTGTTAAACCTTAGCCAAAATAGAATCGAGATTTATACGTTGCTTTCATAAATGATAGGCAATTTCTAGAATCTCTTTCGCCCTATGTATCAAGGTTTAGTAAAACGTTTATTTCTCTTTATAAAACCATTTTTTGTGACATTTGGAAACAACTTCCTTTTAGCTTTCCTCGTAACATGGGAATCGACTTTCATTAGCACTTCCAATTTTTAGCCTCGTGATGCTAATATCCTACTTTGATTAATTTTAGCAAAATCTTTATTGTTTTGGCTTTGAAATCCTTTTGTTGGGTGTTACAAATCGAACTAAATATCAAACGCGTAGGGGGCTATTCATGGGCATGTAAGCCATCAAAATATCCCCTAACGCCAACAATCACATATTTTACTATTACGGGGCCTTAAACCCGATTCTCGCTCTAGCGTCGTTTTAAGGCCCAACGATTACATGTTACAACAAAACGAGTACCTTGCATCTATTACATATGTCA